>CANSNZ010000613.1:600000-1127233 GCA_947646795.1 Beta lomatogona | reverse complement strand
TTATATTTTGATATAGATGAAGTATTAACTAATATCGCTAGCATCAAATATAACTAAAACACGTGAAATTATACTATTTTAAAAGGATTTTGTTATATAAATTCCTTGAAATTTCCTGGTATCTCCCTAAACGTCATTATAGGATTTAGACAACAAGACCAAATAATCCACCTTATATTTAGAGAATAAGAAGTTACCTGAACAAAAATGACCACCCATCCGCGTGAGTAGCCGAAGGGCTCTTCCAAATTACCAATGGGACCCAGTTCGAAGTTCTAATGAACGCTTGCCTTTGGCTGCCTATGCTAACCCAAGTGTAAATTCTGACGCTTTAGTATCAAATCTTTCGTCACTGTTAGACATGTCCCATTAACTGCAACATCACCAAGGTTCATCTCGAGGACAATTTTACCCTTAACTTTAAGATGAGTCCACCATCTTCACCATAACCCATTTCCTTAACTTGCCCAATCTCCTCAACAATGCCAGTAAACATGGAATTTATTTGATTTCTATGTATTTGAATTTGAGGAGTTGGGTTTTGGGGTGGTGATAAAGAGTTTTGAGACTGAAGTTTTCAGATTTAAGCCAGTTGATATGTCCATTATTGAGGCTGGTGATTGTTGTTGTTGAGGGTGCATGTGTGAGCTTTGTTGACAAAATTTGGGACATAATATAGACAGAGAAGAAGCTACACAAAAAGGATAGATTTTACTAGAATATTGTTTAGGATCTGCAGGATATACAAATCAAAATTAGAATGCCATTCAAATCAAATCAAGCTTGATCGCGACATATATCAATTCTACATCTAGATCAAATTTAGTTCTTTCTTTCATTGATGAATTAATTTCCACATTATATAAGAAAAAAACAAAGGAGAGTTTGCTGTCATCAATCCCAATCCTTATCCCTCCAAACAAACACCCTTGTATCGTGCAATATGTTTCATCTATTTGGCAAGAGTTGACTTTTTTTTAAGGGAAAAAAGCACAATAGTTGACTTTTAGAGTAATGAGATATTTCACCAAAAATATGAGTAATGGAAGTAACGGTATAACATTCAAACTTCATAAAACAAATTTCAAATCGTAAACTGTAAAGACTATCAAATAAAACCACATGCCCTAAGAACTTGGATCATATTTCTCTACATTGTGTACAACTCTTCGTCTCCCTCACTACAAAAAAAAACACAGTGTTCAAACTAAAGGGAGCTTTTTATAACAATGGGAGATATATCGACGTTTTTCCTTACTATAGACCAAAAAAGATGTACCTAAAAATGAAAAAAAAAAAAAAAACAAAAGGGCCAGTGAAAATTTCCCTGTTATATATATATATTTTTTTGTTTGTTCAGGGAAAGATAATTGGTCAGAAGACCAACCAACCCATGGCGCTTACCACGAGCAAGCGTCACGCCTCATTGGTGGGGTAGAGGGGATTTATCCCTACGTATAACAACGAAATAGAAGTAGAAAATACGCACCTAGCTATGTTGTTGAAAAAGGCCGGACGTAAAAGTAGGATTGCTGCGATTAGTGGTCAGTTTAGATTAGAGGGAGGAAAATAGGAAGAAAAACTGCATCTTTTTTGAAGGGAGAAAAAGATGATTTTAAATGGAAGCCGTTTCTGTTCCATGATGTATGTTGCGAGTGGCATGATTTTTCACGCCCTTGATAAAAATATCAATTACATGATTCATGCCTCGTTGTATTTTTGGTATATCAACATGATTTTGTCGAATCTTTAATTTCTAAACTATTTCTAATGCAGGGGCTTGTCCCCTAGCTTGTTAAAACACAAAAAGAAAGACTAATTTGAATCCGAGTTCAAACTAGTAAGTAGTAACTACTTATGAAGTTAGGATTTTGACTTTAGGGGTACTAGATAGGGATGAAATTTCAGTATATGGTTTGCATTTAAGCCTAATTTTTTTTTTTTAGGGAAAAAGTTAGGCCGGTATCTTATTGCAAATCATATTCCGCCAAAGTGTTAATACTTTGGGGAATTGGAACCATACAAACAAGTTCGAGTTACCATGTGTATCCCATCTTGCCACCCGGACGGACTCTTTTGTATTCACGGTCCTTTTCACATGCGAAAACGAAAACTAGTGAAAGACTTTAACAAAAATCTAATGTCATTATAGATCGGCCAGATTGGGGAGCAACCACCGTCATCCTTGTGAACCGCATGAACCACCGCCAATGCATCGCCACTCTAGCCACACTTTATCATAACCTTGCTCTTGACGCAATAATCAACCCGTACACAGCGGCTTCAGCTTCGGCCATGGTTGAGTCCTCATCACTTTCAATGCGCTTCGTAGCCATCATTTGAGCAAAGCACACGAAGGCGTTGCGAGCCACCACACCCAAACTCACATAGTTCCCGGCTACAATATGAGCATCAACATTGATTTTTAGAACTCCATTTGGTGGCTTTGTCCAACTAGCGTCCGACACTCCCGTTGTAGGTCGAGGGGAAGGAGGGCGAGAACACCTTTGTGGCATAAGCTATGTAATCCTCTACTAGACGTAAGAAGTTTGTGGCCATCGGTTGCCTATCAATGGACTCATGTGCATAAATGAGTTTGTTTCGCAAAACCACATTGCCCGAGGCCACCATCATGATCTCGCGGACGTCCTCCACGCTCATTTGATTCCTCCACCAAACCGGCTTGGAAGCAAAGGGCCTTCCGGAGCCGCCAATATCATGCTCTTGTGCTTGTGGTTTTCCACACCTCACTCATAGTGGTGCATTCAAATAGTACGTGATTAACCGTCTCAACTTCAACTCCTGAACATTGACATAATTCATCTTGTGCTATATGGCGCTTGAACATAATTTCTTTTCTTGCCATGTTACCCCTACACGCTTGCCAGACAAAGTGGGATAGTTTTGGTGGTCCTCCAAGACTCCATACATAGCGCCCCAAGTCATTTGAGTTATTTTGGGCTGTGTGTTTACCCAATAAACCCAACCAATATCCCGATTTCACGAAGTAATTGCCGTCCTTCGCCAAGCTCCAATACCTCACGTCATGTGCGGGAAATATAGATAAAGGAGTTTTTAGAATAGACTTACAATCATTCTCCGAAAAATAAGTAGAGATATGTTCGGCGTTCCAACATTTTCCATCACCATCAATACAATACGCCACGGATCGTATCATTTCTTTTGCTTCCAAGAAGTGGGTACGGGGCTGCTTCTTTATCACAAATCCAAACTTCATTCCAGACATCGATGTTGCGACCATCACCAACTCGCCACTTAAGGCCCTCGAGCAGCGAGATTTTGCACCCCAAAGACTTCTCCACGAGAAGCTTGGGTCGAAACCTCTAAGGGCATGTAGGATATCATTATTTTTGAAATATCGGGCTTTTAGAATTTTATGTAGGAGAGTAGAAGTGTTTTCATGAAGCCTCCATATTTGTTTTGCTAGAAGAGCTTGATTAAAAATATGGAGGTTCCTAAAACCCATCCCACCCATGGCCTTAGGCTTACATAAAGAATCCCAATTACACCAATGCATTTTCTTTTGTTCATCATTCGAGCCCCACGAGAAACGGCTAACATTGAATGTATCTCATCGACCACCCTGCTTGGGAATCTTAAAGATGCCCATCATGTAAGTAGGAATAGCACTGCATAACCGGCTTTTATAAGATCTTCTTTGCCCGGTCGCGAAAGTAGCTTCCATTTCCACCCTTGAATTTTCCTGCCAAATTCTTTTTTCGGAGATGCGAAAATCACCTTCTTTGATCTGCCTATGATGGTAGGAAGCCCCGGATATTTTTCATGCTTCGAACTTGTCACCCCCAAAGTATCCACTATTTCTTGTCTCAGAGTAGTAGTTACACATTTGCTAAAAACCACATCTGTTTTATCAAGATTGACACTTTGACCGATGCTCTTTCATACTTACTGATTATATCGGTTATCACGAAGCACTCTCTAACGGTAGCTTTAGCAAAAAGAATACTATCATCGGCAAAGAAAAGATGTGAGACCCTCGAGCTCCATTACAAATTTTTGCCCCATGGATAAGGTTGCGTTGGGCGGCCTTTGTAATAAGAGCGAGAAAAAGCATCAGCAACCATGAGAAATAAATACGGGGAGATAGGATCCCCCTGTCTAAGGCCACTCGAAGGTATAACGGAACCGAGACACTTTTAGTTAATCTTGAAAGCAAAAGAAACACTAGCAAGGCAGTACATTATTTTCGACACCCATGCATCACGAAACCCATTTTATGCATCACCTTTTCAAAAAACACCATTCAACTTTGTCGTATGCTTTTTTCATATCCAATTTCAAAGCAAACGAGCCATCTTTTCCTCTCCCTTTCCTCTTCATAGCATGAAAAATCTCAAAAGCAATCGGGGCATTGTCGAGAAATTAATCTCTTTGGAATAAAAGCACTTTGATTCTCGGAGATAATGTCTCCTAACAAAGGTTTCAATTTGTTAGCCAAAGTTTTTGAGATAATTTTTATATAGCACATTACAACGGCTTATTGGTCTAAATTCCGTCATACGTTGTGGATTTGCACATTTCGGAATTAAGACCACACAAGTTTTATTCACTTCTTCCAGCCCTACAAAACCCTCCGCCAATTCTTCACAAAAACAATAATATCATTCCCCATAATATGCCAAAATTTTTGAAAAAAATAAAGCATGCATACCATCGAGCCCCCGGAGCTTTATTTGGATGCATTTGGAATAAGGCATGTTTAATCTCTTCATCTGTAGGCTCTGTGTTTTAGCATGGTGTTCATCTCTTCGATTCTTGAAGTGCGAAGCCCCTCTAAAGCTTGCTCTAAATTCGTGGGACTGTCGGTAGAAATGAGTGCTAAAATAGGATGACACTAATTCCTCTAAGTCCTCCTCCTTATCTCTCCATATATTATGATCATCAAATAACCCGAAATCGCATTATAGTGCTTCCTCTTACTTGCTTTCGATGGAAGTATGTAGTATTTTTGTCGCCATCCAGTAGATCATTTGCTCGTGCTCAGGCGAACCAAAAGACTCCTCTCCTTGTGGAGTTCATCAAGTTCATCAAGTTCTGAGAAAGATCCGAACATAAGCAGCAACATTCTTTGCATCCGGGTCACGACTTTGGGCCGCCTTCAATTTGTCTTCGGTAATTTTAATCTTCTTCTTAATGTTACCAAAACTCCCTCCTGCCCATTGAGATAACTTTTCAGCACAACATTCTATTCGAGCATCAACATTCTCACCCATGCTATTTGCCCAGGGCTTGCGTAACAACTTCACCACACTCCGGTTTTGACAACCACATAGCCTCAAAACGAAAAAGTTTTTTTCTTCTACCTCTTGTCATGATGGCTCCATGTCGACGGTAAGATGGGGGCATGATCCGATCTATATTGTGCTAAGTGTCGCACCACATAGTTCGGGAGAGAGATTACACCAATTAACATCCGCAAAAATGCTTCTAATCTTTCTCTCACCAAAGTTGTTGGGTTGTTGCCCGCTTCCAAGTAAAAGGACATCCTCGATAACCCAAGTCACAGAACGACACATATCGACGGCTTCTCGAAAGGCATCCATTTCTCGCTCACCCCTAGGAACCCCTCCTTCTTTCTCTTCTTGAGCCAAAATTTCATTGAAATCCCCAGAACATTACGCAAGGAACAGTACTTATCATTTTGATTCTTTCCAACATTGCCCGAGTTATGTGTTTGTTCTCGCGTTCCGGCCATCCATAGATACCTACAGCACGCCAACACGGAGTGTTGTTGGTGTCAAGAATATCAGCAATGAAATGATGAGCGAGAAAAAGAATATGGGGTCACATTAATGTCACGCCACCGAAACCTATTCCACCCACCGGTCCATTGCTACTCAAACACACTCCATTCACAAAACCACATATACTACGAATCCGCTCTAGCTTATTTGCATCGATCATAGTTTCCATCAAGAACACAATATTTGGCCTCTCTCTCAACACCACTCTCGGAGAGCATTAAGCTGTCCAGGGTTGCCAAGCCCTTGGCGGTTCGGCTCAATATTTTCATTGCTCTTCGCGGGGTTGGTGATGCCCAACCTCGCTCTTGTCAAGGAAAACAAATTCCCATCAAAATTGTCACTAATCGGTTTCGGTTTTTGCCACTGCACATCCATCTCGTTCATCATGGTATCCTCACCATCCATCTCACTATCCAAGCATCCTGATTTCCTTTTTCCCACATTAACTCCACTCTCCTTTTTCCCCCTTGAGCGGCGGTACCTGCCTACATTTTCTCACCCCTTTTTTGTGCTTCTTCATGTCGACATGGCCAGCTCCTATATTGAAAGTTATGGGTGGACCACGACTCTCATCCCCACTCATTTCACCATGACATTCGGAGCTTGTAACTCATCACCCAAAGCACCCTGCTCCCTAGCGCACTTTGGTGGTTGCCCTTCATGCTCCCTCTCACACTTTAAGACACCCTCACATATCACCCCTTCCTCTACACTTTCCTTTCTTATTTCTTCTCTTTCGTCACTCATTTGCACCCTCTCCTCATAGACTATGTCGAAAGTTTTTTTCTCATTCATACTCTCTAGTGGAGTAGCCATATTCGTACCCGGCCTTATTGTTACATCTTGCCTTGCCCCACACGCTAGAGGTTCACTCTCCTTTGCCATGATCACAACTTCATTATTAGGGTTCATGGATTTTTGCGAGAAGTTTAACGGAGCGAGCACAATTTTTAAACGCCTTAACTTCTTCCTCCATTTTGAGTCGACCCCGTCGTGGCGAAGCTCTAAGCCATGATCCCCATTGTTTATCTCCATCACGGTCCTCCTACTGATTGTTCAAGCGGAGTCACTTTCAATGTGTCCCAGTCTCCCGCACCCATATTGATAATTAGGGAGACGTTCATAGTTGATCTCAACCATCACTATAGTACCCTTACTACTCCGAATTTTGTATTCGTCGAAGCGGTTTTGTTATGTCCATAAGAACTTTCGGACGGGCGAGATTTATCCCATCCCACCCCATCGAAGTCCACTTCCATTACACCTTGAGTCCATCCCCAATCATCCTTATTCGATTTTCGGTCCTACTATCCATAGGCAAGTTATATAGGCGCACCCAAAACGGGCGGTGCGTCGATGAAATGTTTGAAGGTTGAGCGAGTACCATCTATTTCATTAAGCGGCAATAAGTTTTGATCAAAGGTCAAGGCCTAGTTGAGCATTTTAGGCCTAATTCAATCGATCCGAATAATATTTGGAGTTTAATTTCCCCATTTAAATCCAAACCAATTAAAGTTAGGAAATTCTCAATGGTGACCTCGAACTTTTCGAGTTTCTCATTAGTGGCCCTTATAAAAATACTTCCTCCATTTAGAAATAGTTGCACAATTTTATGTTTCCACGCTTGTCGATGATGTTTTCAAACATTAATATCTTTAATTATCGGTAAGGTAAAAATTATAAAAAGTTGATATTAAAAAAAATATATATTGAGATGAATCTAATAATATCTCATATAACTTCATTTTTCTAAAATATAAATCACTAAAAGACAATCAAAGTGTAGAATGTAATTAGTAAATACTATTGATTCTACACGGAGGGTATATTGAAGTTGCATTCATTTTAATTATTTAAACGCCATTTGATTTACTAATTTTGTTCATCTCATAGATCAACCAACAATTTCACCTTTCCTTGCATCCTCATTATATTTCTCGGTTCCATAATAAGTGAAACATAGGGATTGAGCACAAGATTTAATAAACATCACTTTCAAAAGCGAAAAAGTCATAAAATAGCACCTTTTCATTATCAAAAGGAGGAGAGAAAATTAAGCCACAGCGAGTTTGTGATGGAGTACGCTTGTCGTTTTATCAATCTCTTTTTGCATTTTAAAGTATGTTTCAACTTATTTTGAAACGTTAAGATAGTAAGTATTTCGAACTACTAATGGAGACGGAGGAAATACAAACAAGTCCTAACTCCTATGCTCAATACTTGAGGAATAAGACATCAATCGCTGCGAACAAACAAGTCTCAGCAGTGTTAAAATAAGCCAACTGCACACAAACTTCTTGAGCACATTCAGCCACCAACACTACATCTCTGATTTTCGATCAATCTTCAATCTCTTTGTCAGATCTTCTCCCTTGACAAACTCCAAAGAAAAATGAGCATTTCCTATCCATATCCTACTCCAATAACACCATCCAAAACAAGAATTGGTTGGATAGGCATAGGTGTGATGGGGTCTGCAATGGCTTCACGCCTCTTCTCAGCTGGCTACACTCTTACCATCTACGCTCGCACCCCTTCTAAAGCAGCCCCACTCATTTCTCTTGGTGCTCAACTTGCTGCCACTCCTGCTGATGTAGCCAAGTCTTCTGACATAGTCTTCACCATGTTGGGACACCCACATGATGTGCAACAAATTGTCTTAGCCAAAGACACTGGAGTTTTATCTGGACTAAGCGCCAGCGGTATGATCGTAGATCATACCAGTAGTCATCCGGATTTAGCTGCAGAAATTTTTGAGGCTGCTCGCGAAAAGAACTGCTGGACAGTTGATGCTCCTGTTTCTGGGGGGGATATAGGTGCTAAGAATGGTAGTTTGGCTATTTTTGCTGGTGGAGATAGGGGAAATTGTGGACTGGTTGTCTCCATTGTTGCGACTTATGGGTAGTAAAGTGACTTATGTGGGGGGTCCTGGTAGTGGGCAGAGCTGTAAGATAGCTAATCAGATTGTGGTGGGTGCAAATTTGCTTGGTTTTGAGTGAAGGGTTGGTGTTTGCTAGGAAAGCAGGGTTGGGACGGGTCGTTGGATGGAAGCGGTGCGAGGAGGGGCTGCTGGTTCTATGGTCATGGAACTTTTGGACAAAGGATGATTGATGGGGATTTTAAGCCAGGTGGGTTTGCTGAGTACATGGTCAAGGACATGGGTATGGGAGTAAATTTCGTCGAGGGGAGGAAGGAAGATGATAAGGTGATTGTAATGCCCGGTGCATCATTGACTAAGCAGCTGTTTTCGGGAATGGTTGCTAATGGCGATGGAAAGCTTGGTACTCAAGGTCTTATCAGTGTTATAGAGAGGATAAATGGGAACTGAGTCTACAAGTGCCCACACCAAGTCTAGTATGTAGCTGAGTGGGGGAAGAAATCACTAGCCAGTATGTAATGTATAGAGGCTGAGGGAATGGAAAATGTATCGAGAAATTGTGAGTGATAGCTTCACCTCTTAGGAAAGCTCCCACCTCTTGAAAGTGGGCAGATTGTAAATGTTCGCCTTGTCTCCTTGTTCTATCAATGCAATCATATCTTACTCTTTGCTTCTAAATTGAACAAAAAGGTGTAACATTAAGAGTCCTAGCAGTAGTTTTTCTAGTCAGTTGAAGAGTTCAAGACAAATCGAAGTTGTGTCATGTGTCAATACATGTCGACACAGGACAGTACACTACACCTAAATGCAACGGAATGTTTGTGCAACATAGTCGAACATTAATTCTATCCTCGAAAGGTTTGATTCTCAAACCAACCTGCGTTACTTAAAAAACCATTAAAATGCAACATAGCTAATATACAAGAAGAGCCACAAGTGCAGGTTTGAGTTAATTTGATTTCTCTGGACCTGGCTGTGATGCACTGATGCTAACCACGATGAAACCAGATTAAGCACCTGCTCTCTAAATAACTGGATTGCTGTTGCAGAAGATTGATTCAGTTTTCATGACAAGATCAGGAATTCGTAAAAAGAGATCCTATATTTGAAATGCATTGCCATTATACTATGAGATAATTTTCCAGACGGGAATGCAAAATCCCAAGTATACATTAAAGTACATAGTAATTTTGAGAAACCCCTGATGACACAGGATGCGTATACTACTGCTGTTGCTGCTGCTGTTGTTGGGATGCTTGTGGAGGTTGGTGACTCGCTGCAGGTTGGTGATGGGGGTATTGAGTAGGAGAGTAGTGCTGGTACTGAGGCGGTGGCGCCATATAACCATAAGGTGGATAAAATGGTTGTTGATAGTGACCTGGGGGAGGTGGCATACCCTGGTAGCCATATGATTGGTGGCTTTGTGGCTGCTTTGCAGACCCGGTTTTGTTCTCCCCGGAACCCGAAGGACCATTTGAGGATTCATCTTGTGATGAGACAAGAGCACCCATCCGTTGGGGATCCATTGATGGGTAGAAGGTCCTCTCCTGCTGAGGTGGGGGTGGAATATTAAAATACGGCATTGGTGGAGGGATCTGATCCTGACTTGTGCCAGGTGGATGAACTTGACTCTGTTGCTGAGATATAAGTGCTCTAGGAAGCATCCCACTGTGTGCTACTGCAGCCTGTTGTTTTGCTTGTTCAGCACCGTCAGTCTCAGGCTTGGGTTGTTGAGGTCTACCCCCACATTAGCTTCAGCCTCAGACCCTTTATGACGAGCTTGTTTGAAAGCTCTTCTGCAGCCTTCTCTGCAGCTTCTCGAGTGGTGTAGGTTACAAAAGAACAAGCTCGCTGGAGAACCATCCGTATGGATTCAATTTCACCATGAGCATAGAAATTATCCCTCAGGTCTTGCTCAGTAATTCTGGCATCAAGCCCACCCACATACAGTGTCTTGATGCTCTCATCCTCTGGAGGCTCAAGTGTCTGCATTTCACCAGCCTTGTTGAGGAGCTTCATCGCAACTGGATCATTCACTCTATTGACAAGTATAGGAAGATCAGGGTAAAATTATTTACCAAAAAAAAGGTGATGAGCATCAGCAACACCAAAAGAACGTAACTAACAGTTTCAAATTATAACAAAAGTGATGAAAAAAAGCATCATCAAAGAATGTACATAACAGTAAAAAAAAGTACAGAGGAAATGAAGAGAGACTTTTACTAACCCATAGTAACGATCTTTGATATTTTGTTGGGATAGCTCCCCGGTGACAGGCATCTCATGCCTGTAAGGGCACTCAGCACCTCTTGTACATTCACCTCTTATATAGAAACTGCAAACATGAGCTCTGTTTCTTTTATAATATGGTGTTGTTCTCTGAAGCTTCAAAATTGTGTCATTAGCCCGCACCTTTCCATAAGAGGAATCATAATCCAGACCAGCTCTAGCCTAAATAAGAACATAAAGATTTTACTTTTCAGAGCGAGTACGAGCAACAATTTCAATAACATCAACTCCAATCTCTGTTCGATCATTACACAAAAACTACATAGTAATCTCATTGAATAATAGAATGGGAGAAGTTGTAATTAGTTGGTCCAAAAATTCAATAACTTACTCTCCAAAAAAAAAAATTCAATAACTTAAGTAACCTATTTATTCCGAAGGAAAAATGAGATTTTTTCAATGAAAGATAGTTAATCCTTTAGCTTGGCGTCAGCTGCTAGTGATGAGGTCATCAACAATGAGAGCATTAGAGAACTAATTATGAAAAGTTTCAACAAATCACAAATTCAGCCATCTGGTACTCTATACTTCCCTATGCAGAAGTTCGAATCATTCTATAGAGTAATAAGAATTAGAAGATGAAATTTTATGGTTCTGCATTTGTAAAACACTGAAACATAGGAAAACCAACCAAGTGGCAGGAAAGAGAAATGCATGACAATGTGCTCAAAATCAAGGAATTCCTGAATAACACGAGGGGCAAAAAAAAAAAAAAGAAAGAGGCATAATGTCCACAACCTATTATCATATATAGTATATTCCATAAACAATTAGAAAAATCCACTTCTCTGTTCACCTAGAAGGATCCAGTTTATGATGGCAGACTGCGCATCTTTTAATGCAACCACAAATTACAGGGATTATCGTTCATCTTACAATTCAAAAGCACCAGGTGAGCCTAGGCAAAGAGGGTTCCAGTGGCTAAGAGCTGAGAACTGAAGCACATGCATCAAACAAACCAGCACTTTTTATCCATTAATGCGAATTTCTTATAATTTTATAGATCAACTATAAACAATCTCCACCAAAAACACATTGCTGACCAATAACTTGATATTATCATCAGTATCCCGTAAAGAGAAAAAGGAACAAAATCTATTACTGTGCCATTGCTGATAATCAAAATTCAAAAAGGAAAAAAAAAAAAAGGACAGAGAGCCTTCCATACAGGAATTGGCATGCTAATAAAAGTGGAATGGGTAATGTGTCCCATCCTTTTGCAAAAACGTAAACAAACTATACCTTCAATACAGCACTGCCTCCTGCTCTTACTTCAAAGACAAGAAAGGGAAAGAGAGGGGAGTGTCTTTTATTTTATAATTGCTAGGCGCTAGCTATCACAATGGCATGTGATAACTGAATGGAAAGGAAGAGAAGACCGGAGGCAGTAATGGATCTAGAACCAGAAAAAGATGAGAAAGAGGATCGGTGAATGAAGAGGGAAAAAAAAAGCAGAAGAAGGATATAGAGATGCACCTGGCAAGTACATACATTTTTATTAGTTCTCGGTTCCTATTTCAAGCAAGAAGCTTCTAATTGTGCATCAACTAGGTAGGACCAAGGAAGGTGTGGTGGTGACTGGAACAGATAACATACCCCTTTTCGAAGTATTTACTTCATTCCTTTCTTTTCTTTCTTTGATATCACAATTTTAAAAAAAAAAAACATATGTTCATGAGGTGAGAAAAGCACAACACTCAGCACCTTGCCAAGGGGGCCTGCATGCATAAGAAGCACCTTTGTACCTAATGCTCTAGACGCTGAGGCGGGGTTGTTCAAGTTAAAACCACTCATCAACCAGATGTTCCTTTTCCATTAGAAACTCACAAAATACTTCCCACTGAGTAGCATGTGTAAGGAAATAAGAAAGTACCTGATAAAGGTAGGCTAGTTCAAAGCTCTTTCCCCTAACAGCCATATGTACCCCCCCCATAAACCAAAAGAGAAAACAAAATCCCTCTACCGGCAATTCCACTCCAATGTTTGTCCCTAGATACAAGGCAAAATGAAGCAATGGCTTCTTTACATCACACCTCTCTCGGTGTAGCAAGGTGAAAGAGGCGCTTATGGTTGCACCTAACCTCTACAAAATTTGGTTTCTTTAGTTACAATATATAGCAGAGTTACTGACCAGATTTTTTCTGCAAGTGAATTCTAGATTAAGCATCATGGATTTTATATCTTCTTAGTGTGCTTTCCTTTATTTACCAAGACATATTTATTTAATTACAAATTTTGTGTTTGATTGCCCTCATCAATATATACGTCTTCACCTTGCGCCTCAAGCAACCTCAACAAAGCATAAGGCTTTTACGTTTTTGCTGCCTCATGCAATAGGGCTGTGGTTATGAAATTAAAAGAAGGGTCAAAGAGAAGGGGAAAAAAGAGCATATATCGATTATCATCCCCACTTCTTCCTATTTAATTAATCTCACTTTAAAGAGGCAATTGCAGCAATGACACCCAAACTGAAGCAGATTTCACAAGCAATGAAGGTTTTACAACCCTAATACCCAAATTGAAAAAATCGACTCCAGGCGAGTTATGTACTTACGATTTTCCTCCCTCCTTCTCTGTCTCTCTCTGAGCCCATCTTCTAGATTTTGATTTTGCCTCTCCAGAATGCACTTCTTTATTTTTTTTCCTTTAAATCTTGTCCATCATATTTTCGTCCGATATAATCTCTCATCAATGTCTCCATTAATTCCACTCCCTTTCTCTACTATTCTTTTAGAAATGTGAAAAAGATTGTTGGAGCGGGACACACATGAGGAAGAGATGGGTTTTAAGTTTGGTTTGGAAATGGACATGTCACGAGATCTACAACCTTGCTAAAAGCCCATTTTTATACAAGCCATTCATAATGCTTTTTCTGACCAAAAGTGAGGCGGGGACAATAAACAATCTCAATTTCTTTACTAATAAATTTAAACGTAAAAGAAAAGGGCTATTTTTCCCTTTGTTAATTGAAAATTTGTGTGTAATTACAAATATACAAGCATGACGCATGCACCTCCACATCTTTCCTTGTGCCTCGGCACTGGACCCGTCATGCCACAAAGGGCCTTGATTTATTTTACCAATGCGAATAACAAGGTTATGACGGAAAAAATAAAGAAGCATAGCACCAAGCCTGCAAGCCACATAGGACCGCCAATTTCGACAATTGCGCTAAGCCACCGTTCTCCCTCTCTGTATAACCATTTAGTTTCCACATACAGCTATGACCAGGTTCCATGGTTAAATTTCTTAAGAAACTAAGATCAAGTGGTGAAAGAGTACGATTGTAGTATATAACACTAATAACAGTCTATGCACCATGCATTCCATGAACCTAGTGGTCTATCCGTCATACAAACCTTTTTCAATATTGAAACATACGAGCAATGAAAAAAACACATACCTTACGGTCATGTTCCTCTGCAAAATATTCCTTATTTACATCACTCTTGGGAATAGAATCATGGGTATTGATGCTAAGAGCAGTGTCTCGGACCTGGACTGGCAAACCATACTCAAGATCCAATAGGCACACTTGACACACATTTTTCAATTTACTGCATGTCTGGCAAATCTCGGATTTCTTATATCTTGCATCTCGACCTGGTCTCCAACGGAAAACTGTGAAGGGCCTTGTGCAGATCTTACATTCCTTATCATATTCTGCTTTAGTCTGCACAATGAAGACAATCAAATTTGGATATTCCCATCATAGTCGAGCTGTGTAATAAAATAATCCATATCCTTTGTATTAGTGTCCTAGGTTAGATTAAAATAAAAAAGACTTCTAGATGATTAGTGGTTTCACTACCATAATGGTCAGTGAGTTCACAAATATACCTTCACATTGTTAATAAAAATGATTATCAAAAAGCTCAACAAGAAAATAGAATAAAAACCGCTATCACAAATTCCCAAAAAGTTACTTTAAAAAAAATTATATCCAGAGTTAGCTTTTACACAAGATACAGTAAACCTCCTCAACTTATACCCATTTGCATACACAGCACATCAATCCAGTATGCTGTATAGGTAGATCAATGAAGCTCCACAAGGTGTAGAAATCAACCACTCGTTCTTATGTTACAAGGCATAAGAAAAAAAAAAAAACATTTATAATTCTGCACATTGTCTAGGATTCACATTCTCAAGTACCTATTTTTCTGCTGAAAACTGTCTCTCCAATCACCTAGATGAACAAAAAATACTTTCTTACATTTTATTCAAGTACACATTTAATTCATCTCCCCAGCCAACCCCACACCTCCATAAACATTAACACAATTAGGAGCAACTACACGAAAATTCTTTTTTAATCTCAGCGCTTGTTTTGGTTGGATAGTGTTTTTCCCATGTATCTCCATTTCCATGGAAGTACAATAAGTTGTTCGGTTGATTAAGGGAAGTAAAACTTCCCATGAGGAGGTAACTTTCCTAGAAAATCCGACATTTTTTTAAAACCAATCAACTTCAAATACTTCTACTTTCAAGGAACTTCTACTTCCCATGTTTTCATATGTCAGCCAAACAAACACTAAGTGATTGAATTTGAGGAGCTTTGACCAATTCCGAACTGTTGTATACATTTTTGTTCAGATTATTAAAAAAAAGTATATCTAATAAAAAATAATACATTTAATCAATATAGTACTCCATTAGAACAAAAATATCACCTTGACAATAATATAATAAACCTGTCCACATATGTTGGTTTTCATATACTACCTTTTTTATACATAATACTTTTGTAATAAACACACTATTGTTTTTGCTGAATATACCACCAAAATTGTTCTAAACATTTGTTCAGAAACGGTTCTGATTTAGGCATTTGTCCTACTTTGAGCTTAATATACTAAGCTCGTAAACAAAGATTCTAGGATTCACAATGAAATTAACCATTTAATAGAAGAAATTCCTCAACAAACAGAAAATTGCAATGAATGAATGAAGATACACTTAACAACAAACTTATCATCCTAATGCAGCTCGTATTCTCTCTAACAACATCTACCATCTCAGAACACATTTCTTTCGTTGTAAATAAGAAACGACACTAATTCAAGAAACTTACACTACAACTGTACAATCTTACGAAAAAAACACACAATGATTTGTTTCTTTATGCAACAATTCGTATCAATATGGGTAAAAAAAACCCAATTATAGAAGAAGGAAATTAGGGTTTTAAAGAGCAAAAATAAAGGAGTGATTGAAAACATAGAAAGTGCAGATAGAAAACTACCATGCGAACGTAGGGGTTGTCGCCGAGGCAAGATTCGCAGATGATGGGGAAGTCGGAGCGCTCCCACCCGTCCGCTTCCAGATCTCGGAGCAGCCGATGCGCCATATCTGTCTTTTTTTTTTTTTTACTGCAGTTTATTTTACGAGGAACTTGTTGCAGAAACCAAGCGGAGTAAAGTCAGAATTTCATGTTCATACTTCCTCTCTCTTTTTTTTTTTAATAGCACTATTTTCCACTTTGACGTATTTTTAAGCGAAGGCTTTTATATGCGTGCTATGCGTGCGAAGTCGTTTATGAAGTTAAATTATTGCATACTTACATTATATTTAGCTCTTTCTATATAAGTTTTAAGTTTTATGTGCATGTGTGCGTATCGTTATTGGAATTAAATTAGTTGCGTAATTACATTTAGTATTAATAGAGATAGAAAAATTATTTACAAAATTTACCTAAGGAAAAAATATTCATACTGTAACAATATAATAACAAAGATTTCCCCTAAAAAATAATATAATAACAAAGATAGTAAATGAAATCTCTAGTGTTTCAACTATGGAATTTATTTTCATAGAACTTGGTTAACCACATGCACTCTTCAGCCCAGTCGACTTGCAGCACATAGCTAACAGTATAAGAATGATCTGGATTGAACTCTTGCATTGGTGGAGGTAAGATCCAAGCGAATGTTTTGTATCCAAGTTTTGAAAATAATATTTCCATGACTCGTTTGTGTCCATTTGGCTGCAGTATCGCAAACAATTGTGCATTTATTTTCAAGGGTGAGATATGGGCTTTGAAATTATGCAATGTATTCAAATGCGGTGCGAGCTAGTTTGTAATAGATGAAAACCTGTTGAAGTATTAATTTTATGTCCGTAGTAGTTTGGGCATCCCAAAATGAGTTGTGCAAGATCATGAAGCATTGTGATTTTTAAAGTACCACTTCTATCACATATTGTTAGTCGAACTAACAATGCTGTTAATAAAATAAGATAAAAGTTTAGCGGCTTTAATAAATGTTGGTTGTTTGATGATCGAGATCATATGAGATCGAAAATTATACCTTGGAATGGTTACAACATTTGCAATATCGCAAGACTCACATGTGGGAACTCCTTGGAAAATGTTAACCTTTTTGAGACAACGATGACATGCTTCATATATGATATTGTCAACATGCTCAAGATGACATGCATTGGCAATAACTCGACAATATTGTACCTGCAAGACAATTGAAAGTTAGTTATTCATGTATAGGTTTATTTTAGTTATAAAAAGTGAGGAATAAGGGTCTAATTACTTACTTTTCTCATGGCATGGAAGGTAGCTAATCGAATCCGAGGAGCATTTGAAATATCAATGGATGATTGTAAGGAGAAAGGAGTTGAACGGAAACATGCAACCTTTTTTTTCGCTAATTTATCGGATTCATACCTATAAATTTAGAAGATAAAATTATTCAATAAAAAATAGTAATTTAGGATACACAATAATATAATTATCTTGTGCATACCATGTAGATAAGGAAGTAGTTAAGTCATCTACTTTGTTAACATAAATCCTGGAGTAAAATCTGTTGTAAGATATGTCAGGCCTATGATTAAGATAGAGATAAAAATATTATCACATATTAATATGACACTTACAAATATAAAAATGTAATGCAATTACTGATAATTCATATATAGTTCAATAGTGTACCACGAAAGCTCTTTACATGTAGACCACATGCAAAAAGAATTGGACAAAAATCAGCTTTGGTGTTAAGATGTCCATCTTCAAGTATGTGCACAAATTCATTCCAAATGGTTAACTTTATAATCGTCCAACTGCGAGTATGAAATTCAATAGTGTTAGGAACATTTTATGTTAAAAGAATATAGAGATGGTATGCAAATAAAAATTATTTAATTAGAATAGACTTACGTTTTATCCATTATCGCCAAATCTCTTTTAACTGAGTTTCCTCCAACTGACTCAATTGGTGAAACATATAGAACTAATCCCATTGCATCTTAACCCAACCAAAATAGTATAATTAAAGTTAGCTTCCTTCAAGCTAAACATAATATTAATTTAATCTAGATAGAGGGGTAGTAAAAGTACCGAACACCATATCAGTACGATTGGCATGAAAATGGAACCGGTTCAAAGTAACTAAATCGTAGCAGAATGTGGGAATTGCAACGTCATCATGCTCTTCACGTATCACAATTGTTTCTGATGCTATTGTCATTTGTTTCCAGTTTGGGACGATTTTATTATTTTCATCGGAGTGTCCTACTTGTACCCCACGGAGTACATAAATAAATCCCTCGTGAAACCTTCCTATGAAGTTTTCAACATGGGGCGAGAATATAGTGCATTGTATGCACTCACCCTATCATTTAAAACAAAACGAAAGTTGCTAAGAGTGTCTTGTACCATTGTGAAATTAATTTACACTACATTAATCTAAATTTTCTTTTACCTCGACATCAACGAAAAGCATTTTCCATATTTGCTTAGTTGTTCCGCGGTGATTGTAATTGAATACGTCGTAGTTACGAACCAACCGAGCCACGACATTATATCGTCGTACACCGCAAGGATATAAATGCATAAAGGGTGGATAATGGAACTCCATCTTTGAAGAATATGTTAGACATAGAAATATAGTTACATATAATAATTTAAAAATGAGTAACATGATATATGTACATACGCATCACATTACAATATGTTAGGTATCAAAATAAGATCATAAACGTAATTATGCGATTCATTGAAGACTATACGATCACGATATGAGCATGAGATTATTATGAAGTAACTCATAATAGTAAAGTACATAAATTAGGTGGAATCATGACTATATTTCAATCGGTTACATTGTGCATTTATAATTACAAAGTGATATTTCAAGATTGTACACATTGAATACAACTATTCGAGGAAGGCAATAACACTTCTTTATATACAATATTCTTTGTAAACACCCCTTGATGTCCTTGTACATTTCCCTTTTTTACCACAATCTTTGTTGTGTTCTCCGAGGTTCCACGTGATAATGCCACATAGAGTTGCCGGTGGTGAATACATGATCCGGTAGGTATATGCCAACATGGGGTATAGTTTGCCCTCGAGACTTGTTTATTGTCAAGGCAAAACTAACCTTCCTTTGAAGCGCTTTCTTACCGACTCAAATGGCAATTTTATATCTTCGGCACTCTTCAACGGAGTTCGGGTAGAAAAACTCTGTTTCCCCTAGAATGCCCTGTTAAAATCTCGAGCATCTATAAAATGGTCCTTCGGTCCACGGCAAAGCAACCGTGTTCCATTACAAAGCCCATTCTTAGGATCGATGTTTCTCAAAAGCATTAAGGGTACCCCGGGTTTCAAAGTGAGAGCATGAGGAGGCAATCCCGAAGGCGATATTGAATTCGAAACTCTTGCTGATACAAATTATTCTTATCTTCGGGAACAGAATCAATCGAATAGTATGTTTTTCCTTCTCAGAAATTTCTCAACAACCTTATCATTTATCTTGTCGGCATCTTCGTTGAGGGGTGTGATGATGGCCACTTTCAACCATATAATTTCCTTCTCCCACATGTTGACTTAAATTTGGGAAAACCTCGTTTATCAACATTTCAATCGAGACATCATCGGTTGATGGTATTACCATATGGTTTGGTAGTTTTATCATGTGATCGACACGGTAGGTTCATCTCCGTTGCCCATTGAGAGCAATCGAGTAGCAAATGCGTTGTCATCTCTTGATCTCATATTTTCTCTCAAATGCAAAATGCGACGTGTCTCCAAGTAGGGGACTTGACAAATGACGCATCGATCATTTGAGCTCTTGTTCCGTTTCGAACCCTTTGGTAACACTTGTGCAGAAATCACCACCAAACACAATAATTTTTCCCCCAAATGGTAAGTCGTTTTCCATTAAGTCTTTTAGTGAACGATCAACGGCTTCGAAATGATATCCGTGTGTCATTGGAGCCTCGTCCCATATAATTATGGCGAGTGCTTTAGTAAAGTGGCCGTTTTGGAACGCTTGGTGAATGAGCAAGTTGAGTTGCTATCGAGGTTGCAATGGGAGTTGAAAAGTTGAGTGCGATGTTCTTCCACGATGCAACAACGTCGGCTGCAATTCCGGATGTCGCCGTGGGAACAGCAATTTCACCTCTTCCTTTTACGGTTGCTAGGAGTGCTCTGTATAAGAATGTTTTGCCGGTGCCTCTCGGACCATCAACGAAAAAGCTCCACCGGTTTTTGAAATGACAGCATCCATAATTGTGTTGTACGCATGTCGTTGATCGCTATTAAGAGAGTCGACACACGCCAAGTCCTCTTACGGGCGGCACGAGAAAAGTACTCCTCCATGATTGCGGGAAGATCGTCGATGTCCTCGGTACTTTCGGGTAAACTTGGCAACTCCGTGAAGTCGAAATTCTTTTTCTCGGCGGCGTAATAAACGATCTAAGTCTGCGAAGCTTGTGAGTGAGAATAACATTGTTAGTTGTCGTGCTTGAAGATGGATAATCCTCGACCATGTACGTGAAGAACTCGTCCCATAGGGCACGTAATCCGAGTGGGTTGGCGGTATACCAAGATGGTTGCGAATAATCTTCGTAACGATGATGGCATTCTTACAAAAGATGCTTCTAAAAGACATTGACGGATGCTTTCATCACTCTCGATTAGACCAAGGGATTCCGCGGCCGGCTCCGAATGTCGGTTGTGTGACACCATTGACCGTTCTCGGATGTTCAAATGATTGGGGACCTCGCACGTGGTTGAGCAATAATCTTAGGTAAAATCTCTCTCCTTCAAGTGGAGAAGCTACGTACGATCGACCCGATAACTCGGCGATTACTTCTCCTTATCGCCACTCACACCTAGACTTAAGCCACCTGTAATGCTCTGGAAATTCTCTATAAAGATATCTTCTTGCACCTGGATCGAGTTTAATTCATCTTAAAGAATTGAGTCGGCATCGTTTTGGAGTTTCTCGGATCCTCTAATACGTACGAAATTAGGCGGTTCTCTTCGAATCTCACTTGATGCATGTTTGGCAAATGCACTTGCAAACGATCCACAGAGATGGATACATTCGAGTTAAAGGGAATTTGTAGATTTTCCAAAAAGCTTCGGTGCACAAATCCATCTCGCATCCACGTATTGTGCAATCTCATCACCATTCTTAACTTCCATGGATACTCTATCCGAACCCTTATGTATATATTTATAGAGATATTTGACACACTTAATCTTTGCTTTGCATATCTCTAAATTAACGTGACGGTCGTACTTTAAGAGCAAAAATGGATTGTAAGGAACTACCCATTGGTTGTCTACTTCTATCCGAGAATTTTGACGCAATGGTACAGGTGGACGATCTTGTCGGCGACGATATAGAGGATATGAGTCATTTCCTGCATTGTTGCATTAGTAAATGACTTTGGGAATCCTTTCTTACAACTCCCTTGTTTCATGCATGGAGAATCCTGTTGCGATTCCCACATGGACTATGAATCATGTGTTTAAGAACTTTTTTGTACAATTCCGGTTCTTGTTGTTCATCTCGGAATTTACGCTCGACAATTATATCATAGTCATCCGGAGTGGTAAGCTTGTCGGTTTGTTCGAGGATCGACAACATATGAACATGCGGAAGACCCCTCTTTTGGAATTCAACTACATATACATAAGCAACCACCTTTCCAAGGATTCCCCTTTCTAGAACATCTTTTTTTAACTCTTCAAATTTAGCATGAAACACTCTTGTCGGTAGATCCGCCGATCATTTGGAACTTGTCCGAGGCAATAGTTCGATTGTATTTCCGACCAAGATGGATTGCATGTCATTGTCGAGAAATATGTCCGGCTTGCCAAACTTACGTACCAAGGCCATGGCATCTTGGTACCTGCGGTGCATATCTCGTGGGCTTCCTACGAATGAAGACGGTAGTATCGTCCTTCGACCCGACCTTCTCTGTAGATGAAAATTAATGAAAAAAAATTAATGTTAATTGAAGGGATTGGTTTCATTAAGAAGAGTATTGGTATAGGTAAAACAATCCGAACTTGTGTTATGTTCTCCGGCATTTAGAGAATCCTCTAAACCCTTGTACAAATCGGCACGTATCTTGTCTTGATTGAGTGCGATCCATCTCGACTTGGATGCTTGCATTTTGACACGATTATCAACAACATATTGTTGGAGTAGACGACCACCTCTTAAAAGTAGAGAATCAAGATGTTGTCGCATCTAAGGAACATAATTTTGTTGATGTTAAAATGATATGAGTATAAAGGCTGTAGGAAAATTGGACATACACATAAGAATTTCAAAATAATTTTCACCTGAAACATATATGCATAGAATTCTCGGCATGTCGGCTTCTGCCCGTATGCGGTACAACTGTTTAAATCCCAACCATAAGAGCCATAAGGAAATAATAGAGGATATTGTAGTGGGTCGTAATAACCCGCGGATATCTTTGATATACATCGGTTGTCCATTGACGAGACTCTATCATAATATCGCGCTCTTTTAGGTTAGCCATGTCATCCCCTCCAACGACGACGGCTGCCACTTGGGATGCTGAAGGCATAGAGTATTGACGATTATTAGCAGGTTGCTCTTTGATGACAAACTTGCAATCGTGTATGTCCGTACGTTGTGCAAGATGCCGAAGATTATGAACAAAAGGATTATGGGCATTTAGAATATTCTTAATTCTGTCAATGATGTCGATCCGTAATGAAGAATTTTCAGCTGCACGATTTTCATTTTCATGGTCAGTGTCATAAATGTAGAGTTGAAGGAATCGAGGGCGATCATTTGAGTTGAAAGGCGAGAAGGCCGCCTATGCGGTGATAAATTGACATTTGAGCGCGATATGTGTACACACCTTGACGTGCATTGGCCAATTCATCATTTATTTCTACTCCCATTGAAGTGAATGCGAAGACATGGTTATACTTACGAATGTTGCATGCTGAAGTGAATCCCATTATCTGATTGATCAGAGAACATGTCAAGTAAATCAGTGGACAAAGGTAACTCAGGTAGATTGACCTTTCCATTTAAGCAGCAAAGTTCAGGAGATTCAGATCTGAACAGGCGTGCTTGACAATGTGGACACGTTGTCATTGTAGGCAAATTGAATATAGGCACCCCTTGTGACTCGGTGTAATTTCTTGCACAATTTCGATAACCATGTCTCCCCACTTTCCAAACCCTTACATCATCGAGAGATGAGACTTGATATGTTAATCGCATGGGATCTATTGGTGTTACCGATTTCAAACAATGGATCGAGCAAGCAACTTTCTCTCTCAATCTCGGCTAAGCGTGGAATGTCTCTTGCATCGGTTATGGGTTCCAACAAATCTGCATTTGTTCTACTACTTTCTCCTACACAAAAGTTTCGACTGGGCAAGTTGCGTCCATTTGGTAAGTCCCCGTAACTTTCATTGGGCATTTGAATTCGATTCTCAACATTTGCCCGCGTGTCGACTGAACGGAGTTCACCAATGGGGTGTGCTGCATGATTGAAAAGGTATATATTTGATGAGTACATTAAATGGTGTTTTGCATATTACTACTTTTAATCTATTTACTTTAGAGCTCTTACAATCGTGTACTTCGCATCCATCTCCATTGACAATATGATTGTAGTTAGTAATGTCTGTCATGGGTCTTCTAAGTTACGAAGAGTTGGAAGCATCGTCACGATTTTGAATCATGCAGTGGCCTTGTGCAGATGTTGTTTGAGGTCGACTTCCTTGAGAAGCAACGGCATTTTCTTCACTTCCACGGGCATATTCAGATCGTCTTTTTGCATTCACATGTCCTCTTTGTTCAGGTGTGAATGATTGTCGGTGACGTCTTTTCCTATCACTCCATTTCCTCCTTTGTTGTTGAACTTTTTGTGCTTGGTTTTCATCCATTATGAAACTACATAACATAATCTTAACTTTGTTATTGAGATATACGAAATGCTATTATTAATTTTAGAGTAATCCCTTTATATGTAAGTTATATTTTATAATTCTATTTTGTTACTTTTTTTGTATGTAATTTATAAATCTACTTATATATCTATAATTAATGTTTAAGTACTAATAAACTACTTTTTTTGAAGTTTTTGAAATCCTTGTTGTATAATTTTCATATAATTATCTTTCAACATATAGACACCTATAAATTTTTATCTCTGACTAAGGGTCTGTTCTCCCCAACTTATTTTCAATTCAGTTCAGTTCAATTCAGTTTAGTTCAGCTCTGGATAATACTTTTACTCTCACATATCACTATTCATTTCAATTCGATTGAGTTCAGTTTAGTTCAGTTGTTTTATGCCGAAGAGAACAAACCTTAACTTATATTTGTGAGGTTTAATAACTTTACTTATAATTTATTTAACAATATTTAGTGATATAATTTCTAAGTTTCTAACAATGAGCTGATTGTATTTGAAAATTGTTGCTATCCTTGTTGTATGGGTTGGTATAGGGGTCACTATTCTATTATTAACTCGTTTTTTCGATAATTGTATTTGGAAATTGTAAATTTTTCATATTTACCATGATCATTGTAATTTAATTTTTCCTTTTTCAAATTTTTTAAGTAAAGTAGGTAGTTACTCTTTAATTTTTCTTTGTTTTCTATTTTTTTGGTATCCTACCCCTATTGAGTATTGACATATAAAACAGGGATAATATTTGGAAAAGTACAACATATGAAGGTGAAGCAGACATTTCAATAATATAACAATATGATACCAAAATACAATAACATAATATTATAGAGATAACATTCTTAGTGATAATGTTATAGTCCCCCTAACAAAAAACTTCAAGGGTCCTTATCCTAATTTGACCGCCTAATGTTGTAGACTTATAGTCCCCCTTACATAAAATGAAACTTATCTCCACTTTGAAAGTCCATTTATCTCACTAATGTGAAACTCCAATAAAGTCCAATATATGATGCGTTGAACCTTGGACTGCCTAATGTTGTAGACTTATAGTCCCCCTTACATAAAATGAAACTTATCTCCACTTTGAAAGTCCATTTTCTCACTAATGTGAAACTCCAATAAAGTCCAATATATGATGCGTTGAAGCTTGGACTTTATTATCGCTAGTATCTAAACTCTCTCATTTAGCTCACTCTCTCTCTCTCTAAATATCAACTCTCTAAATATGCAAACAAACACTCTCTAAAGTCTAAAGATGCAAATACATCCCACGGCTCATCTGTGTTCTATTTCCTCTCTCATTTATCTCACTCTCTCTCTCTCTAAATATCAACTCTCTAAATATGCAAACAAACACACTCTATAAAGTCTAAAGATGCAAATACATCCCACGGCTCATCTGTGTTCTATTTCCATCTCTTCTTCCCATTGATACTTAATAATTGGAGATAGGTGAAACTTAATAATCAGAGATAGGTCAATCGAAACAGTGAGGGGATGGAAGGTGGAGCAAAAATAAATTGGAGAAGAAACACAGTAATTTCAAATGCAATTGAGCAGGTGAGTTTGAAGTAGTTTCAAGTTTTTTTTTGCATGCAACATAAACACAAAAATAAATTGGAGAAGAAACACGAGTAATTTTGGCTCATCTGTTTTGAAATTATTGTTAAATTTAAAAAAACTTTTATTTTTAAAATCCGATCTATTTGAAAATGGTTCATTAAAAAAGTTTGTTTTTTCGAATTGAAAGTTCATTAAAAAATTTTGTTTGTTCGAACTGAAATTAGTTTTTTCGAATTGGAAAAATCGGTTTTTTCGAATTTACAAAATCAGTTTTTTCGAATTGAAAAAATTAGTAAAGTTATTTTAAAAAAAGAAAATGAAATAGTTATCATGGAAAGAAATCTTTAAAATGAAATATTGGGAGATGTGTGAAATTGATTCATGAAAAAAATTTGTTTTTTTCGAATTAAAAGTTCATTAAAAATTATAGTTTGTTCGAACTGAAATTAGTTTTTGCGAATTGAAAAAATTAGTAAAGTTTTTTTTTTCTGCCCGAAAAATGAAATAGTTTTCATGGAAAGAAATCTTTAAAATGAATTATTGGGAGATATTTTTTTTTTAAAGAAAACAAAGTGTGTAAATTTATAATGGACAGTTTTTTTTTAAAGTTTGTTATTTTCACGTTTTTTTTTTTGAGAAATTAAATTTGGTTTTCAATTCTTGGGTTTATTGGACATTTTCTCTGGAATTATTATTCATTCAGAAGATTGCTTTTGTAAGTAAATTTCTTTTTTGAATTATTATTCATTGAGAAGATTGATTTTATAATAACACTCTGTAATTAAAAAAAAAATCGAATTAGAAGATTGATATTATAAATTTTAGAAAAGTATATTTTTGTTGAATAAAAATGTCGAGAATAAAGTATTATTTGCATGCCTGAAAATCATAATTTTTCTTACTGTTTTCCAAAGCAGATCTGGAAAATAGTCGTAGATTATATTGATTAATACAAAGAGTTTTTTTTTTTTTTTTTGAAAAACAATCTGTAATTATTTAATAAATATAAAGATTGTTTTTTTTTTTTGAAAAACACTCTGTAATTATTCAATGGATAGATTTTTTTTGTTTATAAAAAAGAGATACCTACATGAAAAGAACCGGCCCAATTACGGAGGTTAAGTTGTACAAAGCGATGGCTTGTTGAGTATAAGTGAAACACCTTTTAATGTGAGAAAGAAGTAAGAAAAACCTTGTAATTATTTGCTTGAGAAGTCGTGAGATTTGTTGCTTCTTATGGCTTGTTGAGTATATGTGAAGAGTATCCTGAAAAAATGAATGATTTGTTTATCAAATTAAATTGGAGAAGCAGTTATTTGTGAACAAATCAAGGCTTTCTCTGCTATGTGATTACCTGCTCTTGGTGGAATTATCTCTGCTTTGGTGTAATTATTTGCTGGAGAAGTCGTGAGATTTGTTGCTTCTTATGGCTTGTTGAGTATATGTGAAGAGTATCCTGAAAAAATGAATGATTTGTTCATCAAATTAAATTGGAGAAGCAGTTATTTATGAACAAATCAATGCTTTCTCTACTGTGTGATTACATGCTCTTGGTGGAATTATCTATGTTCTAATACTTCTATCTTTTGTGTATTTTGCTGTGAGAGTTTTGAAGAGGACGAACTGAAAGTGGAGAAAATGCAACAGTAGGAAGGAGAAGGAGAGGAACTGAAGAAGTGTTTTGCAGTTTTTTTTTTTTTTTGCAGTTAGTTTTTGTCCCTTGTAATCGGGGGATTGAGTTGGGCGGTTACTCTATGCTAATTTGCACGTTGTGTAATACTATATTTTTTCTTTTCTGAATTCGGTTACCTTCCCTTTTTTATTTTTTATTATTTCCTTTTTTTCTATTTTTGGTGTCCTACCCCTCTTCCCATATAGAATAGAGATTTTTGACAAATTTTTTTACTACTTTTTGACCCTTATTTCACCTACCTTTCAATCCAATACAAGTGGCACCTCTTTTCTTGAAATTTGTGCAAAAAACCAAATTGTGCAATTAAAAATAAAATAGAGAAAGTATAGATGTCATATAGCTTAATTAGTGTCTTTGGAGGTGGCGTTCAAGACATGGGATCAAATTCCGTCTACATCAATTGCTATTGTGAGTATGCTATTTTGGTTATATTCACATGTGGAAACTGATTATTTATAAAAATTGATTCAATGTGATGTTCATAATATGCTTTATTAAACATAATTATCTTCTATAATGGGAGTTCCTCCCCTTCTAAAAATTGTTTTGTTATTTCTAGTTCCTTTAAGGATTGATCATCTATGACTAGCAAGGAAGTGTTAATGATAGTCCCATCTCTTTCTCTAAATATTGCTAAGCGTCCCTCCCCCTTCCTCAAGAAATTTGTTGGTCCCCCTTGTTAATTATAATCACTTCAAGCTTAAATTTTGATGGTTCTAACCTTGCTAATGACCAATCTTCATTCGGTTTTATCATCCATAAGGATGTTATAGGATGGTTTTTTTTTTCTCCCAGGGGCAATTAAAAAAATCTACATATGCGAGTGGTAGTCATTTTCTAAATTTGATGGGAAGTAGTGGCAGTTAATTTTTTTTATTGTTCAAAGAGCTACAAGGTTAAATGGTGAGATTTGATCTGAGGTGTTGGGCACCACTTTTCAATACTTTAACCAACTAAATCAATTGACATCCACGAGCACTGACAGTTAAAATATACAATAGATGATTTGAGAAAGTGTTTATTGGGAACATTACTTTTAGATATGGAGTGGGAAACCTTTCACTTAAGTTGGGGCTTTATTTTAAGATAATTGCTAAATGCAGAAATTAAAATCATGTTTAGCTATTAGTGGAAACTTGGTAGTTATTAGTTGATTGGCGATGAATTTTATTATGTTAGTCGGTTGATTAAATGATTGTATTAGTTGTTTGTACTAAAATATTTGGTAAATAATTGGTAATTTTGTTTTTACATATTGTCATTTCACCTCAACATGTCAAATTCTCTTTTACCAAAAAGTTCTTTCCACTAGCTCATTACTCCCTCTGTTTTTTTATTTGCTACATTATTGTCGCGTGGTTTTCAAGACGTAGTTAGGGAGGCTAGCCAAAAATATTATGTTGTTCCATATGTCTTTGAATAGTTTGAACACTTCAATTTTGTGAATTATCCCACAAGTGTATTAAAAGTTATTGCCCTCATTGGCACACCACACTATTTTATTCTTTTTAAAATTACTCCAATCCCTTCCCTCCCCAAGTTTAAAAGACTTTACTAACTCCTGTCATATTTGACTTTCTTTGTAAAATAATAATGGGGAATTCTACATGGTAGCCCCCAACTTTTAGGTTTTCTATATGGTAGCACTTCTTAAATTTTTTTATACTTGGTAGCCCCGAACTTTTAGGTTTTCTACATGGTAGCACTTATTAAGTGAATTCCATTAAGTTGTCGTTAGTTTTGACATTTATTAGTCTGGCACGCAAATCAAGACTTTTTCGACACCCAAAACGAGTATTTCTGATCATTTTTTGACAATAAAAGGGGCGCAATTTTGTCTTTGAAAGCTCGATTAAAGGTTGAAAATTTGTCAAAAAGTGATCAGAAATACTCGTTTTGGGTGTCGAAAACTTCTCAATTTGCGTGCCCGGACTAATAAATGTCGAAACTGACAACATCTTAACGGAATTCACTTAAAAAGTGCTATCACATAGAAAACCTAAAAGTTCGAGGCTACCAAGTAGAAACAAATTTAAGAAGTGCTACCATGTAGAAAACCTAAAAGTTTGGGGCTACCATGTAGAATTTCCCAATAATAATTGATAACTAGTTTACAATTGGAGTATCAACTATAATTACGTGCACTTCATGATATTTTTTTTAGGAAAGTCGTGATTAATTTTGGATAAAGGGTGTAATTACTTTTGAATTTATTCGTTATTATAAAATATATTATGTGAACTCAATTTTTTTTTCATTATTTCGAATTGTCAATTTTGAAAATAAGATATAATAGTTTAACCATGATAAATTTAAGATTAATTATGCAACACATATAATTTTATAAGGCAAACAATCTTCATGTCATAAATGTTGTTCAAGGAATTTGACAACCTTCGTGGAAACTCGGTCACATAATTGAAGACATTTGTCTCCTTCTCCACTCCTCTAATAAGTGACCGACCAAACACATTTTTCGGAGGAGCTAATCGAGTGACAAATATTGATCACATTATTTCTTCGCACTTAATTTAATAATTGTAATAATTCTTTGGATTTTTTAACTACAATAATACAAACTTTTGGCCGTTCTCTCACAATAATACAAACTTTTGATTATTATTTAATAATACAAACTTTACATCAAAATTCTCCCAGTAGGTCGAAACCGGTTGGTAACTTGTTGTAGGAGGTAAATAAGCTGACTTGGCACTTATTAAGGCACGTGTCATTATTTTCTTGGTTGATTTTTAAATTTTTGATTTAAATATAAAAAAACATTAAAAACGTTTTTCTTTTTTTCTTTCTTCTCTCCTGCTCCCCCTCCACTCTCTTTCTCTCTCCCCTACCCCATCACCCCTAAACCCTGCCCATCACCGTTTCTCTCTCTTCATGCTCCCCCCTAGCCAAACCAACTGAAACTCCACCCCCACCCCCTCCCCCACCCTCACCCCCCCCCCACGGATGAAACCACCCTCACCACCCCACCCCAAGACCCGTAGGCCCCGCCCGATCACCGTTTCTCTCTTCAACCTCCCCTAGCCAAACCAACTGAAACTCCACCCCCATCCTCACCCCCACCCCCATGGATGAAACCACCCTCACCACTAGGGGTGTTCATTTCGGATATCCGAAAATTTCGGATCGGGAACAATGCGATCCGAATCCGATCCGGAAAATTTCGGATCGGATCGGATATCCGAAATTTCGGATCGGATCATCGGATATCCGAAAACTAAAAAAATTGAAATTTTCAAAGTAAAAGTTCTTAAAATATGTTCGGATCGGATCGGATCATCGTATATTTCGGATATCCGCCCCTTGAAAACGGATATTTCGGATCGGATATCCGAAAAAATCCGAAAAATACCAAAAAAATCCGAAAAATTCCCATATTTCGGATATCCGAAACTTTAAAAATCCGACCCGCATCCGATCTGAAAATTTTCGGATATCCGATCCGAAATATCCGAAAACAAAAAAAGCGGATTGGATATCCGAAAATCGGATCGGATCGACCGGATCACGGATCGGATCGCTCGGATCGGATATTTTGAACACCCCTACTCACCACCCCATCCCTCATCACGAAACCGCCTTCCCCAGCCACGAAACGTCCCCCACTCGAACTTAACTCCTCCTCCCCCACCCCGAAACCACTTCCCCAACCCCACCCCTGGCCCTGCCCAGCCCGTCCCCGATCTACGAATCGAAAGCTTGATTCTCGTAACAATGGTGGGTTGAGTGCACGAAAAGAGATGGGAGAGGGAGAAGTGTTGGTGGAGACGAAGGAGGCCGTCGGCTATTTTCTCCCGCCGGCGACTCTCATCCTCTTTTCTTCCTTGTTTATTCTCTCTCCTCGCCGCTTTGTCGGCCACTCCTTGTTTGGTGGTTACCGGTGTAGATGTGGGGAGCTTTTGGCGGCGGAAAGATGAGTTGTGTTCAGGTGAGGGACATTTCGTGGCTGGGAGGGGGTTTCGTGGTGGGGAGGGGGTGGTGAGTGTGGATCGGTGGTTTTAGTCCATGGGGGGGAGGGGAGGGGAGGGGTGGACTGGTTGTTTCGTGGTGGGAGAGGGGGTGGTGGTGGTTTCGTTCGTGGGAAGAGGGGGGATGGGGATGAGTGGACTTGGTGGTTTCGTGGTGGGAGAGGGGGTGGACTGGTGGTTTCGGTTGGTAGGGGGAGGGGAGGAGAGAGAAGGAGATTTTGGGGTTTTTTTAAAATTCTTTTTACTTGTTTTACAAGTTAAAGGTCACTTTGACCTACTCTAGGAATTTTAATGTAAAGTTTGTATTATTCAAAAATAATCAAAAGTTTGTATAATTGCGAGAGAACGGGCAAAAGTTTGTATTATTCCAGTTAAAAAATTCTAATTCTTTTCAGAAATTCTTGGTTCCAATGCATTAGGTATACCCTTACAAGAAGGCTTGCTAATGTAACTTTTCCCTTACACTTAATTCCAATAAAAAAAAAAAAAGAACATATGATTTTCCAAATTTAAATTTTAAAAATTGATAATTACATTTATACTCAATGGGCCATAAATGTTTTGTTCACTTGAAATGTCCCATTAATATTGCAGGTTGGATCAATTGAAAACCACAGTTGATAAATAAATTATTGCAATGAGGATCCTTAATAAATTGAAAAATTGAGATTATGCAATCTTGTTCTTTTTTAAAAGCAAGATCATAAAACTTTGTGGGATGAGAAAATGGCTTTAAGGCATGAGATGACCCACGTCTAATTGTGAGAAACTTCTTCACCAAAAAATTTGTTGCTAATTGTGTTCCACTTATGACATGTGGTAGAGAGAGAAATATATAACTAATGAAAATAGTGCAAAAGTCATAATTCTAAATTTAACATTCAGGAAAAACCAACTTGTTTTTCAAATCGAAACCAATTTACTATCTACTTTTAAAACCCATTTTAGCCTTGTCCTTTCTTGGTCACCATTAAGAGGAAAATTTGATAATAAAATATTGTGAGATGTAATTTTAGGAAAAATAACATGACACGAGTAATTTGAGGTGGTGTGCTATAACCCTAAATTATCAATGACACAATCATTATCGTGATCATTTATTTAATTTGATTATTGAAGTCCCATGTGCGTAATTACGCTCCTCTAGAGGCTTCCATTGCCAAAACAATATCGACTCTTGAATTTTCCAATTTTTGTTCACATTACCTTCAAGTATTTTCAACTCTAGATTAAGTAAACTTTTAGGAATATCTAATGATGTTGCAGAAATATAGTGTTTAGATATTCGCGAGAGAGTTTTTCATACTTTTCAAAAGTTGGAAAGCCTAACGAGATGCGTATGACACACATTATTACCCAAATGAGCAAGGTACATCATTATGTGCTATTTAATTATCCGAAAGTCACTAAATATATGAAGTCAATATCTTAATTTCTATTGAATTTATTTAACATGCTTAGTAACCTAATAATAAGTTTATCCTAGCATATAGTACATGTGTATGTAGAGAGCACGCTTCAAAACTTAGGATACGTAGTCATCCAAGACGCTCATCATTAAAAGATATTGAGCATTTACAACATGAAACCTTTCATGATTGGTTCAAGCAACACATAAGCATCATAATTAAGCTTTTTTATTATTTATTTGTTCATTACATTGATAATTAATTTTAGTGTATTTTCAAGAGGTGGATGAACGGGAAAGAGCAAATGCCACGAGGTTGTTTCGAAGAGGAAATTCGCAAGTTCGCAAGAGGACCACTTAATGTTGTCACAAAATATCAAGGATACAAATGTCAATATTTTTAACTATAGAGCCAAACGTTATAACAAGTGTACTCACACCGGTGGTGTTGTTGTAATTGCAAAGACATTAAGTTAAGCAAGTGTAAATGATAGAAATCCAATATTGGGAAATGTTGCATACTATGGGCAAATAGTATATGTCATCAAATTGAAATAATTAGGAGGATATTTACTGGTTTTTTCTAAAATGTAAGTGGTTTCTTTGCTACGAGTGGGAGGGGAGTAAAAAATGACGAATCTGGTTATACACTTGTCAATACGCACCTCTCGCTTGACAAACACAAGGAAAAGAGTAGAAGAACAGACCATATACTTTTGCAACACAAGCTGATCAAGTCTTCTACATACAAGACCATATTGAACCGAGATTGATGTATTTTTATGAAGATGAAGCCCAAGGTTGTGTATAACTTAGGCGATGATGATATGTATGTAGGAAGATTGTGAGATAGATCCATACTATTTTTTTAAATTAAATATCATACTTATTGATGCTGACGAAAATCTTAAACGGGTTAGGATGCGCATGGAAATGATCGAGGTTGATCTTTGAGTAGTCTTAGATAATTATCGTGTTTTTATGGATATATTATTTATTTTGGTTATAGTTTTTTAGTTATTAGTTTTTATTTTTATTTTTAGGACATTTAAGTTCGGTATGCGATAATGAAAACTATTTATCGTCTTGTTTTAATGCCTTTTGGTTGTGTGTTATGTAACACTCACACACACACACACACACACACACACACACACACACACACACACACACACACACACACACACACATACTCACACACTAATTATCTAATTTTTATTGTCAATGTGTTGTTTTCTATCGTTACCTTGTTTAGACACATAATCATGTCTCCTCTTTTAGCACCAAATGATGAAACACATTGTTTTCTTGGTCCGGTCCAAAGGAAGAGTAATCCAACAAGCTAAGTCCAAAATCGACTTAAGAACTTAAAATATATTTATTTATTTTAAGCCTAATTTCGAAAAGCCAAATTAATTATTCCTGATAATTGATTGTATTTTTAATAAATATTAATTATTCTTGATAATTATTATTCTAAAAAGATATCATGGAATCGGATTTTTAATCCAAAAGATACTATTTAATCAAAGATAAAACATAATCTTTTAGCGAACAAAATTAAGTCAAATATGTGGTTGCGCGACACGCAGCCGGATGCGTTAAGCGCACCAGGACGCGTGCGCGCAACATCGAGACAGCAAGCAATACACGAGATGCGCAAAAGCACCACTGGCACGCAGCAAAGCCTGTGCCAAGCAGAGCGCGCGCGCGGAGCGCACACTCCCTTGCGCCAAGCGCAAGCCATATTCTATAAATAGACCTCATGTTCTACTCGGTTTTTCACGCATTTATACGTTTTTTCCACCACACTTTCCTACACTCTCATACTATGAAAATACTCTCAAAACACTTCATACTCATAATCAAATACTTCGAATTTCCATTAAATTTCCATTCAAGTTTCAAGATTGCTCCTCGTCCATATCGTTATATAAGACCTAGGCAACACATGTATAATTCCCAAGGGTCAATTCCAATTTGATTCTTATTTTACTAACAATCTACTTTTTATGAGGTAGATCCTTAAGGAATTCATGCTCTTGTATATTCTACTTCTCTAATCTTCTTTCTTTTTATTTCTATACATTATCATATTCATATGCATGTTGTATGCTTATCGCTTTCATCATCGCACATGCTTATTTTTTGCTAATCAATGACTTAAATAAATGTTCCAATATTAAATTCAGATAATCTGGAAATCTGTTAGGTTCCTATTAATTTGATTGGTTAAATAACGTATCGTAAAAATTAGTCTTTTGCATGTTTAATGAATAAACGTAGATTAATCTTTAGAATGCATGAATATATTGCTTGGTTGTTTAATTGCCTAAAACTAAACATGAATCATATTAAGTAGAGGCCAAAGAAGGGAGAATTTGATTCCTGATCATAATCGTACCCTCATCCCGGAACTTTATCTTTGGTTCATTGACCAATTATGAAGTCATGACTGGGAAATCTACATTAGATAAGTCCCTAAGTTGTCCCTAAGATTTCGCAATATCCAATTAGGTTTATGAGTCTTCCTCTAAAGACTTGTTGGCGACTTCTTTTTTCAAAACATATTTCAAAACAAAAACCTTTACAATGAGGTAGTCATGGAGTAAATATGTGGGAGTCGTGGAGTAAATTCATATGCATACTTAAAGATGAACGTAAGCATCTGTTATAGATTTAGAGTATTCGTGTAATCTAAATCATGTTACGTTAGTTTAAGTTGCATGGTTAATGTGTCGTGACTTAAACAACGTAGGATATTGATAAGTACGCTTCTAACGTACTTTATGGACTCCTTTTAGCTCATTTTGATCCGGCTCTCTCCCATTTCTTCCCTCTTTCTTCTCCCTTTCTCCTTCTATTTTATTCACTTGATCATTCTTGATCATAGTGAATTTTGCTAGATTTTCGGTCGTTTTGACCGGATTTCTAGTACATTTACTTTCACCATGTGTTTGCGTGTTTTTATTGTAGGTGTGATCTTTTATGATGGTTGCAAGTTGGAAGAAACGACAAAGAGAGCATGATGAGGGGCCTCATTGAAGACATGGTGCATCACACCATAGTTTTGCCTAGCCCGCACCAAACGAGAGAAGAAGAGGAAGAATTGGACAGAGAGCTTGGAGCGCCCGCACCATTTACTGAGGTGCGCCCGCACCATTCAACGTGCTGCTGCATATGGAGTCAAAAGCGTTGGTGCACCCACACCTATTTGTGCAATGCTCCCGCACCACTCCTGTTCCAAAATTTTTTATAAGGCTTCGTGCCTAGTTAAAAAAAACACTAGTCAGCCTTATTTTTCGGTTAATGCTTTATTCAAGATTATTTGAGAGTTTACTAGGGTTCTACTTAGAGAGAAAAACATATTACTGTGTCTTAAATTTCGTATTTCTAGATTAAAGTTTGTTGATTTCTACATCTCCAAGGTACTTTGATTATTTAATTTGCAATTTTTCGGTTTTTATTCATCTTTCTTATTGTCATTCTCTATTCTTCCATACTAATAGATTTTATAGATTATAGTTTCATAATTGCTTATTCTTATTCTATTAATCATCCATTAATCATGTTTAGCCCTTGATTAGTTATAAATAACACATTCCTATGTGTAGATTACATGATTAGTGAGTAGTCTCTTATCTACGGTTTGGGTGACAGTATGAATTAGGGCTTTCCTTTGATTGTTAATGTAATTCCGGTGATTTAATGATGATTATGCATTGATCTTGGTGTTTTGAGGCCTTAGGATATGTATTGATCAAATTTATGCTTTGGTATTTTGGTTATAAATATTCTTAATCGAATTTTGCACTCTTTTTCTCATCCCCATGAATCAACTTAATTTCTAGGCCAAGATATTGGGGAAGAAATTAAGGGGATCCTTTTATTAGGGATTCTCACGTACTTATTTGATCTCTTAATCAATTAACTAAAGACCATTCGAGAAATGATTTAGTTGATTGATTAAGCGATTAATATTGAGGATCATTCGAGAGAGGACTTGAGTATTTTTAGAGGAGAGCTAAACCTTGCATAATTATCGCTTTTAAATCCACAATTGCATTAATAACCATATTCTTCCCATTTGATTAATACTAGTAGCCTTGACCCTAGTGTTTTCTCATTGATATTTTATACTCCTATTTTACTTTCTTGTTCTATTTGATTTTAGTTAGTTATTAGATGTTACAAACCATTCCAATTAAACCCCCAAATACCCTTCAATTAGGCAATTTAATCTTATTTAAACTTTAATTAATTCCAATTTCCCTATGGATAGACCTTTGACTTGCCTTTACTACATTCTTAGTAATGGGTTGTTAGGAGTATAAATATAGTTTGAAAAGTGATTTTTGGTGCCTTGAACGACACACTAAAACCTCTTATCGGATATAGAGTATTGCTGTAAGGGAGCGTTCGGACAAGGCTAGAGCACTCGCTATGGGTTTTGGAGTTTAGAAAACGAAGAAACGAGTATTCCGCCACAAGAGAGCGTACACTCCATGAAGGGATTGTGTGCTCCGCACGGGCAAACTCCGGCCATGCGATGCGTGATGTTTTTGTTTTGCGATTATGTATTGTTTTGTAAGTGTAACTACTCTTGTCCGGGCATATTTACAACCTCTATATAAATATAAGACTCCTCATATGATGGAGGACGAAGAGAAAAGCTTCTCAACATAAAAGCACAAAAGATCCTACAAAATCGAATTTCATCATCTCATGAAATGTTACAATACGTTTTTTTTCCAATTTGCATTGTTCTTAGTGAGCAAGAACCTTGTTGTTTCTTCTTTTTATATCGAGAGAGGATTCCATGCAAACCGTGCTCAAGTATAGGGTCGAATTCTTCTTTTGGGAAAGTGATATCACACCTAGAAGGTTCATCGTTCGTTGTGTTCATCTTTGTGACCTTGTTATATAGTAATTTCTCTTACATAATGGTTCGTATTACCGGGACAAGTAATATATACTCCGATGAGTTAATGAAGCGAGAGAATCGAGTTTGCCAAGAAAAGGCTTGGCCGGACGAGCAAGGAGTCTCGCCCAAACAAGCGGCCAAGTGCTCGGGACGAGCAACCGACCTGACGTGTCTTTTTGTTGAATGCATATGTTGTTTCATGTTGGAACATGCATCTAGTGAAAAACGCAAGGCTAACCTGCTGCGGTTTATTGAAAAATAGCACCTTAATAGTGAAGGGTCATCGGTTAGCCTAAAAACCGCAGCCTTTTTTAATAAACGGCTGCGGTTTATGGGCTCACCGCAACCCTTTTCATTTTTTTATTTTTTTAATCGCGCATTCAGCCATTCGTACTCGTTCCCCGGCTAAGTCTCTAACCATCGCCTCTCTCACTCCCCACCCTCCACCCCCCACCTCTCTTCGCCCATCTCTGATTTCTCCACTCCCAACCCGATCTACTCCGGCCTTTCTCTCGATTTTCAAGTTGCTCGCCAGCAAGGTCCGGTTCCCCTATATCTCCTTTTCTCTCACGAATTTGTCTCGCTCATTAACTTTTCAAAAAACCCTAATTTTCTCTCGCTTACATCCTTCTCCTTGACTTGTTCATTAAATCGGCGAAATCACCCGGATGCGACCAAACAGAGAAGAGGAAAGGTCGTGGTATTGGGTATGGTTTAGGTTCGAAGGTGGTCGACACCGATTGCGTCGCCGCCAACCGAAACAAGGGTTTAAGAATGTTTTCTCCAATGGCGGCTCTATGATTTTCCTACTTCTTCGTACCTCGAAAGTTTTCAAGTATGGACCGTAATTGCAGATCCTTGTTCGCCAATCTCTTTAACCTTGAGGTTTGTTTTTAATTGTCGATTTTTTGGTTCAATTTTGTACTTTGATTTCGTAGTTGAAAGAATATGTTTTGTTTTGATGAATGTTTGAGGTGAAATTAGGGTTTTGAATTCCAATGTTGTTTTTTTTTTTTCTGAGTTTGTGTTTTGCGGTGTAGCGTTTGGTGAACTTTCGAGTGTCGCATCCAGATGATGATTCTTATTACTATGGAAGTACCATGATGTGAGTTTCACTACTTCTATATTGTAGTTGATTTGGGTTTATATAGGTGTGCTAGATATGGATATTTGATATGCGAGTGAATTGTTGAATGGAAATATATGTTTGTTGTTAAATGTACGTTTCGATGTTTGGACACCGTTGAAGTTCGATTGTGATTACGCTTGTGCTTCGTCGTAATCGGGTGGAAGCAAGTTTCGATGTGCCCTTATTTTTAATGGCATAGATGGAGTCCGACATTTGATATCATCTATTGTCAAGTAATTGTGATGTTCTTAGTACACGATTGTGAAATTTTTCACTTCATATTTTCTCGCTCAATTACTTATCTTTCGCTTTGTTTGGTTAATTAAAATAAAAGTTAATGTAAAGGTTAGGTTTTTATATGGACTTTGCATTTTTGGTTTATGTTATGTTATGTGATTTTTCTATTTAGCCTTCCTCAATAGGAGTGTATATTAGGGTTTTTAGTTTGCTGTCATGTTTAGGCTTTCATTTGTTATTCCTCAGATTGGAGGTATATTATGTTATGTGGCACGATATCGAAATGTTTAATGTGTTCCGTATTTTTATTTTTAGGTCATGAAGTAGGAAAAGAGAGAGGGATTGTGGTTTTGATTGTGGGTTTGATCTGTAGATTGTTTAGAAGTCCAGAGGATGGGCTGTGTAGCGTACCTTTCGAATGTTTTTAAGATTTTTCCTTCTCTAGTCCTTGCTCTTTAAGCTTCTAGAGCCGATGCTAGTTTTATAAGTTGGAATCTTATTGGTGAAGGCATGATAGGCAGTGTTTATAGAGCCGAACTTCCCGATGGAACGGTAAGATACGCTTTGTATATAGCTTTTGAAGGCAAGCACTTATGCAGATTTTGTAGGCTTTTACTGAGATTATCTGAGCTTTGTGTTTTGGCAGATCACTTAATAATGCTAATCTGCTCCACACAACTAAGGACTTATTGTTGAGATAAATAAATCAAAATGATGGAATGTGAATATTACATTAATGTCATCCTCAAAAGTTCGTATGCACAAGAAGGGGGCACTAAAAACATAATGTAGGAAAGAAAACTTTTTTTTAAAAAGATAAATTTCTTTATTTATTTGATGTCAAATGACATATCAAATTGAAACAAATAAAACTATCCAACAGACTAATCTTTGAACATTTTTGTCATATATCGGGACAAACCCGCATTATTTAGAAATTTCTACAAATGGTTGAAACCCGGAGGCAAAGTTCTAATTAGTGACTACTGCAAGAGTGCTGGCCCACCTTCACCCGAATTTGCAATGTATATCAAGCAAAGGGGATATGATCTCCATGATGTAGAGGCATATGGGCAGCAAGCTTAATCGGTTGCTTTTACATTTTACTTTGTAGTTGTTATGATTTCATAATATTAACAATCATGTAACTTATCTTTATCGGATGCTTAAAGATGCTGCATTTGTTGACGTTATTGCCAAGGATATGACCGATCGGGTACTCAATCTCGAGACCATCTCATCCTTCTATTTATCCCCCTTCTATTAACTTATCTTAGAATTCTTTTTCCGATTATGTTTTAGAAATTAGAACCATCCTATCCGAAGTTGATTGTTCGAGGATGAACCTTATTCATCCCCTTTTCCCCTTAGTTGAAGATGATTGTTCAAGGAATTAGTATGGACATTGTATCCCCTTTTGGGATCATGGTGTTGGTTTTATTGAATCGTTTTGGCATTGATTGATTGTTTCATGCATAAAGTTGGTGAATATTAGTTAGTTAATGATTTTTGTGGGATTTCTTGGCCTACTATGCATGTAAGTGGTTATTTTAGGACTTCAATTGCTTGATCCATGGATAATGAAGTGGTTACGGCTTCATATTTGTGTGATTTGTTGGCCTAATAAGCAATTAAGTGGATGTTTTCATGGTTTTTTGTCTCTTGATTCATGCAAAAACATGATGGTATAATGTAATCTTATGCATTTAGTGTCATCAAATGTAATTTGACAAACTATTATAATCATCTAAGTTTGTTGATTCATTTTCAACTACATTTGGGGTAAGTAGAGAACAATTTTTTTTGTTTAATCATGTCAAAAAAACTCGAGTTATGGGAGATTAGAACAAAGATAACAATTAATTATGGACAAAAAAGAGTAAAGGTATATAGTAGTGCATAAAATAGTTGTAAATTTATGATAATAAGCATGCATGTGTGCTATTATTTTCATTAGAAATCTGAACGTTAGAATTAAATTATCAGATCATTTTCATACTTGAAGATGCATCCCTCATGTATGTAGCCGATGGAATCCTCTTCTATATGATGCTTAGTCGTAATCTGTCCGAACCAATCGATTATAGCTAGTATCATGTTCGAATTTCTTGAACAAATAGGCCACTAGAATGATCGATGACCATGATATATCGATTCTTACGCATATAGTAACCCCGCCCACCCCCGCCCCCGCCTCCCCCGCCTACACTCCCCTAGCCGCACTTCCCCCGGCCGCACTTCCCCGCACACACCCCCGCACTCCCCAGCCTCCCCTTCCATTGCTGAATGCCGCCCCCGTTGCACTCCCCCCGCACGCCTCCCCTAGCCCCCGCCACCCTCCCCCTACCGAACTCCCCTCCTTGCATAGGCCCCCCGGCCCCCGCACACCCCTTCCCATACTCGCAGGCCCCACCCCTAATAATATTTCAAAGATCTATATTTTTGTAAATTTCTTATATTTGTAAAAAACATAATTTGTAATGGAAAATGATATATATATATGTATATGTATATATATATATATATATATATATATATATGTATATATATATATATATGTATATGTATATAATATATTTGGGGATCATTTAGGACTAAAAATGCAAAAAAAAATTGGGTATGTTTGAAATATAATATTAGTGGTTGGTTTGACATGATAGTAACCACTATAAATAATTATCCGTGAAGTAAACAGATGCTAGAGAAGCATCCCCATATGCTTTAGGAATATTTTTATGGCTAGGATCAAACTAGCTTCATGTATCCTAGGTATGTGTTTTCTTGTTTATGTAATTATATCTTAGTCTTGTCTCCAGGAATTGTAAGCTTCATGCCTTCATCTGACGATGTGTTTCTTTATACTGGGTCTTTAGTGTTACTGACTTGTAAATTGTAATTGCTTGAATGTGTGCTCAAAAATTAGCTTTCAAGAAAAAAAGATTAGCCGCATATTGATATATTTTTTACACATTACATTTCTCCATCATTCTTCGAAAATCGTCATGATTTTTTTCTTCTTTTTCCTATTACTTCATAGGTTGAATGTTTATAAGTTCTATTAGACATACATTGAAATGAATTTGTTGGTTTAGCTACAGTTTACTTGTTGAATACCAAAGTATTACAATTATTATCTGATATTGTCAAATTGACATCATGACCTTTAGTCTATTATTTTTCTTCTATTCTTTTTCTCTGTGTACTTTTTGTGTATAAAAAGTTTCATGCTACAACACTCACGCTATTTGTTTTAAGCCAAAGTTCTAGCATTTAGTCATCGTTTTAAGCCCCGCCCCCTACTACCCCCTTGCTACACCCCCAACCCCACCCAAAGACCCCCTACCGCCCTGCACCCTCGCCCTCTCGCTACACCCCCCCCCCCACCCTAGCACCCCCTGCTCCCCCGGCTGCCCCCTTGTTGCCCCCCTTGCTACACCCCACCCCACCCCGCATCTAGGGGTGCTAATGAGCCCGGGTGGCTCACAAACTGTTCGAGCTCGGCTCGGTCAAAGCTCGACTCGAGTTCGAGATCGGCTCGCGACCTTAACGAGCCTAGCCTGAGCCTAGTGGAGTTAGGCTCGAAAGCTCGCAATCATGCTCGAAAACTTTTAAAATACAGTTTTTTATAGATTGATTATTAATCCAACATGGATTTTTACTTTAAAAAAATATAGCCCAGCTTTTAATCCCACTTCAAAAATATAAACCAAGATTAAAATTTTCGGCCCAAGCCCAACTAAAACATACAAACCAAATAGAAGAGTGGGAAAAGAAGAGTAAATTCTTCCAAGCCGTTCAAGGGTTACTCGAAAAATCCTAAATCTCCATTCTCACATTCTCCCGTTCAAGGCCGTTCATCTCGGCGGCGAGCTCGGTGGTTCATCTCGGCGGCGAGCCGGGTGGTTCATCTCAGGCGAGCGAGCAAGTGGTTCATCTCTGGCGGCTAGCAGATCGTATTTTATCTGAAATTTCGAGCATTTGTTAAATTTTTTATTCTGATTTATTGTTTTGTGGCCTTTGAATTTCTGTTGTTTGTACGCTTTGTTCTTCACAACTACTTCAATTAGCAAGTGGAGTAATTTTGATTTATAAGTACCTAAAAAGTATTGATATTTTGTATGCAAACTTGTTGCCCAGATGTACTGTTTTGGGTTAGTTATATGATTCGTTTTAGACTAAAGTCCACTTATATGGAGGAAGAAGACAATTTTGCTATTTACTTTGTGGTAAGTCTGCTATTGTTGTTTTGCTTGTTGAGTTAGTGCTTTGTGCAAACTTCATCTTGGTCAGCTATATATAATCCTGGTTTGTTGGCATATGTAGCGGAATGATCAGTTATATTTCTTATGTTGCAAAAGATATCATGCACTGTGTAAATGTGTTGGTTTGGCTTTTTTTAACAGATAATGATTCTACTTGTGGACCATCATCGACTCCTGGTTGCTCTTCTACTCCTAATGTGGAAGAATTTTTTGTACGTGTTGATGATGAGATCCAAGATGAAGAAATGGAGCAAGAACCCCCAGAACCTCACGTTGACTCTAATTAAGAGCTAGATGGGGAAGAGCATGGTCATCCTTTCAAGAGACCAAGAAAATCTGAGGTGTGGAAGGATATGGAGGATCCCATACAAATAAATAGGGATTGGAAAACTCAATGCAAGCATTGTAAATCTCGTCTTACTGTTTTAAAGAGTGGCACTACGAGTCATTTAAAAAGACATTTGTCTAATTGTACTCAAAGAAAATTGAAATTAAAGCAACAAAGTATGATTAACTTTTTGCCATCTGATTCAAGTGCGGGTACACCAAATTCTAGAGGTGTTAGTGCTTTACATAATGGTAAGCTAGATATGTTATGTATGAGGGAAGGGATTGCTAATTGGATTGTCATGCATGAAAAGCCTTTTAGTGTTGTAGAAGAAGAAGGTTTTAACATGATGTTAAAGAGGGGGATACCTCAATGGACATTTGTTTCACGCCACACTATAAAAACTGATGCTTTCAAAGTCTATGAGGCGGAGAAAAAGAAACTAAAGGCTCTTTTGAAGGATGTAGATAGAATTTCCTTGACCACTGATCTTTGGCGTGCTAGACCACAAAGGATTGAGTACATGATTCTTACGGGTCATTTTGTTGACCGTGATTGGAAACTCCAAAAGCGAGTTTTAAGCTTTGTCCACATACCTCCTCCTCGGTTAGGCAAAGACATAGCAAATTGCATCTTTAAATGTTTAAAGGAGTGGGAAATTGAGAATAAAGTAAGTGTTTGTCAAATTCTTTTGAATAATATGTTTATTCTTACATGCTAGTAGCTAGTTGATTTTTACTTATGATAACAATTACATTTTCTTTAAATATAGGTTTTTATGGTTTCGGTTGACAATGCCACCGCAAACGATTCATGCATACAAATTTTAAGGGATACTTTATCACTTACAAAGAGGTTGTTATGTGGTGGAGCATTGTTTCATGTACGTTGTTGCGCACATATATTAAATATTATGGTGCAACATGGTCTCAAGCAAGTAAAAACCATTGTCAAGAATGTTCATGATACCGTAGATTACCTCAATGGAAATGAAGCGAGAATGAGAAAATTTGCGGAAATTGTCCAACAATTTTTCTAGACTTGCTTTGGAGGACAATGATTATGTTTATTGTCCTAGTTCTGATGATTGGCATAAAATTGAAAAACTTCTTGAGATCTGAAAGGTGTTCTATGATACCACAAATGTTATCTCGGGCTCTTAGTACCCTACTTCCAACTTTTTCCTTAGTGAAGTTTTTTACATCAAAGAAATGTTGGACAAAAATGCTAATTCTCCCGACCCTATTGTGCAAGATATGGTGAAAAACATGAAAGAAAGATTTGATAAACATTGAGGTGAATGTAATTTACTCATGGCTATTGGTGGAGTGTCGGACCCTCGTTTGAAAATGAAGGTTGTTGAAATTACATTTCCTCATATGTTTCCTTCAAATCTTGTTAGGGAGAACATTAATAAGGTTGAAGATACTTTGTATGAGTTGTATGATGAGTATAAGGCTTTGTATCCTCCTTTGAATGAAGACCTTGGAGAAAGTAGGAATGGAGCTCCACATTAGTTCAAGGGGGAGCCTTCTCGGAATGTCAAGGGTTTTACAAGTTGTTAGAAGTGGGGAAAAAGCGAAGCCTAGAAAATCAGAACTTGATGTATATCTTGATGAATGTACCGCAACTGATGAAGGACATAGGGTTGTTGCCTTAAATTGGTGGAAGGACAGAACTAGCAAATTTTGTACTTTGTCTAGATTGATTGTTGATGTCTTAGTTATTCCTATTACCACTGTTGCTTCATAGGCTACATTTAGTGCTGGGAGTCGAGTTATGGATCCTTATTGAGCTTCATTGCTTCCGGGAACAGTGCAAATGTTGATTTTCACGGGAGGTTGGTGTAGGTCTAGTTTTGGAGTCAAGAGAAAGAACAAAGTAAGGCTAAAATTATTTTTGTTGTGTTTATGTTTATGGATATAGTTTTTATAGCTAATTATAATTTCATATTTGTAGTTTGTTGATAAGATGAACCAAAATAAATCATGATTCCCATTCCATAAATTGTGTTCTTCTATGAGGTTATTTGATCACTCTTCTCTAATTTTATACTTTCTATTACATAATAAATGGATAATTTATGATTTTATAAACTAATATTTGTATAAATATTATTTTAATGAATGTGTTAAACATATTTTCTGGGTGTTATGGTAGACCATAGAGAATGGCTTGGACTTGGAAATAATGTCAAAGCCTGAAAGGAAGAGAAAGAGTTGTTTGTGTGTTTAATTATTAAATGAAATTTGTGTAAAACTTTGTTGTGACTTGTAAACTTTGTTTAATTTGATGGGTACTTTGTTAAATTTGTTGTCAACTATTTTTTTCACTTTTTAAATTCTAAAGTATGCGCTTTGTTCATTGTAAAAAGCTGGAAATTGGAATTAGTGCGCTGAAAAATGCACTAGAAACATTCTCAAGCTTTTTGGAGCCGAACAGTTCGCGAACTTCGGAACTCGAGCCGAGCCAAAGATTTTTTTTTCCGAGCTCGAGCCGAGCTCGGATTTTTGTTCCTCACATTCTCGAGCCGAGCCTGGCCTGGCCATGTTCGATCTCGGCTCGGCTCGTTAACACCCCTACACTGCACCCCCGCTCCCCTACACCGCCCAACTCCCCCATTTCCCATCGGCACCCCAAAGACCCCCTGCTTGCCCCCGCTACACCCCCGGGTTCACCTCCAAATTATAGCGATTTTGGTTTTATTTGCCCAAGTTCTATCATCTCCGGAGAAATTGCTTTCGAGGGATCCGGATGCTAGTCTTGGTGGAGTTGTTGTAATGCTAGTTTGTGTTTGTGATCCCGCTCATATATTGCAATCGAACACTTGAGGGCAACCTCAAACTAATGTAATTTAGTTATTGTTTTCTCTATATTTGTGTAAAAAAACATAATTTATGATACTAATATATATATATATATATATATATATATATATATATATATATATATATATATATATATATATAATTTGGGAACATTTAGGACAAAAAAATGCAAAAAATTTTTTTTTTTTTGTTTTGGGGTCACAAGGGTCTGCGGTTGCAAAAACCGCAGCCCTTGGTGGGTTAAGGGTCGGTTAAGGGCCAAAACCGCAGCCCTTGGTGAGTTAAGGGCTGCGCGGTTTTGGCCCTTAACCGCAAAGCACTTAGCCCACCAAGGGCGCACTTTTTGCTGGAATCGCAGCCCCTTCCTAAATGCCAAGGGCTGCGTAGTCCAATGGTTGCGGTCAAAAAACGCAGCCCTTGGGCCCCTTTTGATCGCATCCCTTGGGCTTTTTTGGCTCTATTCGTTCTTGATATATCTTTTATACTCTATTCGTGCATCATGATCATTGAGATGGTGAAATCGACATCATTCCAACTTACTTTAACTTAGAGGTTTTACTCTTGTTATTTAGACAAAACAAAACCATAAATTTGTCTTGCTTTGTTTATTCTTAACCAAGATCCAATTGTTTCTTCTTCATACTTTAAAAGCATTATTGTGATACTTTGTTGTTCATAGTGAACCGGTACATTACTTTTAGAAAACATGTGTATAATACATGTTTTCGAAATATCTTGCCTGCTTACTCAATAAAATAATTTCCTCCTAAATCTAACATATATAAAATAGATAAACTACCATTTATATTTGTGCTACAAGACGGATTGATCTAAGCTATTTGCTATAAACTACCGTTGATATGTTGTAGCTATAATATTGACCTTTGATTCCCAAAATATCCATGTGTATATAATCAAAGAAATTCTAGCTAAGAAACTAAGGAAACATGTTCAAGAATAATACTAAAGTATATATTTATTTTAAGTATCAAGTGAGTTGTGCAAAACAAATAGATTGCTCATCGTTTATGCCCATTTTGTACTAAGTACTCAAAAAGTTTGGGAGCCAATAACAAGAACCCTTTATAATCAAGATTAATAATGAATGACAAGGAATTGAAATATAAATAAATAAAAGAATAAAGAACACAAACAAATGTTGACGCGAAACCCGAATGATGGGAAAAACTACGGGTGACTCTTATCCGATCGGGACGGCCTATATTCCTCATTGTGCAACGATGTACCCTTGAAATTTTTCTGCAGACATTCCAAAAGAACACTCAGTAGGGATTGACTTTCATTCCATACCTCCGTATGACGTCAAATGCTTGTTGGAGATGCGAAACATGATCTTGTGCAGCTTTGGACTTCAGGAACACGTCGTCGATGTATACTTCCATAGTGTCCCCTAGCTGGTCTTTGAACATGGCATTGACTAGACATGATATATTGCGCCGGCGTTTTTCAAGCCGAATGGCATTACTTTTATAATAGTAGCCCTTGTCAAGACAAACGACGTCTTCTCTTGATCCTTTGTGTGCATAAGTATCCGGTTATGACCACGAAGGGCGTCCATGAATGTCAACAATTCATGCCCAGCGATGGCGTCAACAAGGGCATCAATGTGTAGTAGAGGAATGGATCCTTCGGGAAAGCCTTGTTAAGATTAGTGAAGTCGATGCAAACTTGCCATTTTCCATTCTTTTTTCCCGCGACAACATTACCAAGCATTCAGGATATTTTACCCATCTTACCTTGCCGGTGTCGATTAACTTCTAGACTTCGTCATTGATTATTTGATTTCTCTCGGGTGGAAACTTGTGTCTTTTCTGCTTCACCAGCTTATGGTGAGGATCGACGTTGAGTTTGTGCGTTATGACGTCGAGGTCAATACCTGTGACGTTCTCATGTGACCATGCAAAACAATCAGTGTTAGCTGCAAGAAACTTTCACTAGTGAAAAAAAGCCCATTCGATCTGGTCAAAACCGGGCTTCTTGATCCGATTTTGGTCGGGATCGATGGGATCGCAAAGCAAATGAGGGACAAACCGATCCGGTCCAAAACCGGATCCGTTTGTCACTAATCGATTTGGTTTTGGGTGAAAACCGATCGCTTAACCCCCAAAAACCAAAATCTTTTTTTTTTTTTGCATTTTTTAATTATTAATCAATACAAAATCAATAATATATATAAATACTCATTACATTAAGCATATTTTGCTCAATAGAAACATAAATAATTAGATACATAAAAATTTTAACAAATATAATTTTAACATCATACTCAACTATAACATTATAGTTTATCCTTTTTTGTGGCATGAGTCCATCGGGAGCGAATACAACAAGAATACCACCATCCATTTGAGCAACTCCGATAATAATGTTCGAAAAATTAAAAAGATTGTGTGTGTAAGCGGCAACCACTGTACAAAATTTGTTCATTAATTCTTGAACATTACATATGGTAACCGCTAGTGAGGTAGCTTAAATTGAACTCCTCCATATTTTGATGTCGAGAAGTATGAGTTAGATAATGAAAATTCAAATTCCAAAGCTCTCTACCAAAATACATTTCATTGTCTGACACCCTGCCGACAAGCAATAGCAGTAATGGCAAAACATCCATCACGAAATGCCATGATTTAAGGCAAAATTGGCCTCAACACCCTGAACTATAGCGCGGGTGCACCAAATAGCCCCAACTAAGACTTATAGCCAGAGCACCCCAAAGTACGGACCTAGGTGTCGTCCGTACCATAAATGAGGTCGGTGCCCAAAATTCTCACCGGATTCTCTCCCCTTTCTTATTTTCTTCTTTTTAACCCTAATTTTTTTAATTAAACAAAAAAAAGGCGTGTGCCTTCATTTTCTCCTTCCTCAACTGAACAAAAAGACTTGCTTCCCCAAATCCCCTCTTACTTTTCCAAATTCACTCTTTCTTCCCAAATGAACCCTAAATTTTGAAAGAGTGAAATCCACATAACAACAATGAGCTCGCCTTCATCATCAAGTTTCAAGAAGAATTTAAATATCAGTTTAGGTAATGGTAGGGTTATTGTCGACATCGATTGCCTGTAGTAGTCCAAAGTACTTGGAAATTCAACCACAATCAAGGAAAACGCTTCTATCGCCGCCAAATATCTAGTCTGTCGACTTATAGCCCAGTGAGACTTCCGATCACCAACCTCATTTATGGTATGGACTGCACCCATGTCCGTACTTCGGGTGTTCCGGCTATAAGTCGTAGTTGGAGCCGTTTTGGTGCATCCATGCTATAGTTGAGGGTGTTGAGACCAATTTTGCCATGATTATGGTCTTCAATAGGATTTCCATGTAAAACCTTTCCATGTACCTTTACATGTCGGCGACGAGTGAGGTTGATGTTGTCCGCTAGATTTGAAGAAAGTATCTTTTCCTTTTCCCTTCAAAGAAATATTTGAGGTGTCCTTCTTAGAGGAGGTGAGCAACTTCTCGTCGTAACGCGACAAATTCGTCGATGTCAAGCCCATGATCTCCATGGAACTCACAACATTTGGATTTGTCTCATCGCGACGATGTCTTCTCATTCCCCGAAAGGCCATTTGACAGTGTTACCAAGAGAATGCAAAGTGTGAACAATACCTGAAGCGTTGACGCCGAACCCATATTCATTGAGTTTGGGTGGCAAGGCAGGATCGTTCTTCCGGCCACCGACATGTCCCGAATGACGGACGCCATGAACTTGATGTGGACGGTCGTAAGGCGTTGGACGTCAAGAACTATTCTTCCCGGGTGTCGACTTCCTGGTGTTGACATTGTAGAATTTTCCTTGATTGCATGTCTTCTTCGAAACGGATCTCGAGCCGTAGCTTTGGCTTGAGCATCTTCGAACATTGGACAAGGATACTTAGTGAGTTCTTTGTGTAGATCCGACTCTTCGTTCAGTCCACATCGGAAGGCTTCAATGGATGTTTTGACGTCACGCTTTGGAATAGACACCTTTTCCTTGTGAAACCCGTGGACAAATTCTTTCAAAGACTCGTAAGATTGTTGCACAATTCTACTCCCTCTGTCCCTGAGAATACTCTTTACACTTTCCTTTTCACTCCGTCCCAAAATACTTTTTACACTTCTATTTTTAGATATGACCCACTATTATTTTAATCCTTCTACCTTTTAACTATTGACCCACACTATTTCTCCTCCAAATAAAAATAATATCACTCCTACTACCAACTCTAACTATTGGCCCACACTCTCTCCACCAAATAAAATAATACTACTTTTACTACCTACTAACACCTATCACATCTACTTTTTCAATAAAATAACAATTGATAACCAAACAACAACTTATCACCTAAAACTACGTGCCCCGATAAGTGTCAAGTGTATTCCGGGACGAGAGGGAGTATGTAAATCGCTAGCTTGTTTTTCCATTTTATGACTATTAGCCAACCGCAAATTACAAGTGTTAACCAATTGAGCAAAGGAAGAGATAGAGCCGTTGCCAAGGTGGATAAACCACTCTAGGAGCCGATCCAATCAACATCGATCCAAAGCCTTTGCACATACATGCTTCTCGCATGTTTCGAGGGATCAAGATGTTAATCATGCGGTGCTTGTATTGAGCGATGTGGTCTCCTCGGATGCGTCGTGCCGTCGTACGGCTTCAAGGTAGGGGATGAGAATCGCTTTGGGACCTCGATCATGGCGATGGCATCGGCAAAGGGTGAATTTGCATAACTGTTCGGCGTTGCTTTCTCCATCGACGTAGAACGACGAGGATCCTGGCGATCGGGTCTTATAACTGGCCGAAGACGTAGTTGGATGGGATAGTCGACGACAAATTCTGTTGTGGTTTTTCTTGTCCTCCGATGGGGTTGTCATCATGCCCATCATCAAGGTTAGTGTCTCCTTTTGGATCATCTCCATGCATCGGGACGTTATGGCCTACGGGAGTTTCGAACGCTCCTCACCCAAACCGGGCATCTTGGAGATGTCACCACGTTATGACGTTGGTCCTTTAGACTTATGGGGCGACTTCGGACTTTGATTCTCCATGAAGGACGCAACATAAATGTTTTGCAATTCAGCCATGGCAGCCTTGACATGGTTGAGTTCGTCGATTACTTCTTGAGTGATTATCCATTCTCCTCGCTATGCAAACACGAGAAAAAGGGAGAAGACACGAACAAACTAATAGAAGAAAGGGAAAAATATGTGATTCATGTATGAGATCTTCTTGAGGACCCCACGGTGGAGCGCTAAATTGCTGATACCAATTTTGTACTAAGTACTCAAAGGTTTGGGAGCCAGCAACAAGAACCCTTTATAATCAAGATTAATAATGAACGACAAGGAATTGAAATATAAATTAACAAAAGAATAAAGAACACAAACAAATGTTGACGCGAAAACCCGAATGATGGGAAAAACCGCGGGTGACTCTTTTGATCACCAATCCACGCACTATGTCAATGTCACCATCGGTACAAATTGTGTGCCACTGGACTAATAACAATGCTCTTAGAGAGGACTAATGGAGAGAGGTAGAGAGAATACGAGTGTATGAGTAAGAGCGACCCAATAGTAGTTGAATGAATAAATTAGGGTACAACTTTTCTATTTATATTTAATCTCAAAAGACTCCTTGTGGTCGTTGTCATGCATCCTCGGAAACTTGAGGAAGTGCCAAATCTCCACTCAAACCGCTTCCTTACTTTTCTTAACTACACGCATGTGGGCCCGTATCATTTGCCACTTGTCCTCTAATGATAACGGCTCTCCCTTATCTCGCCAAATTCGAATTTCTATCTTGCCGCTAATGTGGGAATTCTTGGGCCAAACACTCATAATCACTAGTTGTCGTTCAAGTGTCATCTTTGACGTTAAAGCCTACAAAACATTGTTTTATTTGCTACATTTCTATTTGTTGGGAAATCAAACTACCAACTTCGACCGATTATTATGATTTTTTAAGGATTTTTTGACTTTAATCACCTTATAAAATCAAGTTTTTCAAAATAACCACCTTATATGTTAATTTTTTTAAATAACCACATTATATAACCTAAATCCTTCTAAATACCTACCAAATGACAGACTCAGTCAAGGAAATCATCCTCGAAAAGGGTTTAAGAATGATTTTGTAACAACCCGTACTTCCGAAGTCGCTAGACATTCATAAATCTCAATTATCATTTATAAACCTCAAATTAACTTATCTCGCAACGGAAACATAACTTACAAAAATAATCCTGGACCTGGGTTAAGGCCCACTATATAACAATCCGAATGCATATACAAAGAATTAATCTAAAACAAGTCTCCAAAACTGTTTAATTATACACCATAAAAATTTACTTAACTAAACCATATCATCTCCACCATTGCTCATCCGAAGTCATTTCATATAATACTTACGTCCATTTCCACTATCTATCTCCGGAATTCTTATAATACCTGCTAAATCACTAGCAATGAACGCTGCCCCCACCATAGGACGGGTTCCAAGAACAAAATTAGCGAAACCGAGTACACACTGTCCAATCGGATTTAAGTTCATCATACGAGACCATTTGAAATCCAAGAAATCAAGATACAAAATACTCATAATGAAAGAATTATATAACAAATACTTATAGACAATTTATAATGTCACTCGTTTTAAATAGTAATAAGAGTCTCTCACAAAATGAATAATATACACTTACTCTTAGAGAGGCCACATAAAGATTCCATAGGTTCCAATAGGATATTCCAAAATCCATCCTATCTCGACATACTCTATGACGTAACAATGTTTCCCAATTCTGTGTTTCAAAAAGAATAACCTCTAATCCAAATATGTGCAAGCATATCTAATTCCTTCCATAAATTCCTCATGAGTTTCTTCATAAATCATTCCCATATTCGGCACATGATTTCCATAGACTTGGGAGAGTAAAACATTACTTCGATAATAGAGTTCGAAATAACTTTTCACGAAATAGTTTGCCTATTCAAATACATATTCTACTTTCTTTCAGAAATCATACTATCCTTGGGGAAGAGAACACGAGTAGAGTTGCCTTCCAAGGCCGAACTCTCTAAGCTTTTACAAGGGACGTCTCCTCTTCCGTTATGTACTTGCTTGCAAGACTTTTCGGGACATGTCCCCAGAATATATACGAGAATACGGAATTTACAGACTACGTGAATGTTGTTCATCACCGCTCGCGGCTTCTTCCCCTTACAAAAAGAAATCAAAATACATAATTCACAATTCAATATTTTTCTGAAACTCAAATTCATAATTCTCGAGTCGGATATATCATTCAAACAGAATACATAATTGCATTTGGGTACACTTCAATCCTTTACGTAAATTCATTTGCTAAAACCATTCAAATACGGACTTTTAAAGAAAATATATTCCAAGCTTTTTATAATTGAAGCTCAAACGTAGCTTACTACTCGGAAGGTCAAAACATAATTTAATCTTACATAACTTTATATCTTCGTTACCAAAGTTCTCTTTTTCACAAAAACAGAACCAGAGAGCTTACTCTATAACTTATGAACTTACACTCCATCTAATATCCCAAAGAATTTATGGCCAACTCCAGTAATTATCATGAATTCATCATATAGCTAAATCTTCCACAAGTCATAAGTTGTATTAAATATAACATCTCCAAACAATAGTTCACTTTTTAAATCTTTAACCTTGAACTTTTCATCACCCGAGTAATCCAAGCACGCAAAACTCATAATAAGATATGTTCGAAAATCCTGTATTATAGTCGGATCTTTAACTCATATCTTCAAAAGTCGAGTCCAAATTCTTCAAAATTGATAGCCAACATATTTAAAATCTTTGTATCCTGTACGGATTCGGAATTTATATGACTTGAATCTCGAAACACTTGACCATCTCAATACAGTTGGCTTCTCAATACCATTCCATAAGCTTATCAATCTCATTGACTTAAGTCTATCACTTATTGAAAAACACACGAAATTGCTTATAATATCTCACTTATAATACTCTTACAAGTACAATGAGAATTATATCGACACTACTTAAATACTTATAATCAGACATTCTTAACTTTCATATAATATCTTAACATGTGGGTTATTGGCTAACTTATACTATTAGATTCAGAAACCAAAATATCCTTCAACACCGAAAAGATTGACTTATTATAGCATAAGTTGATACCATTGGATAACCTTTACTTACTCCAAATTTCCGAATAAAACTCTCTTCCATAGCCAAAACTTATAAATATATCTCAACTTGAAATTACGAAATCAATGCTAAACTCTATATAATTAAACACTTGGAGTTAAATCATATACTCCGGAAAGTCGAAAAATCTTAATATTAAGAATCACACTTTCAAACAAGTTGAACTTTATAATCATAAATTCATAACATGTTCAAGTCATAACTCTAATTTCTTCTAATAAAATCATGAAATTCATAAAACTTGCAATCGCGCGAGCAAGTGTAATTATAAGGTGGAGGGACAATGTGTACCTTCGATCGAACTCAAAATATTGCTTGACCCACATTCCATCTCCGAACTCCATCATTTACTCGAACGATAAGATTTGAATCCGGCAAATATTCACCTCAAAAACAGTATCACCTATTAGTAAAGTTCTTACTTACTCTTAAATAAAGTATATGATCAATCATCCGTAATTAACATAAACTCTAATGTCCAAGAACTTGAAACCTTAGCCATAGGTATCCATAACCGAGTTCTAGAATTTTTCCTCAATTACAACATTGATTAAACCATTCATAAATTCTCGAGATATCCTAGCAACGCAAATTTATCAATTTCTCCCCAATCTTGTAAATCATAAAAATCAAAGAAGGAAACTCCGTAAATCATTTTTAGATTTAAGTTCATCATACGAGACCATTTAAAATCAAGAAATCAAGATACAAAATACTCATAATGAAAGAATTATATAACAAATACTTATATACAATTTATAATGTCACTCGTTTTAAATAGTAATAAGAGTCTCTCACAAAATGAATAATATACACTTACTCTTAGAGAGACCACATAAAGATTCCATAGGTTCTAATACGATATTCCAAAATCCATCCTATCTCGACATACTCTATGACATAACAATGTTTCCCAATTCCGTGTTTCAAAAAGAATAACCTCTAATCCAAATATGTGCAACATATCTAATTCCTTCCATAAATTCCTCATGAGTTTCTTCATAAATCATTCCCATATTCGGCACATGATTTCTATAGACTTGGGAGAGTAAAACATTACTTCGATAATAGAGTTCGAAATAACTTTTCACGAAACCGTTTGCATATTCAAATACATATTCTACTTTCTTTTAGAAATCATACTATCTTGGGGAAGAGAACACGAGTAGAGTTGCCTTCCGAGCGAACTCTCTAAACTTTTACAAGGGACGTTTCCCTCTTCCGTTATGTACTTGCTTGCAAAACTTTTCAGGACATGTCCCCCGAATATATACGGAATACGAATATACGGACTACGAGAATGTTGTTCATCACCGCTCCGCGGCTTCTTCCCCTTTTACAAAACGAAATCAAAATACATAATTCACAATTCAATATTTTTCGAAACTCAAATTCATAATTCTCGAGTCGGATATATCATTCAAACAGAGAATACATAATTGCATTTGGGTACACTTCAATCCTTTACGAAAATTCATTTGCTAAAACCATTCAAATACGGACTTTTAAAGAAAATATAGTCCAAGCTTTTTATAATTGAAGCTCAAAACGTAGCTTGTTACTCGAAGGTCAAAACAAAATTTAATCTTACATAACTTTATATCTTCGTTACCAAAAGTTCTCTTTTTTCACAAAAAACGAACCAGAGAGCTTAGTCTATAACTTATCAACTTACACTCCATCTAATATCCCAAAGAATTTATGGCCAACTCCAGTAATTATCACGAATTCATCATATAGCTAAATCTTCCACAAGTCATAAGTTGTATTACATATAACATCTCCAATAGTTCACTTTTTAAATCTTTAACCTTGAACTTTTCATCACCCGAGTAATCCAAGCACGCAAAACTCATAATAAGATATGTCCCGAAAATCCTGTATTATAGTCAGATCCTTAACTCATATCTTCAAAAGTCGAGTCCAAATTCTTCAAAATTGATAGCCAACATATTTAAAATCTTTGTATCCTGTACATATTTCGGAATTTATATAACTTGAATCTCGAACGCTTGACCACCTCAATACACTTGGCTTCTCAATACCATTCCATAAGCTTATCAATCTCATTGACTTATGTCTATCACTTATTGAAAAACACACGAAATTGCTTATAATATCTCACTTATAATACTCTTACAAGTACACTGAGAATTATATCGACACTACTTAAATACTTATAATCAGACATTCTTAACTTTCATATAATATCATAACATGTGGGTCATTGGCTAACTTATACTATTAGATTCGAAACCAAAATATCCTTCAACACCGAAAAAGATTGACTTATTGTAGCATAAGTTGATACCATTGGATAACCTTTACTTACTCCAAATTTCCGAATAAAACTCTCTTCCATAGCCAAAACTTATAAATATATCTCAAATTGAAATTAGGAAATCATTGCTAAACTCTATATAATTAACAGTTTTTTCACCATATACCCCTGACAAGTTTTTTTTTGCACCATATACCCTTTCAACTTTCCAAATTCACCATATACCCTCCACTTTTCAAAAAATACATCCACTTACCCTTTTGAGTGACGGTGTTAGAGTTTCGTTAGTCATTAGGCCCTAATCCTCCCCTAATCCTAATTAACTAACCTAAATCAAACCCTAATCCTAACCCTCAACCTAATATAATACACTAACTTAGGTCCTAACCCTAATCACCCCTCCCCAACCCCTTACCCCATTGCCACATCACCCCCTCCCTCCTCCCGTGACCCCATCCCCTTCCCCTGTTGACTCCCTCCCGTCACCACCACCCTCCCCTTCCCTGCTTGGGAATGTGCACCTTGTAATTTGAACCTCAACTTCCTTTATTTCGGTTGATTTGCTTAATTAGTGTTGATGGATAACCGGGAAAGCAAGGAATTAACATGTATTTTATCAAATGCGGCTTTGCATAGGCTGAGTGATGAATTTTAATATGCGAACAATCCGGGTTTGTGTGGAGTTGAGAGTTTGTACTGATTCGACCACCAAAGTAAGAACAAACTCGAAGCTTTTACAACGGGTTTTGCTTTGGTATGGGACGAAAGATATACCCGAATCGGCGGCCTTACCCTCACGCCTCCTGCAGACAACGGCGAGAAAAGCATCCCCCTCTAACCCTAATCGAAGGTGGCGCGAGACGACTCCGGGAACGGCGCGAGCAACGCGCATCATAGGGGGAGAGAGAAAGAAAGCGAGGGAAAAGAAGAGGTGTGTGGGTAGCTCGAGACAAGGGGAAGGGGAGAGTAGAAAACAGGGGTCGGCGGGGGAAGGGGAGGGGGGTGGTGGTGACACGGTGGTGGTGAGGGGGTCGCGAGGGAGGGGAGGGGGAGGGGGCAGGGGAGCATGGGAGCAGGGGAGGGGGGTCGGCGTGGGAAGGGGAGGGGGTGGTGGTGGTGCAGTGGGGGTGGGGGGCTGGTGGGCTAGGTTAGACGAGAGTTAGGGTTTACTTAGGGTAAGGGTGGGGGGGAGGGGTGTTAGGGCTAGGGTTAGGGTATTAGATTAGGGGTTAGGGTTAGATTTAGGTTAATTAATTAGGGTTAGAGGGGGTTTAGGCCTTAATGACTAACGCAGTTTAACGCCGTTAGTCATTAAGGGTAAGTGAACGTATTTTTTAAAAACTGGGGGGGTATATGGTGAATTTCAAAAGTCGAAAGGGTATATGGTGCAAAAAAATTTTTGTCAGGGGTATATGGCGAAAAAACCGTATAATTAAACACTTGGAGTTAAATCATATACTCCGAAAAGTCAGAAAATCTTAATATTAAGAATCACACTTTCAAACAAGTTGAACTTTATAATCATATATCATAACATGTTCAAGTCATAACTCTAATTTCTTTTAATAAAATCATGAAATTCATAAAACTTGCGGTCGCGCGAGACAAGTGTAATTATAAGGTGGAGGGACAATGTGTACCTTCGATCGAACTCAAAATATTGCTTCAACCCACATTCCATCTCCAGAACTCCATAATTTACTCAGCCGATAAGATTTGAATCCGGCAAATATTCACCTCAAAACGAGTATCACCTATTAGTAAAGTTCTTACTTACTCTTAAATAAAGTATATGATCAATCATCCGTAATTAACATAAACTCTAATGTCCAAGAACTTGAAACCTTAGCCATAGGTATCCATAACCAGAGTTCTAGAATTTTTCCTCAATTACAACATTGATTAAACCATTCATAAATTCTCGGTTATCCTAGCAACGCAAATTTATCAATTTCTCCCCAATCCTTTAAATCATAAAAATCAAAGAAGGAAACCAGTTTTATAAGTTAACTTAAGAAAATCTAAACACATATTATAAGCCCTTAAAACAAGTATCAATCCATTAAACAAGGAAAAGATTCAATCTTTAACTTTAATACTCTTATTACAACTTTGATTTGTCAATCACAACAAGGTTTATAACTGAATTCATTTGTAAAATTATAAAATAAAACCCAAAATCAATTTGGGTTTAGTGAAATTGACGAGAAACAAATCGGAGAACATAGCTTATTACCTCCTAAAAGAGACGGTAACATTCAATGGCAAATGGAAGCAAATTTGTACAAGCTTGTGGTTGCCGTAAGCCGAAGCGTCGACGGAACATCACCACACAACAACAACAATAAGAACGAGTAGAGGAGAGAGAATTAAATCACCAACGAAGCGGCTGCAACACCGGCGACACCGGTGGCGGCAGCGAAGAACAAAAGCGGATCGGTACACCACGATGGTGCAGCCGAGCGTGAAGAACGAGAACCACAAAGGCAACAACCGAGTCATCATAGAAAACGAGAGGGAGATGGGTGTTGATGCGGTGGCGAGTCAAGGGTGCGGCAACAAGAGCCATGGTGGCCAAATGTTTTCAAGCGGTGGTGAGAAGAGGCGAAGAGGGTCGATAGCGAGATGAAAAAAATTGGAATTGGGGTTGGGGTTTGGTGAGGGGTGATTAATGGAAGAGAATAGCTTATTCTTGAAAATTCTAGAGCCTTCTCATTTCAAGCATCTTTCTTTTTCAAATTATAAGGGTAAAAACGTCACTTCAATTATTGAAGATAAAAACCGATTTTTGCTTCTCTTTTTTTTTTTTTTTTTAAAAGAAGTAAATAGTAACATATAAGTACCAAGTCATGATCAACTATACACCCATAATTAATAATAATTTTATTTAGCTATGTTAATAAAATATTATTAATCTTTATAACAGGTACTTAAAATATGCCCCATTACATACTACCACCCTTAAAAAATTTCATCCTCGAAATTTGAAAACAGATTACTTCATATCACATAACAAATTTTTTGCGAAAATCAAATGAATACTCAACTCTCATTTTCCCAAGAGACTCCTTGCTCTACAAACTAGTAATCACTAGACTCCAATTACTAACTCCTTATAATTCCAAATAAAATATCACAATATTTGTCTAATAATCATACACACCCAAGGATTAAATCACCCAGAATATTCACGAAATCCAAATTGCAATTCCTTATACTTAAGCTTCAATTCTTCCATTTTCATTCCTCGATTCTTAACCACTAATAACCCAAATTGATTTTAGATGATCCCAAGAATCTTTTTCCCCGCTTGGTGGCTAACTCGGCGCACGGTCGCCGGGTTGCTCGATACCACCTGTAACAGCCCGTACTTCCGAGTTGCTAGCTAATCATACTTTACATTCATAAATCTCAATTATCATTCATAAACCTCAAATTAACTTATCTCGCAGCGGAAACATAACTTACAAAAATAATCCTGAACCTGGGTCAAGGCCCACAATATAACAATCCAAAATGTATATACAAAGAAATAATCTAAAACAAGCCTCCAAAACTATTTAATGATACACCATAAAAATTTACTTAACTAAACCATATCATCTCCACCATTGCTCATCCGGAAGTCATTTCATATAATACTTACGTCCATTTTCACCATCTATCTCAGAATTCTTATAATACCTGCTAAATCACTAGCAATGAACGCTGCCCCCACCATAGGACAGGTTCCAAGAACAAAATCAGTGAAACTGAGTACACACTGTCCAACCAGAAAAATATTTTTGGTGGCTTAAAGCACATTTTCAGATTTAAGTTCATCATACGAGACCATTTGAAATCAAGAAATCAACATACAAAATACTCATAATGAAAGAATTATATAACAAATACTTATAGACAATTTATAATGTCACTCGTTTTAAATAGTAATAAGAGTCTCTCACAAAATGAATAATATACACTTACTCTTAGAGAGACCACATAAAGATTCCATAGGTTCTAATACGATATTCCAAAATCCATCCTATCTGACATACTCTATGACATAACAATGTTTCCCAATTATGTGTTTCAAAAAGAATAACCTCTAATCCAAATATGTGCAACATATCTAATTCCTTCCATAAAATCCTCATGAGATTCTTCATAAATCATTCCCATATTCGGCACATGATTTCTATAGACTTTGGAGACTAAAACATTACTTCGATAATAGAGTTCGAAATAACTTTTCACGAAACCATTTGCATATTCAAATACATATTCTACTTTCTTTTAGAAATCATACCATACTGGGGAAGAGAACACGAGTAGAGTTGCCTTCCAGGCGAACTCTCTAAACTTTTACAAGGGACGTCTCCCTCTTCCGTTATGTACTGCTTGCAAGACTTTTCGGGACATGTCCCCGAATATATACGAGAATACGAATATACGAGACTACATAATGTTGTTCATCACCGCTCCGGCGGCTTCTTCCCCTTACAAAACGAAATCAAAATACATAATTCACAATTCAATATTTTTCTGAAACTCAAATTCATAATTCTCGAGTCGGATATATCATTCAAACAGAATACATAATTGCATTTGGGTACACTTCAATCCTTTACAGAAATTCATTGCTAAAACCATTCAAATACGGACTTTTAAAGAAAATATAGTCCAAGCTTTTTATATTGAAGCTCAAAACGTAGCTTACTACTCGAAAGATCAAAACAGAACTTTATCTTACATAACTTTATATCTTCGTTACCAAAGTTCTCTTTTTCACAAAAATAGAACCAGAGAGCTTACTCTATAACTTATCAACTTACACTCCATCTAATATCCCAAAGAATTTATGGCCAACTATAGTAATTATCATGAATTCATCATATAGCTAAATCTTCCACAAGTCATAAGTTGTATTACATATAACATCTCCAAACAATAGTTCACTTTTTAAATCTTTAACCTTGAACTTTTCATCATCCGAGTAATCCAAGCACGCAAAACTCATAATAAGATATGTCCCGAAAATCCTGTATTATAGTCAGATCCTTAACTCATATCTTCAAAAGTCGAGTCCAAATTCTTCAAAATTGATAGCCAACATATTTAAAATCTTTGTATCCTGTACATATTTCGGAATTTATATAACTTGAATCTCGAAACACTTGACCATCTCAATACACTTGGCTTCTCAATACCATTCCATAAGCTTATCAATCTCATTGACTTAAGTCTATCACTTATTGAAAAACACATGAAATTGCTAATAATATCTCACTTATAATACTCTTACAAGTACACTGAGAATTATATCGGCACTACTTAAATACTTATAATCAGACATTCTTAACTTTCATATAATATCATAACATGTGGGTCATTGGCTAACTTATACTATTAGATTCAGAAACCAAAATATCCTTCAACACCGAAAAAGATTGACTTATTGTAGCATAAGTTGATACCATTGGATAACCTTTACTTACTCCAAATTTCCGAATAAAACTCTCTTCCATAGCCAAAACTTATAAATATATCTCAAATTGAAATTAGGTAATCAATGCTAAACTCTATATTAAACACTTGGAGTTAAATCATATACTCCGAAAAGTCAGAAAATCTTAATATTAAGAATCACACTTTCAAACAAGTTGAACTTTATAATCATAAATTCATAACATGTTCAAGTCATAACTCTAATTTCTTTTAATAAAATCATGAAATTCATAAAACTTGCTTGTCGCGCAGACAAGTGTAATTATAAGGTGGAGGGACAATGTGTCCCTTCGTCGAACTCAAAATATTGCTTCAACCCACATTCCATCTCCGGAACTCCATAATTTACTCAGTCGATAAGATTTGAATCCGAGCAAATATTCACCTCAAAACAAGTATCACCTATTAGTAAAGTTCTTACTTACTCTTAAATAAAGTATATGATCAATCATCCGTAATTAACATAAACTCTAATGTCCAAGAACTTGAAACCTTAGCCATAGGTATCCATAACCAGAGTTCTAGAATTTTTCCTCAATTATAACATTGATTAAACCATTCATAAATTCTCAGATATCCTAGCAACGCAAATTTATCAATTTCTCCCCAATCCTTTAAATCATAAAAATCAAAGAAGGAAACCAGTTTTATAAGTTAACTTAACAAAATCTAAACACATATTATAAGCCCTTAAAACAAGTATCAATCCATTAAACAAGGAAAAGATTCAATCTTTAACTTTAACACTCTTATTACAACCTGATTTGGCAATCACAACAAGGTTTATAACTGAATTCATTTGTAAAATTATAAAATAAAACCCAAAATCAATTTGGGTTTAGTGAAATTTGACAAAAACAAATCGGAGAACATAGCTTATTACCTCCTAAAAGAGACGGTAACATTCAATGGCAGCAATGGAAACAAATTTGTACAAGCTTGTGGTTGCCGTAAGCCGAAGCGTCGACGGAACATCACCACACAACAACAACAATAAGAACGAGTAGAGGAGAGAGAATTGAATCACCAACGAAGCAGCTGCAACACCAGCGACACCAGTGGCAGCAGCGAAGAACAAAAGCAGATCAGTACACCACGATGGTGCAGACGAGCGTGAAGAACAGAACCACAAAGGCAACAACCGAGTCATCATAGAAAATAGAGGAGATGGGTGTTGATGCGGTGGCGAGTCAAGGGTGCGGCGACACCAAGCCATGGTGGCCAAAAATTTTCAAGCAGTGGTGAGAAGACTGAAGAGGGTCAGCAGCGAGATGAAAAAATTTGGAATTGGGGTTTGGGGTTTGGTGAGGGTGATTAAATGGAAGAGAATAGCTTATTCTTGAAAATTCTAGAGCCTTCTCATTTCATCTTCTTTCTTTTTCAGATTATAAGGGTAAAAACGTCACTTTAATTATTGAAGATAAAAATCTAATTTTGGCTTCTCTTCTTTTTAAAGAAGAAAATAGTAACACATAAGTACCAAGTCATGATCAACTATACACCCATAAGGCCATAATTAATAATAATTTTATTTAGCTATGTTAATAAAATATTATTAATTTTTATAACAAGTACTTAAAATATGGCCCATTATAGATTTCATCACCTCCACCTTTATTCATTAACATGTATATAAGGTTATAACCCTTCTTTAAGACTGATTTCTTGGACGAAATCTGTCAATTGGTATGTATTTCAAGAGATTTAGGTCATATAAGGTGGTTATTTTAAAAAATGAACTTATAAGGTGGTTATCTTGAAGATTGTGATTTTAAAAGGTGGTAAAAATCAAAAAAATCCTTTTTTTAAAAGTAAAATATATAATTTTTTATGGTATTTTTATGTTCATCTCGATGTGTAGTTTCATAATATCAAATTTTTATAATTTTTACTTAAAAGAAATAAGAGATATTAAGGGTTAAGAAACGTCTTGAAAACCATGTCCAAACAATGTAACAACTAAAAATAAACAGAGCGAGTAAACTACAAAGAGATATTAATAAGAAAATCTCTCATGTGGTAGAAATTAGATATGTTGTTTCGTGAATATTTTTTACTACCAATGGTGACAGGCAATGACAATGAGGAAGATGTGGTAGCTCAGTGGAGTACCATCCCGGATTATAGGGCTTTGCCTACGGTTCGAATCCTTATCCCAACTAGAAAAAAGAAAAAATTGAAATGAACAATTCCAACTATAGCCCCCTAACAAAAACAGTCTCGAATTCAATTTAATATTGAGCAGTCCTAACATTGACCCCCCTTTTACATAAGTGATCCGAGCAGGCATCTGAACTACTTTAGCAGGTAAACTTGGTTAATTTTTTTTCTTTTTTTTTTAATCTTCTTCCTCCTCTTTCTCTTTCCTTCCTCCTCCTCTCCCCCCTCCTCTGCCACCCAACCCCCTCCCCTTCCACCCCACTACCCCTCCTCTTCCCTTTTTTCCCCGCCACCCTACATTCCCCACCTCCCCTAACTGTCACCACTCCCCCGTCCCTAAAATCCCCACCCCTTCCCCGCCACCCTCCCCCCGCCCCCGAAACCCACTCCCTTGCCCCCGCCCTCCCCTCCTCCGCCCCTCCGCCCCCAACCATCCCCTCCCTCACCCCTATAAATCCCACCCTCCCCTCCCCTCCCACCCCGAAACTCCTTCCTCGTCGCTGTAGGATTATAAGTACTCTAAACGGAATTTCATGAATCAAATTCATAAGCACTTAAAACAGGATCTCATGCATATACATTCAAGGATCACATAATATTTTAGAATTAACCTTTGACACGTGATTTCCACAAAGCTCTTCGAGATCCGGAGATAGAACCGCAATTGAGATTCCTTTACTAGGTCCACGAATCCAAATCAATGCTCCACTAATGCTAGTTGGAAGGAAGAGGGACTCTTCTATTTCTTGGAGCAGTATTACGTAGCTTTAAATGGGGATATTGCTGCGGTTTCGGCCAAAAATCGCAGCAATATGTCTGGTCTTTTAAAAAATTTCCCGTTGAAATCATATTGCTGCGGTTTTTTGTAAAAACCGCAGCAATACATTAAAATATTATTTTTTTAATATTATTTTAATATATTACTGCGGTTTTGGCCAAAAACCGCAGCAATATGTCTGGTCAAAAAGTCAACTTTTTTTCAAAAATTTCCCGTTGAAACCATATTGCTGCGGTTTTTGGCCGAAACCGCAGCAATATCTTTATTTTATATTTTACTTTTTCTTTTTACGTGATATATTGCTGCGTATGGGTAAAACCGCAGCAATACGACCGCAGCAATAAGCAATTATTCTACTAGTGTTTGAAAGAGAGAGAAAAGAGGAGAGAGAAAATAATGAGAGAATAAAACCGACTACTTTATTTTCTCACCCCACACCTAATTATAGGAACTAACTAGGTTAGGAGTCCTCTCCTTTTCTTTCTCTTTGGCCGGCCACCCCTAGAGTCCTTCATGGGCTCTAGGTCATTCTTTTATTGATCCAGACTGTGTAAGTGTGACCTTGTAGGATCCATCTACTTGCGCTTCGGGTTTATTATTTACTAAACCTGAAGTTCTATAGCATCCTCTAGCAAGACGTGTAGACGACCCAATTTAATGAATTTATTATCTCCATAATACGATCCATGTTATATTTAGTAATTACATTAGAGTCAAGGACACAATTCCTTCAATCTGCCACTTGTCCGAGACGAGTGTGCAATCTTCAAATTCCTTAAGTCTCTTAGTGTCCAATTTGATAGTATGACCATATTACTATATCATCCATACTAATCTTCAAATTAATCCTTGAAATCCGAGTTCAAATTGACAAACAAATGATCATCAAATAATCCATTTGAGCACGGCCATGCATTTTTCAATTTTCACTCTCCAAGGGGCCAGGACACCCATCCTATCTCATATAGGAGGACTTTTCAATCTTGTGGCAACCAAAACTCCCACTCAACTTTTAGCACAACCCGAACACTGCCTTTATAGTCCCCTTTTACGGCATGACGTTTGACAGCATCAAAGTTATACCAATCATTAGGCTAAGTAGTGTTCCACTCACGTCTTAGGAATCCACTAATATAATTACGAAGTTATAGAAACTTCTAAGTAGGCTTGTTCGATCATGTATCAACTATACATGTCCATATGATTGACTAAACATCTCCATGTTCCCATAGCCCATGAAACGACGCTATCAATCAATTCTATATGCTAATCCTTTAATAAGTCATTTATGTCCAATTTAACGACTTAGATTAGGAACTATAATATTCTATGAATTCTGTTCACTTATTGTGTTTCATTCATCAAATCACATATTTGACAAAACCATTGAATTCAAGATATATTTTGGACATTTTATTTAATACCAAACCAAAATTAAATAAGATAAAATTTTACTTCTCATAAACATAATATAGCAAAACCATGTCTCTACATTGTAATAAGTTTCTCTAAACCTGGTACAATCTAAAGCCACTCTAACATTTGCTTCAAGCCTATAGCCCTAGCGTGACACTCATGCTTGGGTTGAGGTAGTGGTTTAGTGAGCGGAGCAGCCACATTCTCATCCGTGTGAACTTTGCATATCCCGACATCCTTCCTGTCAACAATCTCCCTAATGAGGTGATACTTCCTCATTACATGTTTGGATTTGTTATGTGATCTCGGTTCTTTTGCTTGCGTAATAGCACCATTGTTATCACAGAACAACTCAATCCCTTCCAGAGCACTAGGTATGATATCCAGCTCTGTCAAGAACTTCTTTATCCAAACTGCTTCTTTAGCTGCTTCAACTGCTGCTAAATTTTCTGATTCTGTCGTACGCACCGCTCCTCCATTTAGACAAAAGACGTACCCTGACTGAGAGCGGTAATCATCTCTATCGGTTTGGAAGCTCGCATCGGTATAACCTTTAACAACCAACTCACTTTCACCTCCATAGACTAAGAACATGCCTTTAGTTCTTCTCAAGTACATAAGGATGCTCTTAGCTGCAATCTACTGTGCTTCCCCTGGATTTGCTTGGAACCTGCTACACATGCTCAAGGCATATGCAACATCTGGTCGAGTACTTATCATGGCAAACATGATAGATCCTATAGCCGAAGCATAAGGTATGCTACTCATTCGCTTCAACTCATCAGGCTCAGTCGGGCACTGACTCTTGCTAAGCGATATGCCATGTGACATGGGAATGAATCCTCTCTTCGAGTTTTCCATATTGAACCTTGCAAGAATTTTATCAATATAAGTTTCTTGACTTAGTCCAATCATCCTTCGAGACCTATCTCTATGGATTTTAATTCCCAGTATGTAGTCAGCTTCTCCAAGGTCCTTCATGGAGAAATAACTTTTCAACCATTCCTTGACTGACTCAAGCATTGGTATGTCATTTCCCATGAGTAGTATGTCATCTACATACAATACCAAGAAGACTAAGCTGCTCCCACTAGACTTCTTGTAAACACAAGATTCTTCTTCGCTTTTGAGGAAACCAAATTTCTTGATTGCCTCATCAAATCGAAGATTCCAGCTCCGAGATGCCTGCTTCAATCCATATATGGATCTTTGAAGCTTGCAAACCCTTTTAGGATTTTCTGGATCCTCAAAACCCTCAGGTTGTGTCATGTACACATCCTCATTCAAGAACCCATTCAAGAATGCGATTTTGACATCCATCTGCCAAATTTCATAATCATAAAATGCAGTAATCGCTAAAAGTATCCGAATTGACTTAAGCATTGCTACTGGAGAAAAGGTCTCATCATAGTCTATACCATGAATTTGTCTGAATCCTTTTGCAATCAGTCTTGCTTTATAGACATAGACATTCCCATCTTTGTCTGTTTTCAATTTGAACACCCACTTGCATCCAATAGGGTTAACCCCGTTAGGCAAGTCGACTAGGGTCCAAACTTTATTCTCAGACATGGAGTCTAACTCGGATTTCATGGCCTCAAGCCATTTCTCAGAGTCTGGGCTCGTTAAAGCTTGTTTGTAGGTAGTAGGTTCTGAATTCTCCAAAATCATAATTTCAGAGTTTTTAGTTAACAGGAAATCAACCAACCTCTTGTTTGGAATCCTTTCTCTACTAGACCTACGCGGGGCTTGAGCATCAAGAGAAATGTTCTCTTCAACTTCTTGAAGATCTTCGCTTGAATTAGATTCAAGTGGGACGGTAGGAGGTTCACGCGTTGAATACATCATCTCCTGAACTAGACTTTCGTCTTGTCGGGCCGTCTCTGACATGGTGTGAACCACATCCAGTTGTTGCTCATCTCGAATTTCTTCGAGAATTATTTTACTCCCACTTGTCTTTCTAGAAACAAATTCCTTTTCAAGAAAGACACCATCACGAGCAACAAACACTTTGTTCTCTTGACGGTTATAGAAGTAATAACCCCTTGTCTCTTTTGGGTATCCCACAAAGAGACATTTATCTGACTTTGGTGCAAGTTTGTCTGAAAGTAAACATTTTACATAGACCTCACATCCCCAGATCTTAAGAAAAGACAAGTATGGAGTTTTTCCATTCCATAACTCATATGGAGTCTTTTCTACAGCCTTTGACGGACTCCTGTTTAGTGTGTGTGCATCGGTTTCGAGAGCATATCCCCAAAAAGAAATCAGAAGATCAGCAAGACTCATCATTGATCGAACCATATCCAATAAGGTTGGATTCCTCCTTTCAGATACACCATTTAACTGCGGTGTTCCTGGTGGAGTCAATTGTGAAAGAATTCCACAACCTTCAAATGATCATCAAACTCTTGGCTCAAATACTCGGCACCACGATCGGATCGCAGTGCTTTAATTGTCTTACCAAGTTGATTTTGTACTTCATTCTGGAACTCTTTGAATTTATCAAAAGATTCCGACTTATGTTTCATTAAGTAGACATACCCATATCTACTCAAATCATCAGTGAAGGTAATGAAGTAATTAAACCCTCCCCTTGCCTTTGTGCTCATAGGACCACAAACATCTGTATGTATGAGGCCCAAGAGATCGCTGGCCTTTTCATCTTTTCCAGTAAACGGTGACTTTGTCATTTTCCCCATCAAGCATGATTCACATACATCAAATGATTCAAAATCAAATGATGGAAGAATGCCATCCTGTTATAACTTTTGGATGCACTTTTGGTTTATATGACCCATTCGACAATGCCAAATGTAGGTTAGGTTTGATTCATTTGATTTTTGTTTCTTGCTATCTATGTTATAGACTTGTAATGACCTATCAAGCACATATAAGCCATTTATCAATCTAGCACTAGCATAGAACATATTATTGTAAGAAATGGAACAACATTTGTTCTTAATTTCAAAACAAAACCCTTCAGAATCCAATACAAAAACAGATATTATGTTCTTAGTTATCGAAGGAACAAAATATTTAATTCTAAAACAAAGCCAGATGGCAAATTCAGACTATAGCTTCGTATGGCAAGTACAGCAACCCGTGCTCCATTTCCAACGCGAAGCTCTACCTCGCCCTTTGCCAGCCTCCTACTTCTTTCTAGTCCCTGCACATCAATAACTATGTGAGAACCACAGCAAGTATCCAATACCCATAAAGAAGTAGAAGTCAAATTGATTTCTATAACAAATATACCTGAAGTGGAATCCCCATACTTCTTTTCCTCCAAATATAGAGGGCAGTTCCTCTTCCAGTGTCCTATCTTGTGACAATGGAAGCACTTGCTTTCCGCGGCCACCTTTGGCTTGGCGGTTGGCTTAGGTTTTTCAGCAATAACGATAACTTGCTTGCGTTTGTCCTTCTTTCCTGCCCATTTCTTCTTAAAACCCTTTCCCTTCTGAACCATCAGAACCTCTTTCTTTGGTTCTTTAGGGATATTCCTCTCGGCATTGACCAACAACCCGTGCAGCTCTTACAAAGTCTTTTCAGACTCATTCATGTTGAAGGTCATCCTGAACTGATTGAAGTTGTCAGGCAATGAGTGGAGAATAATGTCAGTAGCCAACTCAACCCTGTAAGGGAATCCAAGTCATTCCATGTTTTCAAAAAGACCCATCATAGCGAAAACATGGGGGCCAACAGCTTGACCCGGCTTCATGTGACATTCTAGTATCTCCCTATTAGTCTCATACCGCTCAACTCGGGCTTATGTTTGAAACATAGCCCGCAGCTCTTGCATGATGGTATAAGCATCCTTGGTTTCGAACCTCTTTTGGAGGTTCAGCTCCATGGCTGCTATCATCAAGCAAGTGATCGGTACAGACCTATCATTGGCCTGCTTAGCATGACGTTTGTCGGCTTCAGTCGACTCATCAGTAATCACAGGAAGTGGGGTTTCTAAGACATCCTCTCGACCCTCAGACCTCAATACGAGTCTTAAGGTTCTTTCCCAGTTGATGAAATTTTCACCATTCAGCCTGTCCTTTTCAAGGAAAGGACAAATGTTGAAAACAAAGTTGTTGTTGTTGTTAGACATAGTATCTACAGACATAATAAAAGCAAAGTTCAATATTATGTTTATAAAACAACCTAAAACATGCAAAGGTTTCTAGGTTGATCACCTATTCAATTTTAATGTCCCATTTAAATAAGTGAATACAAGATCCTATCAACATGCAATACTAAGCAGACGGAGGCCTTATCTTAACGTTACATTCTCAAGGTAAGTAAACTTCTTTACTAATTATAACACTTTATAATTCTTGTTTAGTTTGGTAAACATCGTATGCTTAACTATCTCTTGCTTCAAAACCCATAACGCTTTTGATGATTTTGTTAAGGATAACCAAACTAAGTAGTAAAATTCGCAATTTTACCTTATCTCCCAAAGTTAATGATAATACCCTGCGGAGGCATGACCTATTACTATTAATTAAGGGTTAATAAGCACTTTATGTTTGGAAAAGCTAACCTTAATATTTGCGGGACCTAAGTTTATTATGTTGTTATGAATTAGTGAACTCTAGCGCATTGATAACCAACATACAATAAACGTATAAGCATTTAAAATAATAATAAAATGCAAAAATAAATATGATCTAGTATGGCCCCTAATCCTAAGAACTAAGCATCATGGGCTCCTCCTTGGACTCTTCATGGATCTCCATCCATCTTAGCCATGGGCCTTCTCTTGATGGGCTCGTCTTTGGATTACATAAGTATCAAAATAATTTAAATAATATCTGAATTAAATAAATTACGAAAATACTTAACAATACGCAGTTCTTACTTAAATTACAAGAATACATCACGATACGCAGATCGTATTTTCTAACTTAAATTTGGGCCATACTAGTCATTCATAGCAATTATATCAAATATAAAATGCCACATCATAAAATCACATATTATTCTTGCCATCAATCAAAATATCAAATATTCTTAATTATAGCAAGTAGATAAAAACTTTAAGCAATTTCTAACCACCTAAAGATTTTATCCTAAAAAATCTAGCCTACTAATTTTAATTAGATTAAAGAATAAAATTATAGAATTAATTTATGACCCAGTCAAAATTAACAAAATAAACTTAATTGGAATTTGCTTGATTATCCCAAAAACTGTTTTCCAAATTTCAAAAAACAAAATATGTTGAGATACTGTTGCCAGTTGCTGTTGTTTCAAATTATTTTTTTTTTAATTAAAACCGTGGAACCACAGCCAGCAGCACAAAGGCTGCGTTGCCTTCCCCGGCCAGCACTGCACACTGTTGAAATCCGGCCACCACGTCAAAGCGCTGTCACCGTAAATCTCCGGCAATCCCACTCGCGAGCCAACGCCGGCAAGAGGAGCCCAGCGCCAGCCAGCCATCAGCCCGCTGATGCCCAACGTCGTGCGTCGCACGCGTGGCTGCTACAGCCACCGGCCTTCGCCGACTGCCCAGCCAGCAGTCTCGCTATCCCTCGCCGACCACCAGACGGCAGACCACCGGAGCAGCCACCAGCCATGGCTGCTCCTCTTCCTCCCTCCTTAATTTTTTTTAATTTAGTTGAAGGAAATTAAAATTACAACATTTGTAAAATTAATTTAGTGATCTTAATTAAATTAAACAACTCTTTTATGCCTAATTCAGAAAATTAAATTAAAATCTCCATTTTAATTAATTTTAGGGTTATTCACATAAATTATTCTCTAATTCATATAAAAAGCTTTTAACATGAATTAATTTTCACACATAAATAAATTTAAACATCAAAATCAGATTAATAAGATGAACTTAATATTCGAAATTTAGAGATCTAAAATCAGAATTTAAATCTCGAAAAATTAGGGTTGAATTTTCAAAAAATTCGGCCACTTTATATTGATTAATTAAGCAATTAAATCTCCATTTAATCAATTCCAAATAATTATTCATTCCATAATACTATTCCTCGCCTTAATCACTGGTAGAATAAATGCTTATTGTTGCGGTCATTAAGTGGCCTATTGCGACGGTTTTGACCGCGCAACAATTAACGGCGCAACAATAGGTAATTAAACTGTTGCTGCGGTTTTAAACCGCAGCAATATTACAACATATTGTTGCGGTTTATAGGACAAACCGCAACAATATTTACTTTTTTTCATTATTTAAATAAACCATATTGCTGCGGTTTCTGTGACAAACCGCAGCAATATGTATATTTTTTATTATAAAAATGCAGTATATTGCTGCGGTTTCTGTGAAAAACCGCAGCAATATACTTTTATTTTTATAATAAAAAAATATATATTGATGCGGTTTGTCACGGAAACCGCAGCAATATGTATTTTTTATTATAAAAAAGCAGTATATTGCTGCGGTTTCTGTGAAAAAAAAAATTTATTTTATATTTACGAATGTTCCACCAACCTCATGCAAGAAGCAGAATGCAGCAAGCAGAATATTTTCTGCATAAATTTCGACAGAGCTCCGTTTGTAAATTGGATAAACCCATAATTGGGAATTAACCTGTACAATATTATATGCAACAACCATCCATCCATCATCCAAAATTCATCCATCATCCAAAATTCATCCAACAAACAACATATAATCCAAAATTCATCCAACATCCATCCATCATCCAACTTCCACGCAAAATCCAAATTCCAAGTTTAACAAGAAATAAATACGATTCAATCCAACATAGATATCATACGAATCCAACATATATATATATATATATATATATATATATATATATATATATATATATATATATATAATGAAATCCAAGTCAATACGATAATGTTGGTTGAATTGGTACAAGTTGCACTAAATTATATTCGTTGTAAGAGAAGCAAAGAAAATTAACATTAACTAACCTATGCAATGCAATTATCAATAAAGTATCTTGCCCACTTATTTTTCACCTCATTGATTTGATCTTCCGTATAAGGATCGCGGGTAAAGGTACGAGCAACCTGAAAATAATTCACCAAAGTTAGCTTTCAATAGTTAAATATATAAAATATGAAATGAATAATAAGTGAACAAAAAACTTACTTCATCGAAATCCTCCGAACCAGAATATAAAGTGAGTACGTCAAAAATGTTGCGCATGACAAAATAACCGCACTCCGTGCCTCCTTGTTGTTGTGGGCACTTTAACGAAAGTTTTAAAAAAATGAGGAAATTTATCGTATAATGAGAATGACATAACATATGCTTTTAATTGAATAAAATAAGTCTATTATACCTTAACACATCTCCAAATAAGCTTGTCATGACGAACTTCTTTGCCGCTCATCCGAAACCTTCTAAAAGCACTACATAAAACAAAATCAAATGAGTTACACTTTACTTGCTTTATATTATAATTTAAATTCATTTAAAATATATCAAAACGATCAACTTACGCTATCATAGGCGGTCTAATCTTTAACTTCTGCTCCTTGTGAAAGCTAGCGAAATCAAAGATATAAATGATCCAGAGCATGGGACGTATGACAAGGAGCATCCAATGACGGCTATTGCAAGATTGAATAATAATAATTACTTAAAAAATTCACATGTCATGCAACAATCCTTATTTGTAAAACAATTAAGATAGAATATTACTCTTGAAAGATTGGCGCGAAGATGATACTAGCACCAAGAACGACGGATCCAAATCAAAGCACACCGAATGTAAGTCGTTAAATTCTCCAAAGCATGCACATCTCGCGGTACTCTCCGGGCACATCCAACAAACTCGAACAGCAGCCCCAAATCCATCCAAGTCAGATTGTGTTGCCCTAAAAAAAATAGATAAACGTAAATTTTATGTGGAAAATACAACTATCATACAATCAAATGTAAAAAAAAAATCATAACTTTGATTATTGTTACCTCATGTACACTTGGATAATAGAAATATTAAGCATCTCCCCTTTCAGGAACTGAGCAATATCCTCCTTGGTCAGATAAGCGGTGGCATCTTCTAAATAATGGAACAATGAGCTCGGCAAGGTTACAGCAACAGTAGCATCGTCTGCGACGGCAAGGGCAAGCGTATCTGCTAACTCCTTACAGCTTCAATGAGGGATTCCAAGAACGATACATCATCGACAAATTGAACTATAACGAGTAGCCGAACCGACTGAAAGTCTGCTGGCTAGGACATCTAACATGCCTCCCCCGAAATCCCCTTTTTGTTTTTTAGGTGTCGGTGTAACCTAATAATAATTTATGAGAACGCGCATAAGATTATGTAATTTTTAAATTTAATCCTATTTTTTTTACAAAAATGGATAAAATTTGAACAATTACCTCATCACCTAATATTTGCACTAAATTTTTTGGCCATTGCACCCACGTATCCAAAGCAGTTTCTGTAGTGTCGATTTCATATGCAGGGACGGGGACAGGTAGTGGCAAATGACCATACTTCTCAACAAAACGATGAATTTTCACTCGAAGGTGATCATTCATCATTCTAGATCCATGAACTGTAGTGGTTTCATCAAAAGTATAAGAATGTGCATCTGCCACTAGACAAGCCTTTCCACTAGTTGGATCTATCAAATACAATCGACAGGGAGTCTCGTCCTAACAATAACATAAAGTTCTAAATATATAAGATAATTAATTGTATAAAGCACATGTATATATGATAATTATTTGTATAAAGTACATGTATATATGATAAATATATGTACCTTCGAATGAGGAGAATGAGTGTCGGAAAATCCAGGATAGTGGAGTACGTAGTGAAGTGGGTGTGAAGTAGATGGCCCAAAGAGATGGTGAAGCAGATGGTGAAGCAAATGGTGAAGCAACTGATGGAACAAATGGCGGAAAAGGTAGCTGAGTAGGCTGAAAAGTAGCTGGCCCAGAAGATGCTGAAGCAGGTGATGGAACAAATGGCGGAAAAGGTAGATGAGTGGGCTGAAAAGCAGCTGGCCCAGTAGATGGTGAAGCAGGTGATGGAACAAATGGTGCAACAAATGGTGGAGTAGGTAGCTGAGTGGGCAATGAAAGCGCCACATTCTGCATATATATGTTGCAATGTCAATTCTCCACCTTTCAGTCATTTTCTGCATGAATGCTTCCTCTTGTTCCTGACTCGAGCTCCAATAGTTCCTAGGAGGTGGAAGACCAAAAGCCTTCCTATAGCCAACATTGTAGCCTCCAAAACCATAACAACGACCCGAGTGATCTGGCTTCTCTCCAAGAGCCATAAAAGGGCGTCTTTGTTACGTACCGGAGTTCACTCACCCTTGGCTTGCTTCTCCTTGTACTCCAACTGCCCAAAAAACAAGTTCCAAATAACAAAATGTATTTAATAAATAAAAAACATATATATGTCAAACTAAAAGTTATAGTGATATACATACGTATTTGTCAGCTGCAATCTTTGTTTCCTCAACTGGAATAAATCGCTGTTTAGTGACTGGATCCTTCTTATGCATCGCGCACCACCAGTCATCACCCCGAGTAACATGAGAGGACACCGAGGAGGATGGTGTACTAGATGACGATCCAGAATCAAAACTAGGTGGACAAAAGTTCTCTTGCTTCCACAACTCTCTAGCATCCCCATAGTTCCTTTGACCTAAGTGGTGATGATGTGTATTCTTTTTTTGCACTCTCGAGTGCCTTTTCTCGCTTTTTCTGCAATAAAAAACACATTAAGCTAGTAGAATATAATTTAATTTAATAAAACCAAGTTAATTTGATTATAAACTTACTACAGCCTTATCTGACGTCATAGCCTCTTTGAAGGTAAGCCAATCCTCCATCTTGATGTGCTTGTATACATCTGGCGGAGCATCACCTAGCTTCTCCTTCTTTGATCTGACTCTGGTCATTATGATCTAACCAGATACCAATTTGCTCTTGAAATCCCTCCATCTAGAGTTCATAACAGTCAAGTAGTGCCTCTTATAGCTTATCTCGTCCGGAAGGTGAAACATATTCTGTTTTCCATTATAAACAAATAAATAAGCACGTTAGCTCAGCATTAGATTAATAAATCCCAAAATTGTAAATGAAACATATCTTACCATAGTGTCTGTCCACATCAAATCCAACAAGGCAGGAGAAATGTTTTTCCATTTCCAATTGATGTTAAGCCTGCGTATAGAAAGACCGACCCAAATACCATACTTGGCTCGCCACGTGCCTAATAGAAAAAACAATTAGAAATCCAAACATTAAATCGTAAGCATGATAAATTATAACTATCTTACAATCAATAATTACCTGTTGGTCTCCCCAATTCATCAAACTTTAAGAACATATCTTCTGTGTTGTGGAGATTCATCGTGGGACCTCTTTACTCTTTCTAGACGCCTTTGTCTTCCCACCTGACTTCTTCCCCCTCCCTTGTGCACCATAATATGCACTGGACTGACGAGGATCTAAGAATCAAAATAAGGAAACTAAATTAGAGAACGAACAAATAAATGACATATTCAATATTACAATAATTGCGAACCCGAGGGGGTGGGCGACGTGGATCGATGTCACCTCAATGTCAAGTAAAGCATTTCTATCGCCTTCTACTTCCATTCTTTCCATCCAAGCATCAAACGCATCTGCAGCACGATCACTGTCCTCCCCCTGGTCAGCCTCCTTTTCCGGGTGAAATGGTGCATCGGAATCCGATGACTGATCGCCCGAACCGTCACTAGCCATATTTGTAACATATACATAGAAATAGCAAAAAATGTTAACAAAATTTAAAACAATATATATCAACACATTATTGTAATGAAATCTATTATAAGTACATCAATTTATAATTCAAATTACTCATATAGAACATTTTTTACCTTTAATTTTGGTCAATAGGTTGCTCGATGACCGTTATACCTTCTTGGTGATCCATTCGCATGTAACTATTTACAGTATCAGACACATCCATCATATCATCACTTGGGATTGAGAAAGGGGGGATATCATCAAACTTATCATATTCTTCTTCATCGTCAACATCACCTACTCCTAAAATTCGCCTTTTACCATTCACAACAATGCACCACTGAGTGTCTACAGGATCAGATACATAAAACACTTGTTTTGCTTGTGATGCGAGGATAAAAGGTTCTTCAGTGTCACGCAGACGACTCATATCGACTAGAGTAAAACCTCACTCATCCGTTCGTAAACCACGTCTATTATCCGCCCACTTGCATTGAAAAATAGGCACAGTGAAGTCACAATAATCGAGCTCCCATATTTCCTGGATGATCCCATAATATGATTGTTTAGCATCAATCGGAGTTTTATCCTTTGCACTCGCATACTCCCTAGATGATGTAACCATTAACACCCCACAATTCTGTACCACCTTTGATTTCTTGTCCTGACGTTCAGTGTAAAAGGTATATCCATTGATATCATACCCCTCATATGATTTAAAACTGTCGCGTGGACCGTATGCCAACCACTTAATTGTATCGGGTAGATGATGGTCGTTTGCAGACAATTCACCAATTACTTTATTGTGGAACCAATCAATGAAAAACCTGTTATGCTCATTCATCAAAGCCCTCTCCCCTTTTGACGGGTTTTTGTGGCGCAATTCACGCATATGTCTCTCTAAGTATGGATTAACTTCAGTAACATGGTGCAACACGAAAAGATGAGCTTTATTCAACTCACTCAATGAAGGCGAAATATGTCGCATTCCGACACCACCCTTGCCTTCTAACCTTCCCTCGTGTCTGGACTTTGGAAGACCTATCGTCACAGCCTTAGCAAAATGAGAAGAACAATATCCTCCAACCTCTTCGGCAATTGTTCCTTGAATAATACTCGCCTCTGGTCTTGCTGGGTTCCTCACTTTCTTTTTCAAAGAACCCATATGTCTCTCAAAAGGGTATGCCCATCTTAAAAACACAGGACCACACAGTTTAATCTCTCTTACCAAATGAAGGACTAAGTGAACCATAATGTCAAAAAAGAAGGTGGAAAATACATCTCAAATTGACAAAGTGTTATCACCACCTCATTTTGCAAAGCATCCAACTTATCAGGGTCAAGTACCTTGTTGCATATGGTATTGAAAAATGAACACAACCTCGTGATGGCAAGCCTGACATGTTTTGGAAGAATCCCGCGTATTGCAATCGGCAAAAACACTTGCATCAACACATGACAGTCATGGGACTTCAGCCCACTTAATTTCAGATCAATCAAAGAAATAAGTCTTCTCATGTTAGATGAGTATCCAGTGGGAACCTTAATACCGTATAAACACTCACAGAATAATCGTTTCTCTTGCCTAGACAATGTATAACAAGCTGGAGGCAAATATGTTGTTGTTCCCTTTCCTTTCTTAGCTTTTTCCTTAACCTTTGGCCATAAATTAGGCCGAATCTTCAATTTCTCCATATCTCTGCGAACCTTCAGACCATCCTTAGTTTTTCCCGGCATATTCAACAGAGTACCAATAATTGCATCACAAACAATTTTTTCAATGTGCATTACATCTAGACAATGTCTAACTGGTAAGTATTTCCAATAAGGAAGTCTCCAGAATATAGACTCTTTTTTCCAAATGACACCTTCGTCCTCCGAAGGTTTAACCCCCTTACCAAATATTGTGCCCATCCCCTTAACACGATTATAAACTTTTTTTCTGGTCAACGGTCTAGGAGCTGGAGCATTTTCAACTAACCCGTTAAATGGTGCTTTTTTCTTTCGATATGGATGAGAATTATGTAGGAATTGCCTATTAATGATATAGGCATGTTTCCCACAATGTGGCAAATGTGTAGCCTCCATACCATTCTCACAAATGGGACATGCCTTTTCCTTTGACCTTATACCCCGACAAATTGCCATAAGTAGGATAATCATTTATAGTACAGAATAGCCTGAAATCTTCATTGGAATACGCATCAAATACCATAACACCTTCGTCCCACATCTTTTTGAGATCTTCGATGAGAGGTGCAAGATAGATGTCTATATCATTTCCCGGCTGTTTAGGCCCAGAAATTAAGAGAGACAACATAATATACTTCCGCTTCATGCACAACCATGGAGGAAGATTGTATATCACTAACAGAACAGGCCAAGTACTATGATGACTACTCAAAGTACCGTAAGGGTTCATTCCGTCCGTACACAATGCAAGTCTCAAGTTCCTAGCTTCCTGACCAAATTCTCGATATCTGGAATCTATAGCCTTCCATTGAGGAGAATCTGCTGGATGCCTAAGCATCCCATCTTTCTTTCTCCGATCAGCATGCCATCTTAGGTTCTTTGCATCTTCTTTGATAGAAAAGAGCCTCCTAAACCTTAGCACAATTGGAAGATACCACAACACTTTCGCAGAAGGACCCGTATTGCCCGGCCCAGGCTCAACCCCATCCGGCAATTTATGGCGGGACTTACCACACCTCGGGCATTCATAAAGGCCTGCATTCTCATTTCGATACAACACGCAATCATTCGAACATGCATCAATCCGCTCATATTCTAAACCCAAAGGACACATTAATTTTTTGGCATAGTAGGTGGATTTTGGTAATAAATTACCCTCAGTAAACATATCTTGTAAAGCTTCTAAGAGTTATGTGAAGCCTACATCAGTCAAATTATGTTTCGCTTTGATGTTGAAAAGGGTTAAAACCCCACTCAATTGAGTGTATTTTGTACACCCTGGATAAAGGGGTTTCCCAGCAGCTTCAGACAAACGGTCAAACACTCGTGGCCGCTCATTAAAATGGTCACGGGCCCCTTCCAACATCTCACCTAATCGATCATCACCAAACTCTTCATCCTCAGTGTCACTATTATCTCCGTGGTCATTTTCATTACCTACAACATCATCACCTTCAATCCTAACATGATCTTCAATCTCAACTTCATTCTCAGCCCCAACATTCGACATATCAATCTCTAATGAGTTACTAGTGCCATCATCAACAATAACCCTATTATGAGTATATTTTCCTTTCTCACCATCCCATAACCAAATATAATACTCAGCTCTAAATCCTCGACGAATAATATGATCTCTTATTAACCTAATATCAGAAATCGTATTCACATTGTAGCAATCAACACATGGACAATATATCTCATCCTCGCAAGTAAGTTGTTGATGCTCTACAGCACGTTTACAAAACTCATTCACACCTTGTACGAACTCCAACGTATTCCGCTTTCCATACATCCAACTTCGATCCATTTCTAAAAACCCCCACACATATATACATACATAAAAAATTATTATCAATTAAAAAATTCACATAAATATAACACAACAAACTAATATTCAATGCATGCTTCCATTGGGTCCTTATCACTCCAACCTAACCCATCCTTAAACGTCCAATCCCACTAGTGAATGCATGTATCATCTTTGATTCTAAGTAAAATTCGGCAGCATTTCCCTTCAGTTCTCCAAGTACACGATGAAGATAATTGCTTATCTTATATGCACTAGGAGAACAAATTAGGGAAATGATTAACCGTATTTCACTTAGAATCAAAGAATCAACACACATTCACTACCTAAGTGAGATGTGACGTTTAAGAACAGTCCCAAAACGGGGACTATTCAAGACTTACTCCTAATGAGTAAGTCTTGAACGGGTATCTAGGCATTATGATGTACATAAAAACAATCGCATTCAAGCGATTCCAAGTCATCACCAAACAACAAATACCAAACCATTCCTTAGATTTCCCTTCCCCTCCCATTGGTGAGTCTATCAATATGAAGGCATTGCAAAGACAATCGCATTATACATACAAACAATTGCATTTAAGCGATTTTAAGTCATCACCAAACAACAAATACCAAACCATGCCTTAGATTTCCCTTCCCCTTCCCATTGGTGAGTCTATTAATATGAAGGCATTGCAAAAATAATCCCATTATACATATCACTTCAAATAATTCACCAAACTTATGCAAAAGTAATCCCGTATAACATTCTAGGGCATACAAAAACTTAAGCAAAATCATCACAAAATTAGTTTTTAATCCTTAAATCTTATAACTAATCATATATATATATATATATACATACATATATATATATATACATACATATATATATATATACATACATATATATATACATATATATACATATATATATACATATATATACATATATATATACATATATATACATATAAATATACATATATATACATATATATATATATATATTATATTGAACATTTTTAACTACTAATTAAGCCAAATTTTTTATTAAAGCACTATTAAAAAAGTAAATTGAAAATTAATAAGAAATAAAGAAAAACTAACCTTTTATGACAAGGGGAAGGTGGCGCTGGCGGCTGTGAACGGAGTAGAGGAGTGTGGCGAAAACCCGTCGGTGGAAAAGAAGGGCGAAAACCCGTCGGTGGAAAAGAAGGGTGAAAACCGCACCAATGAGGGGCGAAAACCGCACCAAAGAGGGGCAAAAACCGGCCGAAAACCGCACCAAAGAGGGCCGAAAACCGCCGGAAAAACGAGTAATGTGACCCTTGTCGCAGGAAACCGAAACCTTTTCGTCGGAAATTGTAAGAGAGTAAGAGAGTGTGGGAGTAGAAAGAGAGAGAGTGAGAGTAGAGAGAGAGAGAGAGAGAGAGAGAGAGAGAGAGTCGAGAGAAACAGGGAAGCAAAAAAAACAAACCCGTGTTTTTTTTCCAGATTTGGGACACAGATATTGCTGCGATTTCTGTCAGAAACCGCAACAATATGTTTCAAAAATCTGGAATATTTTATTCCAGATCTGGGGCAGAGATATTGCTGCTGTTTCTGACAGATTTTTGAAACATATTGCTGCGGTTTCTCTAGAAAACGCAGCAATATGGTTGGTCAAATGGTCAACTATTTGGAAAAAGTTTCCGTTGGAACCATATTGCTGCGGTTTTTAATAAAAACCGCAGCAATATGGTTATTTTATAGTTTACCTTTTCTTTTGTCGTGATATATTGCTGCGTATGGGTAAAACCGCATCAATACCACTGCAGCAATAAGCATTTATTCTACTAGTGAATCAAATGAAAATTAGCCATGAACACATCAAATAAATCTAATTATTATGACCAAAAAACTATATGCAAGAGGCTAAAACTGATACCATTGTAGGATTATAAGTACTCTAAGCGGAATTTCATGAATCAAATTCATACGCACTTAAAACAGGATCTCATGCATATACATTCAAGGATCACATAATAGTTAAGATTAACCTTTGACGCGTGATTTCCACAAAGCTCTTCGAGCTCCGGAGATAAAACCGCAATTGAGATTCCTCTACTAGGTCCACGAATCCAGATCAATGCTCCACCAATGCTAGTTGGAAGGAAGAGGGACTCTTCTATTTCTTGGAGCAATATTACGTAGCTTTGAAAGAGAAAGAAAAGAGGAGAGAGGAAATAATGAGAGAGTAAAACTGACTACTTTATTTTCTTACCCCACACCTAATTATAGGAACTAACTAGGTTAGGAGTCCTCTCCTTTTCTTTCTCCTTGGTCGGCCACCCCGAGAGTCCTTCATGGGCTCTAGGTCATTCTTTTATTGATCCAGATTGTGTAAGTGTGACCTTGTAGGATCCATCTAATTTCACTTCGGGTTTATTATTTACTAAACCTGAAGTTCTATAGCATCCTCTAGCAAGACGTATAGACGACCCAATTTAATGAATTTATTATCTCCATAATATGATCCATGTTATATTTAGTAATTGCATTAGAGTCAAGGACACAATTCCTTCAGTCGCGACACTCCTTCCCTATCCTCTCCCCTGCCACTCCCTCACCTCGTCCTCGAAAATGCCTCCCTTTCCCTACCACCCCACCCCATCCCCTCCCTTGAAACCCCATCCCTGCCACCCCTTCCCCTTTGTTTTGAAAAAAAAGTCAACAAGTTTTTTAACCTATTTGACCAGATACTGGTTAACCTGATAAATTTTTGTAAAACACCCCCAAAGTTGGGACTGAACAATATTAAATTAAAGTTGAGACTATTTTTGTCAGGGTGTCGATAATTGGGATTTATCTTATCAATTTTTTTTAAAAAAAAAAAATAGTGACAGTTATGTAGGAATTTAGATGCTTAATGCGGAAAACGAGTATCACATACTCAAACATCTAACACCAAGATCTTTGCATAAATTAACATGAATTTATAAAGAGTATATAATATACCTCTTGATGCGTGAATTCCACTCCTACCCCGAGCCTTCTAGTGGAGATCCTTTAGAACGTCAAACGTCGTTCCTCTAGTATTGGTCCACGAACAACCCTTAGATCACCACGTATGCTAGTACGGAAGAGATAATCCTCTTGCTTTTGAGGTAAGAGATGGCCGAATGAATGGGAGAGATGAGAGCAAAAGAAAATAAGATTTTCTCTTACTAAAATAATGTAATCACCCATCACCTTTGTAACCCCCATATGACTATATAGGGTGGTTACAAAGAGATGATTCATGAGGCTTTATTTTGCCTCATAATGTCATACATTATGAGCCTAATAAACTCATGAGTTACAACTCTTCCATCCATCATAAAAACCGCCCAACCCATTTCACAAATGGATTTGGGTAATATCCAAGGGTTGTCACATTGTGTGACCTCATAGGACCCAATACATATTAGTAGTTGGCCTAAGTATACTAGCCCAAAAAACTGCAATTAGCTTCTAGCAAAACGTTGCGGTCATCTAATATTATTGAATATATTATCTTTATAATTTGTCCATATACATTTAGTTTGTTACACTTGATCGAGGAAAAAATCCTTCAATCTCCCACTTGTCTAACAACAAGTGTGTAACCTTCAAACTCCTTAAGTCGCTTAATGTCTAACTTGATGACATGGTAACATCATATATAAACCATACCAATATTCAAGTTGTTTCTTGAAATCCGAGTTTGAACTGTCGAAACAAATGATTAACTCCTTAATCCATTTGAGCACGGCCATGCATTTTCAGTTCTCGCTCTTCAAGAGGCCAAGACACCAATCCTAACTCTTAGGAGGACTTTATCCATTCTTGTATAACCAAAACTACCACTCAATTCGTAGCAGTTCCGATCACTGCTTTTATAGCCTCCTTTTACGGCACGACGTTTTGCAGTGTCAAAAACATACTAATCCTTAAGTAAGAATAGTGTCATACTCATGTCTAAGGAATCCACTAAATATATTAATGAGATTCTCATAAACCTTTTAGAGAACTCCCACTAGGTCTGCCCAACGTGTATCAACTATACACGCCTATGCAAATGACTAGACATCTCTATGTCCCCATAGCCCATGAAACTGCGCTATCAATCAACTTACAATCTAGTCCATGAAACAGAATCATTTACGTTCAATTTTAATGATTCGAACTAGGGACCAAGGTAAATTATAACTCCTGTTCACTGGATAGGGTTTCATTCGTCAAATCACATATTTGACAATCCTATCAAACGTTATAAAATACTTTGAACGTTTTATCTAATACTAAACCAAGATTAAATAAGAACATAACCTTTTATTGATAAACATAACCAAACATATCACAAGAGTAACTATAACTGTGAACTAATTAAAAGTAAATAGTACACAATCAAAGCCACTATCCTACATGCTTAAGTCCTATAGCCCTAGTATGACTCTCATGCTTAGGCTGAGGCAATGGTTTAGTCAAAGGATCAGCGACATTGCTATCCGTATGAACTTTGCTAACTATTACATCTTTTCTCTCAACGATTTCTCGAATGAGATGAAACTTCCTAAGTACATGTTTACACCTTTGATGTGATCTTGGTTCCTTAGACTGAGCTATGGCACCATTGTTATCACAATGTAAAATAATACCATCTCCAACACTAGGCACTACTCCTAGCTCCGGAATGAACTTCTTCATCCAAACGGCTTCCTTTCTTTGCATCCGCCGCAAGCAATGTACTCGGCTTCGTTGTAGAATCGGCGACGATACTCGCTTTGAACTTTTCCAGCTCCACTGCCCCTCCATTTAGACAAAAGATGGCACCGCATTGGGATCGGAAATCATCTTTGTCGGTTTGGAAGCTCGCATCTGTGTAACCCTCAACAATTAACTCACTTTCACCTCCATACACTAAAAAATTATCCTTAGTCCTTCGTAAGTACTTTAGGATATTCTTAGCTGCACTCCAGTGTGCGTCACATGGATTTGATTGGAATCTGCTACACATGCTCAAGGTTTTTATGCTTGATTTGATTATGTATAACCTTAAGGATTTGATTTGATTGGTTTATACATTTACGATATATATATATATATATATATATATATATATATATATATATATATATATATATATATATATATATATATATATACACACATATATATAATTGTTATATTGTTTCATGTTTTAGTTGAGTTGTTAATTAGAATATGATATATATATATGTATGATTCATGATTTGCATGCTTTGAGGTTTTTATGCTTAATTTGATTATGTATAATTTCATGGCATGAATTCTTGAATTTGAGGCCAAGTCTGATTTAGTTATGCATAAAAGTGTTTTATTGTATAAAGAAAATCATACGTATTTTGATTAAAATTGCTTGAATTGAAATCGGAAAAGTGGAAGCAGTGAGCTTCTCGCGAGTCGCGACCCTGGTCGCGAGTCGCGACCTATCTCGCGAGTCGCGAGCGGTGGTCTGCCTCTTCGGCTCGTCTCTCCTTCAACGGATAAAAACTTTAAAATCCTTTTATCCCTTAATGCATATTAATAAGTTATTATGCATGGTATCATATGTTAATGCTTAAATGAATTAAAATTATGATGGGAGTTTCATTTTATGGTTTTTAATTTTATGTTAGGATGTTAGTTTTAATAAGTTGATTAATTATTTCATGCTAGTGTTTGTGATTAAATGTCATGCAATGCTTTTATGTTTTAATATGATTAAAATATATGTGGTACCTTAAAGTGCTTATGTATTTTTCTTTAAATTTAATAGTTGATTAAATTTGTTAGATTAATATTTTAAAGCCCTTGGGAGATAAATTCTAATATGATTGAAATTTGTCTAGAGGTACTAACCATTTAATTTAATATGAGATTTAATTTGGTTGGTGTTATTATGTTTTAAAGTTGTTGAAGCATAATAATTTATTTTAATAGTTGATTAAAATGCATGTTTTATATATATGATATTATGATTGCATGCGGTGACTAGTATGGCCCAAACTTGGATAGAAAATACAATCTGCGTATCGTTAATGTATTTATGTAATCTAAATACGATCTGTGTATCGTTGGTATTTTTGTAATTTTAGTTTATAATTCCAAAAAAATGATTATTCAAGTTATCATAAGAAGAATGGTGATTCAATCTTATCCCATGAAGCACAAGGATGGAGATCCATGGTGATTCAAGAATGGAGACCTTAAAGAGTAGTCTTTAGGGTTAGGGGCCATACTAGGATCACATTTTACTTTATGCATTTAAATTATTGCTTTTGAATGCTTTCTAAGTTTTATTATGCATGTGATTTATTTTTGCAATGAGTTCACTAGTAATAAAATCACATAATAATTTACTTAGGTCCCTCAATCTTGGGATAAGTAGAGTAAATTTCCGAAATTTGCATGTTTAGTTTGGTTTGGCCCAACAAAATCATCAAAACGGTTTTGGATTTTGAAGCAAAGGGTTGGGTTTTTGTGTTTGGGTGACAAGCTCTGTCTAGGATTAGGAAGGCTTTCCCCAACGTTGTGGGTAACTTCCTTACCTGGGAGTTTTCATCACCTTAGCAATCACCCATCAACTAAGAATTACAATTGTTGTAATTAGTAAAAGAGTTTACTTACCTTTTAAATTTGGTTTTAAGTTGAGGCCAAAGTCCACTTATAAATCATGTTTGATAGGATCTTAGAATCACTTGATTCAAAAGGGGACACTTTGAAAATTGGTCAAGTGCATATCTTTTATTTTAAAGTGTTTAAAATTTGTTAAAAGCTATTAATGATAAACATACTTATTACTTTTGCATCTTCTATGTAGATATCATGTCTGGTAACAACAATAATTCACCTTTTAACTTATGTTCAATCCTTGAAAAGGATAAGTTGAACGGGAACAACTTCCTTGATTGGGAAAGGAATCTGAGAATTCTTCTTAGATCCGAAGGTCGAGAGGACGTTCTTGAAACCCCAATCCCGGTTTTAACAACCACCTCTACTGAAGCCGAAACGGCGGCCCATAAGGCCGTCGCAGAAAGGTCAGTAATTGTTACTTGCCTTATGCTCGCGGCTATGGAACCAAGCCTTCAAAAGAGGTTTGCAAGCTTGGATGCCTACAGTATTATCCGACAGCTGAAAACCATGTTTCAGCAACAAGCTCGGATAGAGAGGTATGAAACTCACAAGGTTATTCTTGAGTGTGCGTTAGTCGAAGGCAAGCCAGTTGACAGGCTAAAGTCGTATCACCTTATCAAAAATAACCTAAGGTCCACTAACAAGTAGTCAGGGAAGTCAGGATCGAATCCATAGGGAGAAAGTTATATTATTGTATCTGAAGTCTAATATTATACTAGCTAAATCAGTTGAAAATGGGTGTGTGACTAAACTAATAGGCAAAAGATAGAACTAAATATGAAGGTAAGAATCAATTAATAAAGAACTAAGACTATGGATCACTATGCATACAATTAGGGAAATCAGAGACGAATAATAACTACCCAATAAGTCAATTTATCTAGGGCACATGTAATTTCTCTCGAACATTACCTCCCTCAAAGATCACCACGCCGCTCTCGCATGGTCAAGGATCACTATGCCTAATGATTGAAAGCCTATACGAAATCTCTCCTCTCGAAGTAGATTCAATATTGCGATAATAGAAATACAAATCAGGCCTAATTCACAAATCTAGCATGAACGATTCAATCACAGGAAACAATTGAAATAAAGGGTAATTATATTAATCTATTAATCCCTCATTGCATACATAGATCCCCACAATCCTAGAAATAAAACTACTCACTCATGTTTGAGAATCCAATAACAAATTTCATATAAAAATCCATACTTTGAACTATTGCAAATAACTAAGAAATTACTCTAATTAATAATAAAGGAAGCAAACAATAATGGAGAAAACAAGGAAGAAGATTACCAAATTAAAGAACTATATTAAACTTGCGAATAATCCAAAGGTTTGATCTTGAATCACAATGAAAAGTAATAAAAACTAGGGTTCTTGAGAGAATGAGGACTAAAAACCAAGATGAATCAAGAAATCCCTTCTAAAAGTTATGAATTTCCTATTTATACTAAATAGCCCGAAACTCATTAAATGAGCGCGCGGAGCGAAACGCCCGATCGGGCCAAGTCAGCCCGATCAGATCGGGCACAAAGCACCAGATGGGCTTCAAAACTGGACCCCGCGATTCAATCGGGCCGACACGCCCGATGAGATCGGGCCGACACGCAAGATAGTAGCATGCGCCCAAACCATCGCCAAAAACCGCCCGATCGGGCTTGACAACGAACTAACGAACGGGCAACGTCGCCCGATCGGGCCCGCAACGACACAGCTTAACTCCTTATGATCGCCCGATCGGGCGAGTGGAGCCCGATGGAATCGGGCTGTGGTGCATATCTTCCTTCTTGGCTCTAAACGCCAAGACATCAATTCTTCTTTGCTCAAGGGTCCCGAAAAGTGTCCTCGGGACTTCGAAACTCCGCATGAAACCTTTCCAGTCCAGTATAATGGTCAAATAATAATAGAAAATAGAGAGATAACTCCCTAAAACCTGCAATCAGACACAGAACAGAAAACCACAACTAGATGGAGAAAGTTAGCATAAAATGGCTCCTAAGAGCACCATTGAAACACATTTTAGCTCAAATATAGGGGGAAAAACACTATATAAAACCATAACATCAAACTCCCCCAAGCTAAACCTTTGCTTGTCCTCAAGCAAAGCACAACATGAATAAGAATAGGATTGCTTCACCCCTCAGATAGGAAAGTTTAAACTCAATTACTTCCAACTCAAAATCGTTCAAGCAAGCAAAATTCAAGTTTAGTTGCTCAGATCACCTGACTACCAATCACTTAAGTAAACCATCAAACGCAGCTGCCCTACATATCATGCAAATCTTGAAAAGGTGCTCACCGAGGTGTCACTCCTCTCAATTTTGTGGCAGGCAAAATATGTGCCCGATCGCTCACCAACCCAACCATAATAGCCCTTCCCACTCACACTCTCATGTGTTTAGAAAGGCACAATATCGCTCATCCTAATCAGGTCGACTCAAATAACAAACTTAATCTTCAACTTTGGCATATTGACTCAGTATTATTCCAATAAACAATCAAACATGTGCTCAAAAGGTCTTTCTTAGGGTTGTAATGGGGCTCGGGTAAAGGTACGAAAATTATTTAGGGAATGTGGTGGAAAAGCCAAGAAAGGGGAACAAAAAACGCTAGTAGGACTAGATGTGGTCGAAACAACTCCCATGGCATCAACAACTTAACCAAGATAATAACCAACTCTTGAAATTTCACGAACCAACCAATAATTGTCATTTTAAACATAATTTCCAATACTTTTGAAAGTTAATAAGTGAAGATCATAGAAATTTTTCAAATTTTTCACTATCATTTTTCACTTTATTTTTTTTTTCCTTTTTCTTTCTTTTCTTTGTACTTTCGGCCTACGGAATCAACCACACAATATGATATTAACTTAACAAATGCTCCCCCAAGCTAGGCTTGGGACAATAATCAATGTAAAGGCTCAAGGTGTGTAATGTGGCTTAATATAGATCCAAAAAGAAGTCATTAGGCTCAGCGGGGCTAGGGGGAAAATTGATTCATTAAACAACTCTGAGGCTTAAAGATTAAACAAATGAACGCCTCTATCACAGCACATGCCTAAAGTCACCAGAACTCAACGAGTACAATGCCAAAACCAAGATAAGAATGCTACGAGGAACTAACACACAGGAATAGACCGGATATAGAGATAAATCCGATGGCTAGAATGAATCCTCACAATCTAACCAATTCAAGCATGTAGTTAAAATAGGTACTTTATCATCAAAATTCATTCAAGATCAAGGCAGTCAGAGATCACATCACAACATCCCAATCACAAATGCCCAACTATCCAGTATAATGAGTAAAAATAGTTTTTCAAAACAAAGTTCGGGGCACAGGGAAGCAATCAATCTATTCGTATTCAACTCGTATTTTTGTGTTTTTTCAGCAATATTTCATTTTTTGTGATTTTTCATTTTTTCAAAGCAATTAACCTACCTTAACTATCCTAAAAAGCAGTAAATACAAAAAGAAAAATAATACTAATACTTACAGAAGTCCTCCCCCAAGCTGAACTTAGCAATGGCCTCATTGCAACAAGGGAAAGGAAAGGGACATGGACATCAGCCTCCCATCAGCCTGGATCGAGCAGTTTAGTAGCCACATGTTGTACCACCTCTTGCAACCCGCGTCGGACTGTAATGTTGGTGTGGTGGCCCTCATGTAGATGAATGTGGTGCTCATTATGATCAGGGCCTATTCCTGTCAAGTCATCAGTGCTATAGCCAATGGTCTTTTTGGGAGTCTGTAAGACCGTTAGGAGATGCTCATCACCTGTAATAGACTCTAAAGCAAGCACATCATTTGAAGTAGCATGGGAGGGGGGATGAGGCATGCAATCATGGATCGGTTCATCTATAACATCAACACTATAACATGATTCCTCTAGCATTGGGCTTTTAGGTGTATTGTTTAGGCTAAACATGACCTTATCATCCCCCACAGTCAGTGTCAGTTTCCCACTCTTAACATCTATCACTGCCCCAGCAGTATGGAGGAAAGGTCTCCCAAGGATAATGGGTGTTTGAGTGTCTTCGGCCATGTCTAATATAACAAAGTCCACAGGGATAAAGAATTTACCGACTCTAACAGGAACGTCCTCTAATATGCCTAGGGGGTATTTCACAGAACGGTCAGCCATTTGCAGAGTAATGGTAGTACATTTTAATTCACCCATGTTCAGTTGCTTACAGATAGAAAGAGGCATGACACTCACACTGGCACCTAAATCACATAAAGCTTTGTCAATGAATATGGTGCCAATGTGACAGGGGATGGAAAAACTCCCTGGATCTTTCAATTTGGGTGGAGACTGGTTTTGTAAAAGAGCGCTGCATTCAGCAGTAAAAGCTACTGTCTCCACCTCATTGAGAGTCCGCTTCCTCATCAACAGTTGTTTCAAAAATTTAGAATAAGCAGGCACTTGATTTAATAATTCAGTAAAAATTCAGTAAAAGGAACTGTTACCTGCAGATTCTTTACCACCTCTAAAAACTTACCATACTGGTGGTCGAGCTTCTTCTTGAGCATTCGCTCGGGGAATGGTATCTTGATCACCGGAGGCACAGTTTTCTCCTTAGTCACCTCCATAGTCTTATTTACAGCTCCTTGCTCTGCCTGAGGTTCAGCATCCTCAGGCACTTCTTGTGGTTTCTTCGCAATTGATGATTCCACCTCTAGCATTGCCGGAGCATCGTACTGCACTCCACTGCGAAGGGTGATAGCATTGGCGGTGTCCCTTGGTTGCATTGGTTGCGAAGGCAATGACCCAGATGGCTTACTAGCAGAGGAACTAGCCAGCTGAGCTATTTGTGACTCCAACATCTTATTATGCGTCCCTTGCAGCTTATTCTGAGCATGCAGGCTCTCAAATTGAGACCTGGTATCTGCTTGAAAGGAAATAATACCCTTCTGCATCTGCAACATGAGACTTTTGAGTTCAGCTATAGCTGGGTCTGGAGGAGGTGTGTTGTGAGGCTGTTGAAACTGAGTTCTCTGATATTCAGGAGGAGCTTGTGGTTGATATTGTTGTTGTTGATGATGCTGTGGATAATATTGTTGTTGCGGATTCATCACATTATTACTCCTATACGAGAGATTTGGATGATCTCTCATCCCGGGATTATAGGTATTGGAGTAGGGATCGAACTGAGGCTTGTGTGGTGACTGTAATGCGTGCACGGGCTCACTTGAATGTGAAAGAGCGGGGCACTCTTGAGAGTTATGTCCAGTTATCCCACAAGCGTCACAGATGAAAGCATTGTGACCAGAAACACTAGCCATAGCATTGACACTCATGTGAGGGGAGGAATTGTTACCTAGCTTCAAAGAATCAATCTTCGGTGAAGAGCGGCTAGTTGTCCGGTCGATAAAAGAAATGGCTTCAACATCATGTTTGCCTCCCTTTGTCATAGAAGAACGAATAGTAGACGCTTGGTTAGAAGCGAGTTTCTCCAGAAGTTCATACCCTTCGTCTACGGCTTTATCCATGAAGAATCCTCCAGCAGCTCCATCAATTACCCGTCTCGTATCTGCATCAACTCTAGTGTAGAAAATATGACACAGATACCACTTATCAAAACCATGGTGAGGACAGAGACGCTACAGATCTTTGAATCCTTCCCAAGCTTCATATAGTGACTCTCCAGGATCTTGGGTGAAAGTTACTATGGCATGACACATATCTGCAGTCTTTTGGTAAGGGTACCACTTGATGAGAAAAATCTTTGAGAGCTCTGCCCAGGTGGTGATGGTGGAAGGCAGCTTATTATACCAAAATAGAGCTTTGTCGCGCAGAGAAAAACCAAATAAGATGAGTTTCATCTCATCAACAGTAACACCAGCTTGCTTCTGAGTAGCACAACATTGTAAAAACCGCTGCAGGTGCTGATTTGGGTCTTCAGATGGTAACCCAGCAAACTGATTATTTTGAACCATATTCAGAACATGAGACTTGATTTCAAAGTTTGCAGCAGCAATAGTAGGCAACCGTACCCCAGTGGGCACATTATCGGGAGATGGTTGTGCATAGTCTCTGAAGGTCGGTTTAGCTTCGTCACCCATTCTAGCAGTAATAGGTGAGGTAGGGAATTCTTGTTGTGGTGAAGATGGTGGAGAAGGTGTCTTTTGGGAAGGTGTCCCTGCAGACAACTTGGTTTGCTTAGTTGTCTTTTTGAGTCTACGAGCAGTCTTTTCAATCTCCGGGCCAAATGGAATGAGATCTGGGGATTTCAATTTCCTACTCATACATCAAAAACACTAAAACAAACGTGAGATGCTCCAAAGAACAGGTGTTCTTCGGAGTAGAGGTTAGTGTAATACTATAATTCAGACAAAATAAAAATAAACCGTCTCCCCGGCAACGGCGCCAAAATTTGACAGGCTAAAGTCGTATCACCTTATCAAAAATAACCTAAGGTCCACTAACAAGTAGTCAGGGAAGTCAGGATCGAATCCACAGGGAGAAAGTTATATTATTGTATCTGAAGTCTAATATTATACTAACTAAATCAGTTGAAAATGGGTGTGTGACTAAACTAATAGGCAAATGATAGAACTAAATATGAAGGTAAGAATCAATTAATAAAGAACTAGGACTATGGATCACTATGCATACAATTCGGGAAATCAGAGACGAATAATAACTACCCAATAAGTCAATTTATCTAGGGCACATGTAATTTCTCTCGAACATTACCTCCCTCAAAGATCACCTAGCCGCTCTCGCATGGTCAAGGATCACTATGCCTAATGATTGAAAGCCTATACGAAATCTCTCCTCTCGAAGTAGATTCAATATTGCGATAATAGAAATACAAATCAGGCCTAATTCACAAATCTAGCATGAACGATTCAATCACAGGAAACAATTGAAATAAAGGGTAATTATATTAATCTATTAATCCCTCATTGCATACATAGATCCCCACAATCCTAGAAATAAAACTACTCACTCATGTTTGAGAATCCAATAACAAATTTCATATAAAAATCCATACTTTGAACTATTGCAAATAACTAAGAAATTACTCTAATTAATAATAAAGGAAGCAAACAATAATGGAGAAAACAAGGAAGAAGATTACCAAATTAAAGAACTATATTAAACTTGCGAATAATCCAAAGGTTTGATCTTGAATCACAATGAAAAGTAATAAAAACTAGGGTTCTTGAGAGAATGAGGACTAAAAACCAAGATGAATCAAGAAATCCCTTCTAAAAGTTATGAATTTCCTATTTATACTAAATAGCCCGAAACTCATTAAATGAGCGCGCGGAGCGAAACGCCCGATCGGGCCAAGTCAGCCCGATCAGATCGGGCACAAAGCAGTAGATGGGCTTCAAAATTGGACCCCGCGATTCAATCGGGCCGACACGCCCGATGAGATCGGGCCGACACGCAAGATAGCAGCATGCGCCCAAACCATCGCCAAAAACCGCCCGATCGGGCTTGACAACGAACTAACGAACGGGCAACGTCGCCCGATCGGGCCCGCAACGACACAGCTTAACTCCTTATGATCGCCCGATCGGGCGAGTGGAGCCCGATGGAATCGGGCTGTGGTGCATATCTTCCTTCTTGGCTCTAAACGCCAAGACATCAATTCTTCTTTGCTCAAGGGTCCCGAAAAGTGTCCTCGGGACTTCGAAACTCCGCATGAAACCTTTCCAGTCCAGTGTAATGGTCAAATAATAGTAGAAAATAGAGAGATAACTCCCTAAAACCTGCAATCAGACACTGAACAGAAAACCACAACTAGATGGAGAAAGTTAGCATAAAATGGCTCCTAAGAGCACCATTGATACACCTTTTAGCTCAAATATAGGGGGAAAAACACTATATAAAACCATAATATCACCAGTCGCAACTCATGTCTTCGAAATGATTGGTTATTTCGAGGCAATGGAGAGGTTGGGCTTTCCTTATAGCCAAGAGTTGGCTACTGACATCATACTACACTCCCTTCATGAAGGCTTCAACCAGTTTAGGTTGAACTTCAATATGAATGGGGTGTCGAAAACCCTTGCTGAGTTACATGGGATGCTCATGACTGCCGAGCAAAACATATCTGTTGCACCTAAGAAGGAAGTTCTTATGGTTCAAAAGGGGAAGGGTTTTAAGAAGGAATGGGCTGGCAAGAAAAAGCAAGACAAGGGCAAGCAAGTTGCCACTAAGACTGCTGATAAGCCACAGGCAAAGGCAAAGCCAAAGGTGGCCGCAAATGCCAAGTGCTTCCATTGTGGTCAAATAGGCCATTGGAGACGCAACTGCCCGAAGTATCTGAATGATAAGAAGTCTGGGGCTTCTTCTTCAGGTATCTATGTCATTGACATTAATTTAGCAACATCTACTTCTTGGGTATTTGATACCGGTTGTGTTTCTCACATTACTTCGAATGTGCAGGGACTAAGAAGGAGTAGAACCTTGGCTAAAGGGGAGGTAGAACTGCGCGTTGGAAATGGTGCAAGGGTTGCGGCCGTTGCATTTGGGACTTATAGTCTACCTTTGCCTTCTGGTTTAACATTAGAGCTTAATAACTGTTATTATGTTCCTGCTATTACCAAAAAGATTATTTCTATTCCTGTTTTGGATGATGAAGGGTTTTCATTTACAATTGAGAAAGGCTGTTTCTCTGTTTATTTGAATTCAATGTTTTATGCCATTGCTAAAAGGTCTAATGGTCTATATTTCCTAGACTTAGACAAAGATGTCCTTAACATAGACAGCAAAAAACATAGATCAAGCGATACTAATCCTACTTACTTATGGCATTGTCGTTTAGGACATATAAACGCGAAACGCATTCAGAAGTTACATAAAGATGGACTTCTAACATCCTTTGACTTTGAGCCATTTGATGTATGTGAATCATGTTTAATGGGTAAAATGACGAAGTCACCTTTTACTGGAAAGGGTGAAAGGGCCAGTGATCTATTGGACCTAATACATACTGATGTGTGTGGACCGATGAGCACAAAAGCTAGGGGAGGGTTTGGGTACTTCATTACTTTTACTGACAATTTAAGTAGATATGGATATGTCTATTTAATGAAGCATAAGTCGGAATCGTTTGAAAAATTCAAAGAATTCCAGAATGAAGTCCAAAACTAGCTTGGCAAAACAATTAAAGCACTACGATCCGATCGTGGTGGTGAATATTTGAGCTAAGAGTTTAGTGATCACTTGAAGAGTTGTGGAATTCTTTCACAACTTACTCCACATGGAACACCTCAGTTGAATGGTGTATTCGAAAGGAGGAACCGAACTCTACTTGATATGGTTCGGTCTATGATGAGTTTTGCTGATCTTCCCATCTCCTTCTGGGGATATGCTCACGAAACTGCTACTTTCACACTTAATAGAACTCCATCAAAGGCAGTAGAAAAAACACCATATGAGATGTGGAGTGGTAAAACTCCAAGTTTGTCTTTTCTACGGATTTGGGGTTGTGAGGTTTATGTAAAACGTTTACTTTCAGATAAACTCGCCCCTAAATCAGATAAGTGTTTCTTTGTGGGTTATCCCAAAGAGACCAAGGGCTATTACTTCTACCAACGGACTGAGGGCAAAGTGTTTGTTGCTCGTCGTGGTGTCTTTTTGGAAAAAGATTTTATTTCCAAAAAGGCAAGTGGGAGTAATATATTTCTCGAAGAGGTTCGAGAAAAGCAACAAATGGACATAGTTCAACCTATGTTAGAGTCAGAAGCACAAGTGCCAGCTGTGGTGCTTGAAGTAGTTCCTCCTTTGGAGGAATCTTCTCCCATAACTGACCAAGTGTTGGAGGACGTGCATCCTGTACACGAACCTCCTACTGTCCCACTCGAATCTAATTCGTGCGAAAATTCTCAAATTGTTGAGAAGAAAATTTCTCCTGTTGCAGCCCCTTGTAGGACTAGTAGATCAAGAATACCAAACAAAAAGTTTGTTAATTTTTTGTTAACTGAAAGTTCTGAGATAATGATTTAGAATTTGAAGAACCTACTACCTACAAGCAAGCTTTGATGAGTGAAGACTCCGAAAAATGGCTTGAGGCCATGAGGTCCGAAATGGCATCTATGTCTAAAAATCAAGTATGGGACTTGATGGAATTGCCCGATGGGGTTACACCTATTGGTTGCAAATGGGTTTTCAAAGTGAAAACAGACAAGGATGGTAACATTCAGGTTTACAAAGCAAGGTTGGTTGCAAAAGGGTTCAAGCAAGTTCATGGTATAGACTATGACGAAACCTTTTCACCAGTAGCAATGCGCAAATCCATTCGGATACTCCTAGCGATTGCTGCCTTTTATGATTATGAGATTTGGCAAATGGATGTTAAAACCGCTTTCTTGAATGGGTTCTTGAAAGAGGATGTGTATATGACACAACCGGAAGGTTTTGTGGATCCACAATATCCTAGGAGGGTATGTAAGCTTCAAAAGTCCAATATGGATTGAAGCAAGCATCCCGGAGTTGAAATCTTCGTTTTGATGAAGTAATCAAACTGTTTGGTTTTCTCAAAAACGGAGAAGAGTCTTGTGTTTACAAGAAGGAAAGTGGGAGTAACATAGTTTTCTTGGTCTTATATGTAGATGACATACTTCTCATAGGAAACGACATTTCCATGCTTGAGTCAGTTAAGGAATGGTTGAAGAGTTGTTTTTCTATGAAAGACCTTGGAAACGCTGAGTACATTTTGGGGATCAAGATCTATAGGAATAGGTCTAAGAGGATGATTGGACTTAGCCAACGAACTTATATAGATAAGATCGTTACTAAGTTCAATATGGAAAACTCTAAAAGAGGTTTTCTACCCATGCAACACGGTGTTTCGCTTAGTAAGACTCAGTGTCCTTCTGGACCTGATGAGATTAAGCGAATGAGTAATGTTCCTTATGCTTCAGCTATAGGGTCCATTATGTACTCCATGATTTGTACTCGCCCAGATGTTTCATATGCCTTGAGCATGTGTAGTAGATTCCAATCAAATCCAGGTGACGCACACTGGAGTGCAGCTAAGAATATCCTAAAGTACTTACGAAGGACTAAGGATAATTTCTTAGTGTATGGAGGTGAAAGTGAGTTAATTGGTGAGGGTTACACAGATGCGAGCTTCCAAACTGACAAAGATGATTTTCGATCCAAATCTGGTTTCATCTTTTGTCTAAATGGAAGGGCAGTGAGCTGGAAAAGTTCAAAGCATAGTACTGTCGCTGATTCTAAAACAGAAGCTGAGTACATTGTTGCGGCAGATGCAGCAAAGGAAGCCGTTTGGATGAAGAAGTTCATTATGGAGCTAGGAGTAGTGCCTAGTGTTGAAGATAGTATTGTTTTACATTGTGATAACAATGGTGCCATAGCTCAGTCTAAGGAACCAAGATCACATCAAAGGTGTAAACATGTACTTAGGAAGTTTCATCTCATTCGAGAAATCGTTGAGAGAAAAGATGTAATAGTTAGCAAAGTTCATACGGATAGCAATATCGCTGATCCTTTGACTAAACCATTGCCTCAGTCTAAGCATGAGAGTCATACTAGGGCTATAGGGCTTAAGCATGTAGGAGAGTAGCTTTGATTGTGTACTATTTACTTTTAATTAGTTCACAGTTATAGTTACTCTTGTGATATGTTTGGTTATGTTTATCAATAAAAGGTTATGTTCTTATTTAATCTTGGTTTAGCAACAAGCTCTGATACCACTGTAGGAATTTAGATGCTTAATGCGGAAAACGAGTATCACATACTCAAACATCTAACACCAAGATCTTTGCATAAATTAACATGAATCTATAAAGAGTATTGAATATACCTCTTGATGCGTGAATTCCACTCCCACCCCGAGCCTTCTAGTGGAGATCCTTTAGAACGTCAAACGCCGTTCCTCTAGTGTTGGTCCACGAACAACCCTTAGATCACCACGTATGCTAGTACGGAAGAGAGAATCCTCTTGCTTTTGAGGTGAGAGATGGCCGAATGAATGTGAGAGATGAGAGCAAAAGAAAATCAGATTTTCTCTTACTAAAATAATGTAATCACCCATCACCTTTGTAACCCCCATATGACTATATATGATGGTTACAAAGAGATGATTCATGAGGCTTTATTTTGCCTCATAATGTCATACATTATGAGCCTAATAAACTCATGAGTTACAACTCTTCCATCCATCATAAAAACTGCCCAACCCATTTCACAAATGGATTTGGGTAATATCCAAGGGTTGTCACATTGTGTGACCTCATAGGACCCAATACATATTAGTAGTTGGCCTAAATATACTAGCCCAACAAACCGCAATTAGCTTCTAGCAAAACGTTGCGGTCACCTAATATTATTGAATATATTATCCTTATAATTTGTCCATATACATTTAGTTTGTTACACTTGATCGAGGACAAAATCCTTCAAGTTAGTGGCAACAGACAGAAGTCGTAATATATGTCATGCAACTATAGGGGTATTTCATACTTTATTGTAATTGATTGGCCATTTGGGCTGGCGATTTACAGGGCCCAGTCATGCACTTCCTAGTTCCCACCATAACACGATTTTAGTTCTAGCATTCCTCATTCTCATACAAAGCTTTAAAAAAAAAAATTTGAAACAAGTGCTTTAGTTTACATAAGTTCTGTCTTAACTGTCAACTCTCAATATAGGATAATGGACAATTTGAAAGGTAATTATAAGGCTAGCTTATAAATTCATATAAATATAAAATGGAGACACATGATATACAATATACATATACCATAGTACGGTTGTTACATCCCTTAAAAGGGAAGATTAGAAAATGAAATGCGGAGTAATTAAGGATATATTACAATGATCAATTGATCATCAAACATTCATTATGAATAATCCTCATCTAGCTAATTAACTTAATCGATCAGTTGCAAAGCTGTTTTCCAATAAAACACAACAGCTTGCAGCATCCTTCTATCTTCCCCCTTTCTGTGAGCTGCCTTTGCAGTTTGTAGCCATTGAGGAAGTACATGAACTCCCTTCAAATAGAGAGACTTGTTCCCGTGATGAAAAATGCCGGTTTTGAGGAAATACCAAGTGATTAGGTAACTAAAACAAAGGCGAAGAATATATTCACCCCTCTTCTAAAATTAGTAGACACATACCATTCCGGCATGTAAAAAAGTTACTTTTTGAGCTAACATAATTCCTTATGTTTTCAGAAGTGCTTTACCATTGCCTTTTTCCACGCTTATTAATGAGGGAGAGAGATATAAAGGAATGAGAATCGATATTTATTTTAATAAAGAGAAATAGCAAAAATGGCATCAACACTACAGACTATGGTGCGGGTGTACCTAGCACCACCAATATTGACTAACAGTCAAAGCACCAGAAAGTATAGGCCTAGGTGCAACCGCGCAATAGTTTGTGGTGTTGAAGCCAATTTTACCTAGAGAAAACGATAGAGACAAGCGGTTAACTCAGAAAGAAATGTTTAAGTTAGTTTTAAATTGACACAAAGAAGTGCTAAGATTATTAGAAAGGGAATAGTAGATTATGACATGACTTCTGAATATACCCTTCAAGGTTGGAGGGAGATCAATGCAGGGTCAATCTTCCTCTATCCTATAATAAACGTCTCATACCTCAAAAAGAAAAAAAGTAGTAAATTTTTTCATAATTGGAAAACCCTTTAAAGATTATATTGCTCTAAAAGGGAAAATTGAGACGTTTATATTAGGAAAAAAGGTATCAGTAAATATCTTACTAGATCAGTGATGTTGAGCAGCTGGTCCTCCAGGTGCAACTCTGTCTCTTTGATCCTCTTGCATGGATCGTCTCCGGTAATATTCGAGTTTAGTCTGATCGTAACCAAGCTCGTTAAACAAATTGTAGATGTTATTTGAATCTATTTTGGGCATAAAATCGCGATAAACACGAGCATCAGTACTCGAAATCGATCCCATTAGTACTAACAGTAGCAAAATGAAGCTGATGCATGCAACTGTTTGCCTAGCCATTGTCTTAAAAAGCTTTAGTTATGATAGTAATGATTCAAAGTGATGTAAAATACCAAATGGGGAGAAGCTGATATTCAAGGATATCTGTGTTCTAGCAAAGTAAGCATTATATATACACAAAAGATCTGGTCAATCATGCAGCATGAAGATACTACTATATTTGTTTAATACTTCTAAAATTAATTAATATACTTCATATGATGCATATTGCTGCGTAGATTTCTGTACTTTTGCTTATATTATAAGGTCTGACATCTCTTACATATTAAATTCCTGATGGAAATAGCAAGGTCAAGGAGTAGAGTAAGTTTGTGGTTTATCACTTAGGTTTTTCAATCTAAACAGTTATAACACGGTTTGTGAAGGCCTCCATTTTGGAGAAAAATGAATAGTTATCCAAAATTACTTATGCCAAAGTTACGTTGAATCAGTAAATTTGAAGCTGTGCTCGAATTTTATTTTAGTTGATTAGTCTGATCGCAATTCTTTTTGTTAATTTTCCAAATCTATTGTAGTATACTATATTGTAAATGTCATATGATGTTCTATAAATTATATTATTATCTTCCCAGAAAAACAAAGATTTAAGGATTAGATTAGTTGGTCAAAGAAGTCATAATTTTGGTCATTTCATTCCATAGTTGAGCACAAACGTCATGCATTAGTCAGGGTGTAGAAAGAGGGGCCATCATTCCATTTCTAATAAATTGACAGTTGGGCTTTAATATGTGACGCGATCCAAATCGCTGTAATTTAGATGCAGTCATGCAATTGCAGAGAAGTGGTCCAGAGGTTCATTGCCAACCTAAGTGCTCCTTTAACTTTTCAATTAGTACTACCTAAGAATATAGACTTCTTTTGCTTTCATTTGCCGACTATTTTTGGAATCATATCAGTAGGATCACATATCTAACCAGTCTTAATTTGTGTCCCTGTACCAATAAGAGAAAAGTGCAGCAACTTTCAGATAATATATATATATATATATTAAACGTAGCGTTAAGGACTATGCATGGGCACATGGCTAACAAGGTAAAAGCAGTGAAAGAAATGGGGTCAGATTCGGTTCTATAACCAATTGATTGAACAAGTAACCCGCTTGAGCTATATAACTTAGAAGTTTTTTGTTTATTTTTTTCATGTGGAAAAACATAATACTCTCTCATTTGTACATAGAAGGTAGAAATACTAAACATGTAAGACAATTAACTTTGTTATAATATTTCACTTCATACTTACTATGCCAGCCAGTTGGGGTAGATTAATAGCGGGTCATTTTGGTAATAAGTCGAACTTGACCATTTCATGGTGGTTGATAATTGGTGGGCCAATAGTGGAACAAAAATAAGATATAAAGATAAAATATGTTCATTGTTGTCTTTTACAAAATAATTGGCGTACAATTTTGCTCGATAGCAACCATGTCCGATTGAATCCTTGTTTACTTAAACATTTATCTAATAATCTAATAAGTGAGCTCTTCTTATCAACTAAACTCCATTAAAATATACTAAGCTATATCCTAATAGACTACCATTAATTAAAACACCACCTATATATGGCTAAAAAAGAGAAAAGATAGTTATGGAGGAAGAGAGATATAGTGGGCATAAAAGGTCTTTCACTAGTTACGTTGCCAATTAAGGTAAATGGGTCAAAGGGTAGTTGATTAGGGTTTAATAGCAAAATTAGAGATTAATGACTAAAAAAAGCTAATGCTCAAATAATTGAAGGTTATATTTAAAAGAAATTGAGGGGCATATGGTAAAAGTTGAAAGGCTAGAGGGTATTTGATGGGGGAAAAATTACTCTTGAGGTTATTTGGTGAAAAATCAATTAATTTATTAGTAAAAGAGTCGTATGACATCTACAATATAAATCAAAACTACTAGATACAAAACAATTTGATCCGATAAAATTTAAATTTGGCAAAAAAAACCCCAATCCTTGTGGAAATCTAACATTGATGAATACAATCTTTCACATTGTTGTTTGGTACAACCTTCTTCGACGGTTTTTTTTTTGATGAGTCATTTTGAAATTGAATTAAATTTGCTGTAATTGATTGTAGACGTGGAATCAACATTTGCTGCAACATCGCGTAAATCTTCATTAATAAATCATTTTTTCCTGTGAAATTAAAACATATAGCCCCAAACTCTCACAAGGAGAGACATAAAACCCAATATATGGGAAGTTATAGGCCAATACTGGGTAGAAAAACTCTTGAATGAAGATAAAATGGATTTTCATAGCGAACAAGAAATTAGAACGTTGTAAAAAACCAATCAAAGATGGCCTTATCATCAAAGAATAGGCTAGTGGTAGCCTCTAGAAAAAAAAAAAAAACTGGATTTTGAGGGAGGAAGAAAAAAGAGGGAATTTTTTCCCCTAACGTTAAGTGCCCCAAATGAAGATTGATCCCATTCCTCAACATTAAAGATTTGAAGTTATAAATGCAATCTTTTCCACTAGATCAAGTACTAAATAAAGCTTTGGATAAGAATTACTTACCATCAAGCTTTAGCATTATCTTTAATGAAACCCTTAACTTTTATATATCCCTTTGAATATGCAAAGTTGAATCTCTTAGAATATCGGAAAAAAGGTAAAGAGGACATCAGGATATATATACAACTACAAGTAGGCCAATGTGTTTTATGGATTTATATTAGCTAGATCCTAACCTAGCTAGTGTTTGTTAATACGTTGTAGCTAGATTAATTAATTAGATAGTTGCAATGACGGCGATGGGAGCGCACGAAGGAGTATACGGATAAATATGATTGTCAGCAAGTCCAACTGAGAAGTCACTACTAATAATTAGCAAAAACCCACCTTCAAAGCGATGACTAGCCATTCATTTAACGTGCTTTACATTTTCTTAGAGTTTGGTTGGCTTCGTTCAGCTGACACATGCATGTCGACCAGAAAATATAAAACTATGCGTTATTGGTGTATGATTTCATACGGCCGCATTTGTGTTTTTTATTGAGTGAGGCTCGACAGGATAGTAAAGAATTCATGGGATATCAGGTATTGATTAATTATGTATGTTATTATAATTAATTGCAATTACAAACGAACAATTAGTGGCAGAATCAGGATACTTATAGTGTTTACCAACTGAGCTAATACTTTTTTTTTTTTGCATTAATGGTGTATGAAAGTATTTTAAACAATGTGGGGTGCATTCATCATATGTCCGGGTGTATCATGTGCATGTTACACCGAACACTATTTTTTGCTCATTTACTCATTTGGAGCTCTACCTATTATGTGATTATGTTCATTTCGAGTTTCAAATGAGCAATGAGCAAAAAAATAGCCTTGGGTGTACCATGCTCATGGTACACCCGGGTGTATGACGGAGGAGGCCATGACGAACCCTATCCCCCTACTTTCTCCCCTGAGCTGTGAGCAGGATATATACACAAGTGATCAAAAGATAAAAAAGGTGAAATGAGAAATATGGCTTCTCTTGGAAGCTAACATTAGAACCATAGTTTGATCAAGAAGATGAGTGCATGTAGTATCCTTCATTGTAAAACATTTTTGGTTGAGTCAACCTCTACAACGTGAGATGGCAATGTACATATGTACTAGGGTATACTGTACATAGCCTACTACCATAAGAATAACTAAAGAAGTTGGGCTTGACTCAAAGAAGGTAAGTAGCACGCTTATTTGGAGCATAGGTATCAGAAATGTCCAACTTAATTACGAATTAATAGAAATCGAAATTGATCATGTTTGCTGAGACCTTTAGTTACCAAATCAGCTAATTGGAAATGTGTCGGGAGATAACGAAGTAATGGTCTACTGAGACTAACTTGTTAAGAACAAAATGACGATCAACTTTCAATGTGTTTTGTTCTTTGATGAAATATGAGATTGTGTGCTACGTACAAGGCTGTAGCGTTATCACAAAACAAACTGATTGCTCCTAACTATGGCATGAACAAATATTTTAACAAACTCCATAACCATATGACCTCACTGGTAGTCATGGCCATGGCACGGTATCAGCTTTGCTAGAGGAACGAGAAACAATGGATTGCTTTTCACTGCGGCAGCAACCAGGAGGCGGACCATTGCAAATTGAACATGCTCCCGATCACTGACATATAATCATTAGTTTTCATTTTAGTAGCAAAGTGCACTACCTTCCACATGATTGGTGAGCCGAAAATTTGAATGATGTTTATTTGTCTTAGCTCCATCCAATCATATTTCTTCAAGTACAAAATAGAAGATAAGCAAAGATTAATTTTCAGAGTTACCACGTGTATTACAAATTATAAAAGATATTTTTGTATAGGAACTGGGTAAAAACCCACCAATCATAAAGAAAAATAAACAAATAAATTATAATGATGAGAAAAATACAAAACAAATATGATCCTTCGTCTTGACCAAATTCTATAGCAAACACAAAGAGATTAGAAATATAACGAGGATATATAAATCTATAAAGTATTTAGAGCTTAGAAAAATGGTGGTGGTAGTGAGTGATGCTGAGATTCTGGTCCCCCCGGGGTGACCCTATTGGTATCATCATCGTTTTTCTTCTCCAATGATCGTCTTCTATACATATTAATCTTGAACTCATCATACCCATAACATTCTAATATGTGGTATTTTTCTCCTTTAAGCTTCATTTTCGAAATACTAGGATCACATATTCTAGCATCTCCAACAATTGCAAGCTGTCGTGTAAAAGGAGCTACTAATGACAACAGCAATATGCATGTTATTTTGAGCTTATTATTACACATTATGCTAAAAAAAATGGGTGTATGAATGTCGTAGAAACTCATTTGGATATTTATAGCTAGGTAGTAGTGGAAGAGAAATGAAAATTGTACCGTCTTTTTCATCATGTCTTAGGACTATCGAAAGTTTATATGTGAAATTGAAATGATAAGGACTTAACTAGATAACCTTCGAGGCAATTACATTATATACGGTGTCATGCACCGAACGCCGTACCCAACAAAAAAGGAGCATTTTACTTTAGGGGTTCCATGATATGCAATTTTCCTAATTAGATAGAAATGAATCATGATAACCACACGCAATAAACAATAAAGAACCAGCAAAAAAATATTTGACATTGAAGACTGAAATATTACATGATAATTAAATCTCCCCCTGAAAGGTAAACTCATTTGTATTTTCTTTTACGATCAACTCAACATTTATTTGATTATTAATATCTTTAATTAATTAATAAAATTATAAAGTATTAATTTCACAGAAAAATAAACCTAACAAGATTCCAAATAATTACTTTTATTACTTATATATTAGCCATTGATGATGAGTAAGATTATAATAAACATTTGAAACTATAAAGAAAAACTTGAAAACCTCCAAACATGTATTGTTAAATTAAACACTTGGGTGGAGGGAATATATACTACTTCCATGGTTTCATTCCTTTCCAATTAACACTTTGACTTTTATACTATTTATATATTTGATGTTGCCGTATATATCACAATTGATATATTCAAATTATTACCTCGTTTCCATATTAATCATTGCAATTAAATCAATGCAAAGTTTTAGAAATTTTTATTGAAATCTTATATGACTGCTGGTAGTAGGGTACAATCTTTACAGGAAGATACAAATGATAATCTCAACTTTCATCGGTTTTCTCAAAATAATATCATTTTTTCTTGTTTAAGAATAATATCAACTTTAAATTGAATTTTAAAAATAATTTAATGTATTATATTTCCTGAATTCCTGTGTACAATTTTAAATCATGACAAAAACAAGAAAACAGTGTTTATAATATTTTGAGAAGGTTTCTTGAAAACATAGTATTCATGAATAGTTAAACGATGGGATTATTTTGAAGAGGTGAACGAAAATTGGGATTAATTTATATATTAATTTCTTATTTTTGTTATATATCATAGTTAGTGGGATGTGGGACATTTACTTTTTGGAGAAATGTTGGTAAATGTATGCTTTTCTATTTTTTTTATTGGGATTTATTTCCATTCCAACTAAAGGAAAGAGAGATATATAAAAAGTATTGCAATTAATATAGGGCAGACATTCAGACACAAATGACTAAGTGTTGGTTGAGTAGTAGCAACTTTGGTAATTTTAAGTCTAGTCACCGAAGTATTTTTAAGTAATTCCAACACACCTAACTAACATAATTGTATTGTCTCTCTATTTTTTCTCGGGTTCTCCCTCAGACCCTAGCCTAGCTCCACACCTCTTTGGTTCTAGGAGCAGTGGCGGATGCAGGAATTTATGAATGGTGGGTCACTACCGACTAGGTTGCACAGAGATGGATACGGGGGGTTCGGATATGGGTACAGGTTCGGATACTCACACCCATAACGGATAATCCATGAATTTTTTTTTAAAAAAAAAAACTACTTGAAATAAAATCATTTCATGACTAATAATAGTTCATATTACAATAAAATAGTACCTGAAGCAGGTATTAGTGTGGTTTCATTAGAAAAAACTTGAGATATTCGGTTGCGTTTTCTTTCTTTTCATTCTCGAAATTTAAATTATAATTTTCAATTAGATACGACAATTCAATTTGTTAAACATATCAATCAAATTCGGCTTAAACGATGCAAATATAATCTCATATCAACGCATTATGCATATATACCAAATAATTTCACATTAGAGGGAATCCTATCCATCTCCAACTAATTCCACCAAAGACATAAAACACATAAAACCAAAGGCTCATTCATGGCCTCTCCGAAAACTTCACATGATAGGTCCAATTCTAAAAATCCTAAAACAAGGGTTTTAGTGCATTACCCGAACACAATCAATCAAACCTTCAAAGCTAATCCAATGTTTATAACGTCATAGTCATCATTCACCCATTAGCCACTGTAACAAATTATATTAAATTAACAACAATAAATATAACAATAATAAATTAACAATAATAAGTCAATAATATAACAACAATAAATTTACAACAATAATATACTTCCTCCGTTCCAAATTAAACGCAATAGCTTTCCTTTTTTGGCGCTTTCAAATTAAATGCAACAAATTCTTTCTTTCCATTTATGGTATGGTTTTTTGACATGAAATTACCAAGATGTCCCTCATTAAAAATTAAAAACTCATATTATATACCCTAATTGATTATTAACAAAATTAATTTAATTTTTTATTACACTAACCTCCTCCACCTATCACACACTCTCTCTCCTCTTCTACCACCTACCTAACCCTCTATATCATCTTCTACCACCACCATTTCCACCCAACAATTTCCAACATTAACTTCCACCACCAACCACCACCTCCTCCACCCTTATCGACCCAACCACCACCACGAGCCTTGCAACCGCCGCCGAACTTCTCGAATTTCACCGCCTCGACCATGAGCCTTGGGGTTTCGATCTCTTCACCATCACATCTTCATCTCCCTTCTTCGATCTCCCTTCTTCGATCTCCCCTCTTCGATCTCCCCCCGATCTCCCCTCTTCGATCTCCTCCATCTTCCTTTCTTTGATCTCTTCACCATCATATCTTTTTTTCTTCTACTTTTTTGGTTGATTTTGGGTTCGAATTTATGGTTGGGGTTGTGGTTTGCGAATTGTGGTGGTGTTTTTATGGTTTTTTTTTGGTGGATTTCGGCCTTTTTGTTCTTTTTTTTTTATTTGGGGTTCGAATTTCTGTGGTTTGCGAATTGTGGTGGTGTTTTTAGGGTTTTTTGGTGGATTTCGGTTGTGATTTCAATGGTTTTTGGTGGTAAATTTGAGTGGTTTGGCTGGTGATGGTGGTGGTGGTGTTTTTTGGTGGTCAATTTTGGTTTTTTTGGTGGTGAATTTCGGTGTTTTTGGTTTGGGTGGTGCTGTTGGTGGTGGTATTTTTTGGTGGTGAATTTCGATGTTTTTGGTTTGGGTGGTGCTGTTGGTGGTGGTATTTTTTGGTGGTGAATTTCGGTGTTTTTGGTTTGGGTGGTTCTGTTGGTGGTGGTTTTTTTGGTGGTGAATTTCAGTATTTTTGGCTGGTGGTGGTGCTTCGGTGGAGCTGGTGGTAGTGTTTTGGTGGAGCTGGTGGAAGTGTTTTGGTGGAGCTGGTGGTGGTGGTGGAGCTCCGCGGTGGAGCTGGTGGTGGTGGTGGAGCTCCGCGGTGGTAGTGGCAGTAAATAGTGGTACTGGTGGTACTTGGTCCCACTTTCTCTCTCCACTTAAACTTAATCACATACCCTCACATTTTTCTAATCACCCCTTAAGAAATTTCAACTAGGAGTCCGTGCCACTCCAATTGTTGCGTTTAATTCGGAACGGAGGTAGTATGTTATATCAGCAATTACCAACAATAATATAAATTAACAACAATAAATTTAGGCTGTAAAGCAAAACAAAGCAAAACTAAAAACTAAACTAAATCTCTAAATTAACAACAATAAATTTATACTTACTTGAAGTACTTTATCATCAACGAGAAAAAGATTTGATAATTAACAATACATCTAAACGAAGAAAAAGAGAGAAAAAATCTTCTACACTACGAACGTCGGAAAAAATCTCATTCTCTCTTTTGATATCAATCTAAAAAACCACATTGCCAATTTTCATCTTTGAATCATCCCCTTGAACAAAACTTTCAACATCACCATCTTCTAATCCGACTCCCTATATCCAAACCCCTGCTTCGCGTTTTCGAAGAGGCGCTAAAAAACGAGGTTGATCGACTCCTCTGGCTAGCACCTCTCGAATCAGAGCTCGAGCTTGTCGAATCTTCCATCGACGATTGATGCTTAATCCCACCAAAACAAGAGAACAAACTCCCCGAAAACCCTTCGAATTCCGCCGTTCCCTCGACCTCCCGCCTCTAGAACCCCAAGAAATCCTTCTCGGCACGCCACCTTGATTAAACCCACCATCCATTTCAGTATAAACCACATGCAATTCCCTCTCCCCTCAAGAAAACGAAGTGTGACGAAAAACAAGCGCAAATGCAGGAGAAGATGAAGAAGTGGAAAACGAAGAGGAAACCCTATCTTTGAAGACCTCAAGAATGGGTGGAGCAGAGGAAGATAACACCAGCATTTTTAGTAAGATTCTTTCTGGTTTGAGGAGAGAGAAAATGTGATAGAGAGTGGAAATGGCGGAAGAAGAAAATGTCGCAGTCATCTTTCTTCAGATTCAGAGAGGAAGAGAGGAGAGAGATTCAGAGAGAGGGGACAACTCAAGGAAGAGAGGAGAGACTTTTGGTTAGCGTGTGCGTGCGTTGGTTTTTTTTTTTTTTATAAAAACTGCTCCATTTTTTTGCCAAATAATGGTGGGTCACGTGACCCACCATGACACAACGTGGCTCCGCCACTGTCTAGGAGTTGTCGTCATTTATTTTTTTAGGCTAATGGTAAACCCCAATTTTTATTGATCTTCAGTAGTTTCTTTAGTAGTTATAATATAAGAAAACGTCTTGGGTGTAACATATTACACCATAACTTATTGTGTAACAATATCTCATACGTGTGAACTAATATAAGTGACTCATTCTCATATCATTATTACTCAATTTTATGTCATTATTGTGTATTTCATGTCGTTTTTGAGTTGTCTCGTGTCATTTCTTTTATAAATTTGTTCATGTCATTTATAAAACTCTTATCATGCCATTATCACTGATTTATATGACATTTTTTTAGCAAACTCATTTCTATGTAATTATTACTCGTTTTATGTCATTTTCAAAGAAAGTTGTATCATTTTCTCCTATTTCATTATTATTTGTCAACTTTTTATATACCATATCATTATTACTCATTTTATATCATTGTTAGCGTATTTCATGTCATTTTTGAGCTGACTTGTGTAATTTATTTCATGTCATTTATAATACTCTTTTATGTCATTATTACTAACTTTTATGACAATTTTTTAGCAACCTCAGATCAATATCATTATTACCCAGTTCTATGTCATTATTACTCAGTTCTATGTTATTTTTACTCACTTCTATGTCATTTTTCAGAAAAGTTGTACCATTTTCTCCTATTTTATTATTATTTGTGAACTCTTTATATATGATGTCATTATTACTCATTTTTATGTCATTATTAGCGTATTTCATGTCATTTTTTAGCTGTCTCGTGTCATTTTTTTAATAAATTTGTTTCATGTAATTTATAAAACTTTTTGATGTCCTTATTACTGACTTTTGTGACACTACCAAGCAAACTTATATCATTCTGGAGCTGGTTTATGTCATTTTCCCGAATTTCATTATTATATGTGAACTCCTAATGTATCGTATCATTATCACTCATCTTTGTGCCATTTTTACTCATTTTTATGTCATTTTTTTAGAAAATCTTTATCATTTTTCATTATTTTGATATTATTTATCGATTCTTTATATACTATATCATTATTACTCATTTATATGTCATTTTTTAGCAAACTCATATCATTTTCCCATATTTTATTAATATATGTCAATTCTTTATATAGCATATTGTTTCTACTCAGTTTTATGTCAATTTTACTCATTTCAAACAATTTTTTTCTATTTTGTTAGTCTAGTCAACACCTTATGTTCTACTCCCTCTGTCTTTTTTTGTTATTCCTATTTTAAATCTTTTAGAGAAAATTGGTCAAAGTAGGAAGAACATTCGGAAACGGAGGGAGTATATCATTAATAAGTACTCTTTTTGTGTCATTATTACTCCATTTTCTGTCATTATTGACGTACTTCATATCATTTTGGGTTGTCTAATGTTATTTTGTATAAATTTGTTTCATGTAATCTAATTAATAGAACTTTTTGACGTCATTATTTCTCACTTCTATGACATTTTTCAGCAAACTTATGTCTTTTTGGAGTTAAGGTACTGATTAAGTAGAAAAGGAAGAAGAGGAGGAGGAGAGAGAAAATTGTAACCAAAACTTTGAAGATAAAATCCTGTGAAATTGTTCCTCTGATCCCTCTGTCCTCAATCTCGTTTAATGCATAACAATCTCGTTCAATCTCTCTCAATGCATATTCACTTGATAAAATCGAAGTGCACAAAAATCTCATTCAATATGAGAAAAGCGAGAATTGAGGTTTTCGAAGAGCAGGAGAAAAGCGGTGGCGGCGTCGGGAATGGAGGAGAGATACTTGTCGGCGGTGGTTGTTGTGGCCTTGTGGTTAGTTCGTTCTTCAATCTCTTATTTCACTCAATTTGGCGTCTCACATTCGACCATTCGTCTATTTTTTTGTTCATTTGTGGAATTCAATCTCGTTTTTAGTTCAAAGATTTGATCTCCTTTATCGTTTTTCGCTCGGAACTGGATTGCCTTGTTTGCCGGTTTTGGTCCTAGTAGTGACCTCACGCCGTGACGTACCTCCATGGAAGATGAAGAGTAATTGACGGCGGTGGTTGTTTTGGCCTGGTGGTTGTTCGTTCTTCAATCTTTGTTTCATTCAATTTCGTTTTTATTGCAATTCTAGAATTCTAGATTTCACTGGTAAAATTCTGGAATTTTGAAAAAATAACCTCCGAATCATAAAAATCAATTCACGAGCAAAAATCGCACGAGCTTGGAATCATTGAAGAATTACATCATCGAACAAGCAAGCAAGTATGAATATGATATGATAGATTTCGACGTAAAAAAAAGATCCAAATCCGATGAAAAACGCGTTTGAGCAAAGGAACGAGATCGAAGAATGATTTCGTTCGATTTCAAGAACAAATCTCGAAAATCTGGTTCCAAGATTCAATGCCGATGAAGTATGCGGATGAAAATCTGTTGTTGCTAGTGTTTGAACTTCCAACGAAGTTTTCCGCCAGATTGCAGAGAGAGAAAGAGGGGTTGAAACTTGAAAGGAAAAGATGGAGGATATAAAGGTGTAAAAATTCTCACACGTGTGGAAGCAACTATTACACGATAAAGATATGCTGAATAGCTTACACCCAAGACTTTGTGATGATATAAGTATACTATATGATCCCTCCATTTGTGGGGGTTCACTTCCTCCAACCAATTGATGGGTCGTTTAGTCTCTCTCTATTATCGGGGAGTTTCGTGTGTTTCAAAAAGTGAAGATCAAGGAAAGATGCATTTTCATCGAAGATATATCATAGTCAAAATTGTATTGTATGGATATCGAGAAGAAGCAAAGCTATTAGTATATTAGCAGGTGAGAGTCTGATTGGTATTCTAAATCTGATGTCTAATAGGGTAGATTATTAGTGTGAGTGTTTGTTTGGCCTTAAAAAAAATTGTTAGTACATTTTCTAGCTATAACGAATACAATCAAAGAAACATAACATTAAAACAAATTTTCGCGGTTCACCATCAGTTTGATGGCTATTTGATGGCTAATCCACATGCCGGGAGAGGAAAAGTACTAGCCACTACTATTTATTAATACTCACAACATATAAAAATGACATGAAAATAACAACATTTGACTAAAATATATATAATAATTTTTCCTTGCGGATCCAATCTAATATTCCTAAAGGATTACACTTTTTACTCAAATGGATTACTATGCTACTACTGTTATCATGCTCTCATATAAAAAAATGTTCTTACCTAAATTTTATTATATATGAGACAGCCTTCCCAATATATACTCCTATTAGGTAGTTTATTTGCCTACTAGTTGGGAAATTCACCCCTCCCTCCCTTTCATACTAATAAATATCTACTTCTTATTCCTATAATCCAGTAGATTCTCAACTTGCTTGTACTGTGTGAATGTTCGTATATGCAATATTATCCTATCACATCTAAGAAAATTATTATGGCGGCCATAACTCGTACTTACAGCTAACATATGGTGGTTGAAGATATACCATATCAAGTAATTGGCTTTTTGGTTAATTTTTGTCTTTTGCTATTAAAATTGATCAGACAGTCTAACATTGTGTTTATTAAATGGTATTTTGATTAACTTTAAAGAAAAGAAAATTAAAGTTTTGTCATTAAGTCCAAAAAATTGTCTTGCACATAGACCGCCCACAATTAAAAATAATTTCAATAGTTAATTAACGCTAGCAACTGACTCAAACGGAGAGCCACAAGTTGATCGTCAAATTAAACAAAACTTCATGCACCAAGACTATGGTGCAAGTATGAGCAAGCTACTAGCTAGGTTACTTTACAAATTACAACGAAGAATATTACTCATGCACCGCCAAAACACCTTAGCCGTCTCCTAACATAATTTCACAGCCATACAAAAAGGAGTATCCATCTTTTAATCTCCAACAAATTAATATCAATTACAATTTGGGAGAGTGCCAACAAAAAAAATCATAGGTATAGCCGTCTAAACTCAAATAACGTGCGTTCATAATCTAGTCATCTAGTGGTCCGTTGTGAAAAAAAGTTGACCTAAAACTAAACAGAATCAATAGAAAGGAGGGAGGGACCATAACTCCACAAATCTAGATTTGTCAGTTCGAACTTATGAGTAGCCTCATTTGGCTCCGAAAATACTTTCGTAATATGTTTTACAAGCCGATTAAGGTATCAAAGAAAAATGTTGTTTGACCTCCAAAAGGTTATGTTCCAAGAAAAAGGTTGAATTAAACATAAAAAGTGTTTTACGTTCTCTTTGCTAATCATACACCCTCATGCAAAAGACATGCTATGGAACTCAAAGAATAAAAAAAAGAAAGAATAAAAGAGAAAAGAAGAAAAGAAGAAAAGAAAAAAAGAAAAAAAGGGAAGAAAAGATACTCTAAATCTCATAAAGTTTTGGATTTTCTTTTATATTAAAAATCACCCCCATATGTGGTGTCTATTTTTGAAATCATCCGAATTTTAGAATCTTACAATAAACTATATGTAATTATCAATTATTGAAGGAATTCAATTCCGTGCCGTTTGTATTCCATAAGGAAAATGTTATATACAATCTACAAGAGGTAAGTTAGGCTACAAATCAGCCAACTAATATGGTAACTAAATATACACTAACTAAATGAGAGAGATAATATAATATATACAAAATATATATTCTAACACACCCCCTCGCCGAAGCGGGAGGATCTCGTATGCTTAGACCGTCCCCGAAATCATCAAATAAAACGCGCGGAAGCCCTTTTTGTAAAAATATCGCCGATTTGGTAACGGGACGGGACATGAAGCACACGTACTTCGCCACGAGCTACTTTTTCACGGACGAAGTGAATATCCATCTCAATGTGTTTAGTGCGTTGATGTTTAACAGGATTACCTGATAAGTAGATAGCACTCACATTGTCACAATAAACTAGAGTAGCCTTTTGAATAGGACAATGCAACTCTAGAAGTAAATTTCGGAGCCAGCAAGTATCAGAAACAACATTAGCAACACCTCTGTATTCTGCCTCAGCACTGCTACGGGAAAGAGTAGGTTGCCGTTTTGAAGACCAAGAAATCAAGTTGTCCCGGAGGAATACACAATAACCAGAGGTAGACCGACGAGTGTCAGGACAACCTCCCCAATCTGCGTCTGTGTATGAGATAATACGATCAATTTTGGATTTGGACAAGTGTAGACCAAAAGAAAGGGTGCCCTGAATGTAGCGTATGATACGCTTAAGAGCACGCATATGCTCATTAGTCGGAGCATGCATATGAAGGCATATCTGTTGCACAACATAGGAGATGTCGGGCCGGGTAAATGTGAGATATTGAAGAGCACCTGCAAGACTACGATACATAGTCGGATCATCATAAGGAGTGTCAGCTGTGGCACTAAGTTTAGACTTAGTGTCAACAGGAGTAGGACATGGACTACAGTTAGACATTCCTGCGCGTTCAATAATTTGAGCAGCATACTGTTTCTGAGATAAGAAAAGACTATGAGCATGACGAGTCACGACAATGCCCAAAAAGAAACTCAAAGGACCCATATCCTTCATCGCGAACTCAGAAGCTAAGAGAGTCATAATATTCGTACGCGACGATCGAAGAAGTCAGTAGTATAATGTCATCCACATATAACGAATATAAGCAACATCGTAACCATTCTTGTAGATGAATAAAGAGTGATCTGACTTACTGTGAGTAAACCCATTGGTAGCAACAAAATCAGCGAATCTTTGGTACCAAGCTCGAGGAGCCTGTTTCAAGCCGTACAAAGATTTCTTCAAAAGACAAACATGATCAGGATAGGTTTTGTTACGAAACCCCATGGGTTGATGCATATAGACTGTTTCATTGAGATGACCATGCAAGAAAGCATTCTTGACGTCCATTTGATGAATAGGCCAAGATTTGGAAAGAGCAATACTAAGAACTGCTCTAATGGTGGCTTGTTTGACCACGGGACTAAAAGTCTCATCACAATCAATACCCTTCTGCTGAGTTTTCCCATCACCTACAAGACGAGCTTTATAACGCTCAAAAGAACCGTCAGATTTGTGTTTATGACGAAAAATCCACATAGACCGAATAACATTCACATTAGGAGGCCGAGGCACTAATTCCCAAGTCTTATTAGCAATTAAAGCATTAAATTCATCTAACATTGCATTCTTCCAATTAAGATCACGAATAGCACTAATAGGATTTTTAGGGATAGGAGAAATATCCGTAGCTGTAGAAACATGAAGATTGGAGGAATATTTGGGATTGGGTTTATAAATACCATTGATGGCACGAGTGGTCATGCGATTGGACATGGGATTGATGGGCCTCTGTGGGTCGTGGGTGATGTGGGAGGGAGAGGGGTGAGGGTTGGCAGCATTTTGTGTAGAGGAGCGAGGTGAAAGCTGGCCTGCACAGTGAACTGGGCTGGGGAAATGGGGAGAGGTCATGGGTTCAGTGGGAGGATTGGGCTGCATAGGAGACAGGCCCAAAGGAGAAGGGAGAGGGGAAGCGGAGGGAGCTGTAGCTGGAGAGGGGCGCGCAACAGGAGCTGGGCCCGTGTGAGACTGCGGCCCAGTGTGAGAAGAGTGCGTATGGGAGATGGACGCGGGTTGAGGCTCAGTGACTGGGCTGGTGGGAGAGTTCGGCCCAGAAGAAGGAAGAGGGAGCGAACTGGGTTGAGACAGGTGATTGGGCTCGGCAGTGTGTGGATTTTGGGCTAGAGAGATAAGAGGTAAGATGGAAGGATATAAATTATCACTCAAGCACTCATAATCTGTAGGATGTGTTTTGTGTAATTTAGAGAAGGGAAATTCATTTTCAACAAAACGAACATGGCGACAAATGATGATTTTACCACTAGATAGCTCATAGCATTTTGAGCCACGATGATTGGGAGCCGGTCCAAGATATGCACAAGGAGTAGATCGCTCTTGTAATTTGTGAATGGTAGTAGAGGGGAATAAAGGGAAACATAGACATCCAAAAACCCGCAAATCCAAATATGACGGATCACTTTGATAAAGAATTTGTGCGGGGGATAAGTAATTTAATACTTTGGAGGGGAGAATGTTGAGCAAATATGTGGCCATGGAGAGCGCATGGTGCCAAAAGGGGAGAGGCATAGATGCATGAGAGAGAATAGTGCGTATGATGTTATTAATGGATTTGATGTGTCTTTCAGCCTTACCATTTTGAGGAGATGTATGAGGACAAGAAAGACGATAAAGCATGCCATGGTGATCAAAGAACTGTTCAAGAGTACCATTCACATATTCCGTGCCATTGTCACATTGAAACGATTTAATATTACGTTCAAATTGAGTTTTGACGAAAGCATGGAAAGACATGAATAACTGTTTGACCTGTGATTTCTTAGCAATAGGAAAAGTCCAAAGAAATTTGCTATAATCATCAAGAAAAAGAACATAATAACGGTGCCCTGAAGAGCTGACAACAGGGGAAGTCCAAAGATCACTATGAATAATATCAAACGGCATGAAAGTGTAAGACAAAGAATCATAAAACGGAAGTTTGGTATGTTTTCCAAGAGGACAAGTTGAGCACAAAGAGTTACAAGCCTTATTATAATCAATAAACTTATTACTACGCAGAGTATTGATAATAGCATCGCCCGGGTGACCTAAACGATTGTGCCAAAGATCATGAGTAGCAAAAGCTGAATGATTGAATGAAGTGGCTTGAGAATTGGAGAAGAGTGGATATAAGTCCCCAAAACTATCACATCTCATTATTCTGGTCCCCGTCTGTAAGTCATTAACAGAGAAACCAAAAGGGTCAAAAGAAAGAGAAACCATATTATCAGTGGTAAATTTTCGAACAGAGATCAGATTTTTAATAAGTTTAGGGGCATGTAACACATTTTTAAGAACAAGAGGAGGATGAGGTGGGGGTAAATTAGTGCTTCCATGACCAACAACAGGAATTAAATGACCATTACCAACAACAATGTTATGATTTTTAGTGCTTGAATTGAAATAAGAAGTGAGAATACCTGGATCCGCCGTCATGTGGGATGTTGCACCGGTGTCCATATAGTAGTTGCCGTCAGGTTGAGAGACCGAAAGAGCATGCATAGCAGCCTCAATGTCAGTCGACATGTAGCTAGGAGTATAATGAGTGGATGAAGGATCCATAACATTAAAAGCTTGAGGTCTGGGCCCGAGTACACCAAGCCCAGCAGGAGGCCTTTGAGTCGAGTGAGTGGGCCGAGGCATCCAAGAGTAAGCAGGGAAAGGAGATGGGGGAATCGTCCACCCTCCCCAATTCGGTGACCATTGAGGCCATGGTGCTGCTGACGTGGAATGAGCCTGCTGATTAGGCGGCTGCTGCTGACTGGATTGAACATGGGCCCCACCATGCTGACTGGACCCCTTCCCCTTCCCTTTATTTTTATTGTTATTATAGCGCCCCCTGTGGTTATTGTTGTTGTTGCGTTTGGGAGCAGACGAAGAGGAGTCAGGAGAGGCTGCCACCATGGCAGCACTAGTGCGGGTCCCGGATTCGCGAGCAGTACGAGCTTTGATGGTCCGCTCGGCCATTTTTAACCGTGAGCGGCAGCTTTCAAAGGAGGGAAGTGGTTCTTGGTTTTGGATAAAATCCACGGTACCACTAAAAGCTTCCGGAAGAGAGCCGGTGAGCCGCAAAACCAATCTACTATTCGACACCGGGGCGTCGACGTCAGCAAGTCTGTCCGCAAGGGACTGAAGATGAGTGCAATAAGTGTCAATGGAATTAAAATCTTCGAAAACGGCGTTGGTGAAATCATCTTCAAGATGAGTAGCACGAGAGGCCTTATTGTCCTGGAATAAAGCTTCACGGCGTTTCCATGCCGCCTCGGCAGTGTCATCACGCTTAAGAATAGCATGAAGAAGGTCACGAGAGATCGTACCGTAAATCCATTGAAGTACTGCAGCATCAAGGCGTTTCCATAACGCGGGATCATCGGATTTGGCCTTGGCATGGGCAGCCTTGGCGGCTTCCTATGTGGGTGGAACCAAGTGATCATAGAGATCATGAACCCTAGCAAGATTAGTGAATAAAGCAGCCCAAGAGTGGTACATGCTTTGTTCATTATCCAACGTGACAGGAACTAGGGACTTCACGTTGGTGATGGTGAGGGCTGGATGGAATTTTTGAGAGTCTGCCATGGAGATGAGAAAGGATGAGGAGGAAGGAGAAAGAAAAACTAGGGTTGGAGAAGGATCGAACAAACTGATACCATGAAGGAATTCAATTCCGTGCCGTTTGTATTCTATAAGGAAAATGTTATATACAATCTACAAGAGGTAAGTTAGGCTACAAATCAGCCAACTAATATGGTAACTAAATATACACTAACTAAATGAGAGAGATAATATAATATATACAAAATATATATTCTAACAATTATAGTTCCACAACCACCATTTAACGAAATTTGTTCACACTTAATTCAAAGGTTGTCAATGGGATGGGGCGAGTGAAGAGAATGGTCCCTCCACACCCGCACCCATCTAAACATATCATCCCATCCCGATCTCCACCCCCATACTCGCCCCACCACCTATTGTACGTAGTGGAAAATTTTCAAATCCTTCCCCCACCTTATTGGATAGATATTAAACATTGTCCTCGCCCCACCACCTATTTGGGTACCTATGCCTGCCTCAGACCCTCCCAATCACCCACCCCAACTATCATCTAAATTTTGATATAACTTTTCTTAACTAAAACTAATAAACAACCATACAAGTATACATTGATAATTTTTATACCTTTAAATTAAACTTCAAGAGTGTAAATATGTCACCCAAACACACATTCTGCACAATATTGTATAAAAAATTTGTGAGATTAGTAAGTCATCACTAATTGATGAACTAAATTACAAAATCAACTTTAATCATAAATCCACAAAAGAAAATATTCCATTACATGCTAGATATGTCTTCAAATGCATTACAAAATTAGGGTTAATAAAATATGATTAAGATATTTTATAATAATAATTCTTAATATGTAATATGTTTTTCAATAAATTGAAGAGTATAATATGGAGGAGAAGTCGGGCAGCGGAAATTGGGCAGTACAATAAAAATCCACACCCGCCTCATCATCCACGGTGGGTATAATTTTCATCCCCATCCCCGCCCCATCACCCACAAACCCTTTATCCATCCCCACCTAACTTGGGCATGTCTTCACAAAAACCGCCCCACTGACATCCTTATTGTACGGTTATTTTTATTTGTAGGTTTTAGGGGTTAATTTATGATAGTTTACTGATTAACCAAAGTCAGATCCCATTTTCCCAATATTTACGAAATTATTTTTAATATTATTGAAGTTAATCAAGAGTTGCCTTGTTAAAACTTAAGTTAATTAAATATTAGTTTATGTTTGCTTAACAAAATTAGTAATGATCTCAAATAATGGAAAATGTTAATGTATGGTTGTGGCCTTGTGGGAAGATACATTTCCGGTATGGAATAACTAATTGGGGTGAATGGTGGGACGCGGTCGTACGCGCTACCAAAGATAAAAGTTTATTTTCCTTCTTTCCAATACAAATAAATGTAAGTGGCAAGTAGGGTCGAATCCACAGAGACTTGGGGACTAACTCGTGCTTATAATAGATCAAATGGGAGTTTTGGGATTAAAGAATTGAATAACTAAATATGAAGAACTAAAGAACAATCAAAAAGTAATGTAATCAAGAAGAGAAAAATCTTGAGTTCGGTTAATGGCCACTTCGATTCATACTATTGATCATTGGTTTCTCAAATGTGTAACTTTACTCTTAATTACTCAAAGTTGGAAATCAAATTCCTTTCCCTCAAAAGTACCGTTAAACAATCACAATCAGATGATCATAAAACTTGAACTAAAGATTAATCTAATCTAATCAGAGATTAAATTCAAATCAATAGAACATCAACGAACTAGGAAACAATGAGCCAATTAACAAATTGCTAGCACAACATATTCAAATTGGAACTTGTGATTTCTCTAGTGATTAATCAAGAATAATCAGATTCATTAATCAAACCCTAGATTGCTACTCATGAAAGAAGAACAGATGAATCGGCATCAATTCTAAATCCTAGCAAATGATAAATCGAATGTATAAACTAGTAGTATTCCTAGCAATACATACCACAATCATAGATTAAAATCAAGAAATCACAATTATAATTAAGAAAAGGTTAACAAAGAGAAACCTCACAATAATAGACCGAAGCTTGATTAACCGTTCTCAAGACTAGATTTAGGCTACGATCAACATAGCATTCATCAAGCAAATCTTCAAACCAATTATTTGAAACTCAAAAAGGGAGAAAAATAGGGATTAGGGTTCTTCTCTCTATCCTCTCTAATTCAGTTCAGAAAAATTCCCAGACATCCAACAAAACGTTTTTTAATTAATAAAACCTAAGGAAAGCTGAAAACTGTCGAAGAGTCTTAACCGCGTCGAAGTGCGCGAGTCGGGCTCTCCTAGTGCACGAGTCGGGCCTTCGCTCCCGCCCAAAACTTCAGCTTCGCCGAAGGCGCGACTCGCGCGATGCCGGTGCGCGGCCGGGCCTCCGCCGCCGCCAAGCTCAGCCCTTCGCCCGAAGCGCGCGAGTCGGGCATGTCTCGATACGAGCCGGGCACTCGATACCCAGCACGCTTCCGCCGATATGCGCGAGTCGTACGTGCGTGGCGCCCAGCTCGGGCACTCGCTACGCCCAAAGATCCAACCTTCTCCACAAACGCCGAGGTGGGCTCTTCAACGTCCATGGTGGGCACACAATGCCGCAGAGCTACAAAGAGATGAACTTGGATGACAACCATCAAAATCTAGACTTCAAGGAACTTTGTGAGCTTAATCCACCTGTAAATGATCAAAAGCACATGGAACCACAAAATCTCCTTAAATCTCCTCTAATACTGCAAATTCATCATAACTCCCTCTTCTCCACACTAAGGTATAGATGAGTAAAACTCTCCTTCTTAAACCTTAAACCTTAGTAAAATGGACTTCTCAACACTCTCTAATCGCATATAACTTGGTCACATCAAATACCCCCACACTTGAACTTTACTCGACCTCGAGTAAACTCAAAATAAAGGTCAATGAGGCACCCCTTCCAAGCCATTGCTCACCTTTCACTACTTCCCTTATCTCTCCATCCTAGTGTATGATAAAAGTTTGCTATTCCCCCCGATTCGCTTAAAGCCAAGCTTAAGGGTAAGAGTCACCCCCACACTTGAACTAAAAGCTCTCCTTAAATAATGTAAATAGCACTCTCATACTATACTCAACACCAAGATAATAAAAACACATGACTTTGAACCCGGAAAGATCTCAAAGGATTCAAAGCCATTCCAATCTGCACAACACCACACCCATCCTCATGTTATGAAATGACAAAAGCAAATTCGAATCCTGACAAATCTCAAAGGACTCGAACTTGGACCATCTAAACACAATCACAACCACCAAACTCCTTATTCCTCCAATGATGAGCGAGCTCTAAACTATTCGCCTCTAACTCCGAACATCAAGATGAAAAACCTACCCGAGGCACTCCTTATATCACCAATCCTCCTTATGACACCACCTCCGGCAAATGATTTCAAATTTTCTCTCTTTTATCTCTCATTTTGCCTAGGAGCCCTTTCGGGTTTTCATCCTAGCTTCACACACATTTTTTTTTTCATTTATGAGCTCACCATCTCACCCGCTCCAATTAGCCACTTTTTTGCATAAGTTGCCCTTTCGGGTTTTCAACCTATCCGGGCCCCCATTTTTGCCTGAGTCGCCCGCCCTTGCGGGTTTTCAACTCAGTGGGCTTTCGTATTTTTTTTTTTTTCAATGAGAAAACATCAAATAAAACAATGAGCAATTACTCCCCCCTACTTAATCAAGACATTGTCCTCAATGTGAGAGCAAGTATAAGAAAAACACAAGAAATGAAAAGGGGAACACTCAAAAACCGACTCTCACAAAAATTCTCACTCCCTCAACAATACCCATCAAAAACAAATCACACCCCAATACATAAGAAAACACAATGACAACAAACACACACACCATCTCACAACCCGACTTTCTATAACACCCATGTAAATGACTAATCCAAAATTAAATTCATTGGGAGAATATAATTTCGAAATGTGCACCTTGTAGCGTAACCAAATCCAAAGATGCAAATGCGCATCATTGGTCGTAAGTATTGCTCATGCAACTCCTTCATCAATCTCGACCCTCCAATTTCACCAACGTCTCTCAAATGGACACCTCTCCGGTCTCTTGATGTATTTTGGCTTAATTTGGATTATGATTGGCTAAGAGTTGTGAATTGTAGCTCGGGAATCTAGAGGGGTAATGGTGGGTGAAGGATAATTTGTTGTGGTGGAGTATAAAAATGGTGAGGTTTAAGAGTAAGAAGGAAAAGAAAAGGACGAAAAAGAGAAAAGAAAAAAAAAAGAAGAAAAGAAAAAAGGGCTCGGGTTGCCTCCCGAGTAGCGCTAGTTTAAAGTCGTTATCTCGACCTTATACCTCCCACAATCAGTCCGGGGATGGTTCAACTCCTTTTTCCAACACTTGTACCTGTAAGTTTGATAAAACAATTTCCTGCACAGCTAGCGTTAGTGAAAAAGGTGTAAAACTATGCAGTAAATCAGGTGGTCTCTCATGTTTTTGCAACCTCACTACCTCCAATGACTCATGTATTTCACTGGTATCATAAGTATCACACTCTATGGACTGAATAGTACCCACAAAGCATGATGAATGTTCGCCGCTAGGGAATTTTTAGACTCATGAATACCAAATGCTTCTAAATGTCCCCTAAATTCCACAGTTAATGACCCCGCACCAACATCAATTTTTGTACTGGATGTTTTCAAAAACGGTCTCCCTAAAAGAACAAGAGAAACATGACAATCGACTCCATGTCCAAGACATAAAAGTCGAGCAGGAAACCGAAGTTTACCAACATGAACTAACACATCCTCGACCTTACCCTTGGGATAAGAGTGGGATCCGTCAGCTAATTGCACTATGACATTTGTTGCGTGCAAAGGACCAAGCACTAAAGACTCATATAGTGAAAATGGAATCACATTAATTGAAGCACCTAAGTCTAACATAGCTTTAGGAATACCAACATCATTAATAGTGCAAGGGATGGTAAACATGCCTGGGTCATCATATTTGGGAGGAAGTGTATTATGAGAAATAGCGTAAAACATGCTCACTAGTGTTCTCTACTTTGGTTAAAATAGGAGAACTTACCTCACATTCGCGTATGGACTCGTATATACCTTTGTTGCGTTCATACCTTCTATCGGCCCGCAAAGCTTCTGGAAAAGGTGGGGGAGGTCGATGCTTTGGAAGTAAAGTAACTTCCTTGTTTCTTGTCACCACTCTTTCTCCCCGTGTCACCGTGTATCACCCCTTATCATGATAGAACTTACATTCTTCTTTGGGTTTACTGCTTTTGGGAGGGTAATTTTCCCAATTCACGAGCCTCTAGCCTCGCTCAATGCACTCGAAACCCGGCTCATCTCGTGTTTCCAAAATCCTTATACTTCGAGCGGGTTTCCTCTTGAAACCGTACCATATTCGCTTGCATGGTGGTCACATTCTTGGTTAAGGCATTGAGCATATCTTCGGTAGACATTGTAGAACTTTGCCTCATATCCGAATTCCCGACTCCCGATGATGACCCCGAACCGGAGCTTAGGGTCTCATGAACTGTTGTTGCGGTTGATGTTTGGGTTGTTGGTTACCTTGCTCATTACCATACCTCAACCTCGGATTATCTCTCCAACCAGGATTGTATGTGTTGGAATAAGGATCATATCTCCTTTGATTCCCCGAGCCTTGAAAACCAAGAGCGTTGACTTCCTCACTTGATCCCTCTTGAAGTTGCGGGCAATAATCAATCGGGGTGATCTCAAGCACATATCCCACACGCCTTAACTTGTTGTGTGTGTCCCTTAACAATGAGCTCTCTTACTAGTGAGGTAAGAGCTTGAACCCGTTCTTCAAGTTTGGGATTTTGCGTGTTTGAGCTACTCACATTCACCTTCTTGTGGGTGGATCGCCTACTAAAATGTCCCGAGCCTTCGAAAGCTCCTCTATCAAAGCTCTAGCGTTCGCCGGAGTCTTATTTATGATCGATCCACCACTAGCCGCATTAATCATCCGCACATCATCATCGAAAGTCCATTGTAGAAGTATAAGATCAAATCTTCCTCACTATATCCATGATACGGACAGCTTGCACAAAGCCTCTTAAAACGCCTCCCAATATTCATACAAAGGTTCATCATATCGTTGCTCTATGTTGCCGATCTCTTTCTTGAGTGTGGATGACTTTGAAGCGGGAAAATATTTATCAAGGAACCGCTTTTTCATCTCGCATCAACTAGAGATACACCCCCTGGAAGATAATATAGCCAATCTTTGGCCGTATCCTTAAGAGAAAAAGGAAACGCCCTCATCTTAACTTGCTCTTCCATGGCATTACTCGATTTCATGCTTGAGCACACAACATGGAACTCGGATAGGAACTTGTTAGGGTCTTCACCACTGAGCCCATGAAAAGATGGTAATAGATGAATGAGCCCTGACTTGAGCTCGAAAGTGGTACCTGCCTCCGGTGTTGGCAAAGTGATACATAATGGTTGCTGATCAAGATTAGGAGCGGTGAGCTCCCTCAGAGTACGAGTCTCCACCCTAGGTGGCATTTCTTCTTCCAAATTCAATGAAAATGGAAGTTCTTGAAAATTTCTTCTCAATTCCCTTCGCAACCTGAAAAGATTCAATTCTAACTCGGGATCGTAATCCACACAATCTTGGTTAGTAGCACGGGTGCCAACCATATACTAATCAAAAAGTGAAATTTCAAAACACAATCTACAATAAACACGTTTTAGTAGTTGCCAAGTCCCCCGGCGGCGCCAAAATTTGGTGGGACGCGGTCGTACGCGCTACCAAAGATAAAAGTTTATTTTCCTTCTTTCCAATACAAATAAATATAAGTGGCAAGTAGGGTCGAATCCACAGAGACTTGGGGACTAACTCGTGCTTATAATAGATCAAATGGGGTTTTGGGATTAAAGAATTGAATAACTAAATATGAAGAACTAAAGAACAATCAAAAAGTAATGTAATCAAGAAGAGAAGAATCTTGAGTTCGGTTAATGGCCACTTCGATTCATACTATTGATAATTGGTTTCTCAAATGTGTAACTTTACTCTTAATTACTCAAAGTTGGAAATCAAATTCCTTTCCCTCAAAAGTACCGTTAAACAATCACAATCAGATGATCATAAAACTTGAACTAAAGATTAATCTAATCTAATCAGAGATTAAATTCAAATCAATAGAACATCAACGAACTAAGAAACAATGAGCCAATTAACAAATTGCTAGCACAACATATTCAAATTGGAACTTGTGATTTCTCTAGTGATTAATCAAGAATAATCAGATTCATTAATCAAACCCTAGATTGCTACTCATGAAAGAAGAACAGATGAATCGACATCAATTCTAAATCCTAGCAAATGATAAATCGAATGTATAAACTAGTAGTATTCCTAGCAATACATACCACAATCATAGATTAAAATCAAGAAATCACAATTATAATTAAGAAAAAGTTAACAAGAGAAACCTCACAATAATAGACCGAAGCTTAATTAACCGTTCTCAAGACTAGATTTAGGCTACGATCAACATAGCATTCATCAAGCAAATCTTCAAACCATTATTCGAAACTCAAAAAGGGAGAAAAATAGGGATTAGGGTTCTTCTCTCTATCCTCTCTAATTCAGTTCAGAAAAATTCCCAGACATCCAACAAAACGTTTTTTAATTAATAAAACCTAAGGAAAGCTGAAAATTGTCGAAGAGTCTTAACCGCGTCGAAGTGCGCGAGTCGGGCTCTCCTAGTGCACGAGTCGGGCCTTCGCTCCTGCCCAAAACTTCAACTTCGCTCGAAGTGCGCGACTCGCGCGATGCTGGTGCGCGGCTTGGGCCTCTCGCTCGCCGCCAAGCTTCAGCCTTCGCCGAGCGCGCGAGTCGGGCACTCAATACCTGTCCAGCAGACTGCTTCCACTCGATATGCTCGAGTCGTGCGTGTGTGGCGCCCAGCTCGGGCACTCGCATCGCCCAAAGATCCAACCTTCTCCACAAACGCTCGAGGTGGGCTCTACAACGTCCATGGTGGGCACACAATGTCGTAGAGCTACAAAGAGATGAACTTGGATGACAACCATCAAAATCTAGACTTCAAGGAACTTTGTGAGCTTAATCCACCTGTAAATGATCAAAAGCACATGGAACCACAAAATATCCTTAAATCTCCTCTAATACTGCAAATTCATCATAACTCCCTCTTCTCCACACTAAGGCATAGATGAGTAAAACTTTCCTTCTTAAACCTTAAACCTTAGTAAAATGGACTTCTCAACACTCTATAATCGCATATAACTTGGTCACATCAGTGAATTGGTATCAAGGTTGTCTTATATTTAGGGGTGTTCATTTCGGATATCCTAAAATTTCGGATCGGGAATAATGCGATCGGAATCCTATCCGAAAAATCGGATATTTGATCGGATCGGATTGGATATCAGAAAACAAAAAAAATTGATTTTTTTAAAGGAAAAGTTCATAAAATAAGTTTCGGATTGGATTATCGGATATTTCGGATATCGGGCCTTGAAAACGGATATTTTCGGATAATTCGGATCGATATTCAAAAATTCCGAAAAATTCCCATGTTCGATATTTTCGGATATCCGAAAATGAAAAACCGTTCCGAAAATTTTCGGATATCCGATCCGAAATATCCGGAAATTAAAAAATCGGATCGACCAGATCGGATTTTTATGAACACCGCCTACTTATATCAAGCCGGTTTGGATCATGCAAGAGAAAGCACGTAAACTGATCTTGGAGGTTGATCCTAGGATAGCCCCTCCGATGTCTAAGTCAATAATGGAAAACTGATAGCTCTCAAGTATTGTGTAATTATGATGAAAAATGTACTTGAATGACTCAGATTATCGGGTATTTATAGTGGCCGGGAGTGTCCTACTAATGATAGGACACTTCTCCTATCGGCTCAATCAATACTTATCTCTTATTTAATACTTATCTCTAGGCCCATAGTCCACGTGTAGTGTAAATGAACAGGCCCAAGCCCAATTGACATAGCATAGCATGGATAAAACCAGTATGTCCTAGAATATCAGTATCACGATGATTCATTTCCTGGATATACGCCTGATGTCTCGGCAGATCACTCATGACTGTTTGGGAGGTCTGATGAACCGGTATGGTATTCGACAGCCCCCATACAACTATCTCCTCAGCCGGTATGACTTGGGCAGTCATAGCCTGCTGTGTTAAAAATGGAACCGGCATGAGTGTTGTATCTTGGCTTTGGCTTCTAAGATTTGAAGCTGACTAAGGCTATGTGAAGGACGTCTCCTCAATTCTCACGCCATGTGTCGTCATATAAAAAGTAACCTTTAATTGATGGACGTTTGTGAGGTGACACACGTGAGCATCTGAGAGGAGCAGTTGTAGAGTCTTTCAATCCTAGCCTTCTAAGCGCCGTTATATATGCTTTTCCCCCATTCTCATTTCACTTCACTTCACTTCAAACACTTTGGTGAGTTTTTATTTGGCGATGTATGCAAGTTCTTCGCACTTATTTTCTTTGATTTCTCCCTCATTTATTGGTTATCTCTCAAAAGCACTTGCAAATTCTTAATCGGTGTTGTTTGTTTCACCATTGTGCAGTTTCAAGCTTTCCAATCGGTTTTAGTACATTCCTTTGTCATGCGACTTTCTGACAAGTTCTGACAGTCTCGAAGGATTTCTTTGATCTCTCATATTTTTTCCTTTATTCCAGGTAAACACTGACTTCTCATATCTTTTAGAGAAAAGTTTGTTAAGTTAATCATGACTTTAGCATCTAATAATAGCCAAAATATCTATGATTCTCCTATAGCCGATTGCTAATGTACCATATTTTCATACAGTTTTTAGGTCCATTTAGGTTGCACCTTAGGAGCATTTAGTTCCATTGTAGTTCATTACTGCATATAATTACTTAAACTGTGAAATATTACTCATTTTTATGTTTTTTGTGTTCTTTGATGAATTTCAGGTATTGAGACATAATTGGAGTATTATTGGACAAGCTTGAGTATTTATGAGCAATTGGAAGGAAGGTACGTTGGTAAGGATATGTATGTATATTTCTGAGTGCAAATTGGAGCCAAAATAAAATTGGAATTTGATAAAAGAATTGTGGATTCATGTTTACTCTTTTATCCATAACTTTTGATTCGATAATGCTAATTGGATGACTCTAGCAGCATTGAAAACTATACTTGAAGAGCTTTACAATGATAGGTTGCCCAACTCAAGGAAGAGTTATATTTTTGGTGATATGGGCTTTGCAAGTTCGCACTATCTTGCCGAGGCCTCCTACGCGTGCACAAATTAGTTAATTAAGCTGACTTAATATTTTTATTGATTTTCCTTATCTTGTAATTTACTCTCCAACTAGTATTATGAGATATGGTTTTATATTATAGGATTTCTAATGAGGTTAGGAGATATATTCATTATTCAAGTAATACACGTTCTTTTTGTTCTCTAGTTTTCTCTCTAGTTTTTCCATATTAGCCCTATTTTCTATTGCAATTTGGAGATTCAAGATTGTGTCTTTGATCAGGATTTCAGATTCATCTTCTATTCAAGCACTATTAATCAAGTTTAATTCTTTCCCTTCTCTTTATTTTTTTGTTATGTTTTTAATTAAGTTTGTTGATTTTATTGCTATGATTAGTGAGTAGTCTTTTAAAAGATGGAGTTAAGCCCTAGTATGGATTAATCATATGCATTTTCTCTAATTTCCATGTTGTTGAATTATATGCTTAGGGTTTGATAAGATTGTTTTTGTAGACAATTTTGCATCTTGATTTGGCCCTAATTTTATATTGTCAATGAAAGTTAGAGCTGCGATTATGAGTTATTTATTTGTTGCTAAATTGTTATTTTATTAATTGAGTTCATCAATGAAAGTTGGGTCTTAATTTAGATAGTCTTGTCATTGATTTGAATTCTCCCATGAAAATAGGTGATAATTAGAATTGGGAATTATTTTGACATTGGTTCTTAATGCTTCTAATTATGTGTGTACGCCATAAAAAATAGGACATATGCATAGTTAGTCCTTTTGTTATCACGAAAGTGAGCTATAGGTTTTGAGGAATGACTAAGGATTTAGTTTCGATTCGCATATGTGTTTTATTGTCGAGTCATAAGGGAATGTCAATCTCGCCTAAGCTACTATTGAATAATTCGGATGTGAGTTATATTTTGATCAATTCATATTAGTGGTGATGCTTAATCTTAGTGTTTTACTTATAATATATATCATAGTTTGTCATCTCTCTTGTTAGTTTAGCTTATAGTTACTTAAAACCCATCTTGATTTTGAATTGTGTAGCTATTTCATAGCCTATAATCAACTAGTGTTTAATCTTGCACCTCCTTGAGTTTGACCCGTATGTGCTATGACACCGTTCACTTGTGGTATGAAAATAAAACCCTAACATGTTTTTGGCGCCGTTGTCGGGGGAGGCTACGGATTAGAATTAGTTTGGTTATAGATTTAATAGATCGCACTGCTTACTTTTTTTCTCTTGCTAATTTCTTCTCTACTTTTTGTTTCCGAATGCACACGCGATCGTGATATGTAGATAATTAGTTCTTAGATCTTGAGATGGAAGCCAATGTTAGGAGACTTAACGCCTTATAAGAAGAAGGTGCAGGAAAATAATCGAAGAGAAACAATGGCTCGTCCTCTTCGTGAGTATATGTCGGATGTCATATCTACATCTAGCATTGCTAGGCCTGCTGTAGGTGTACCACTCCATCCTTATACATAAAAGAAATAAGAGATGAACATTCAATAATAATAAAAGTAGACAATAGCGGAAATATCGTCGAGACAGAAATGTCACTCTAAAGTTCAACTATTCATTATTATAAAGTAAATGTAAAAAATGAAGCAACTAATAATATCCTCAAAGCAAGTTTAGTTATCCATAAGAAAGCATCATCTAGAAATATCAAACATAAACATAGTAACAAAATCTCATGTGGCCAAACAACCACAAAAAACAAACCTCTACTTAACACATATGAGGCTAAAAGACTTCCTATAACCCTCATAAATGTCATTTACCAACACAAATACAATGAACTTAGAAAATCTCCCAAAACGCACTTCCCGTGCCCAAATCGTTATTAATCTAGCCTTCGCTGCCATATGCAAATATATAGAAAACAACAAATAATCCACGATTTGTGGAGAGTAACTAATTGTTCTCCCAACTCGATGAAAATTCACAAAAAGAATTATACAAGTCATAGAGCGAAGGAGATTGGGTTCAAAATAGGCTGCAAGCATTTGTCAGCTAGTGGATGACATGTGCTAACCATTGGCACTAGTCGCACTTCTTGATGTAAGCTTGTGCGTCTGCAAGCATTATCAGCCAATCGTACCCGGCCCCTAGAACTTAAAGAGCCGGGAACTTTCTGCAGATATGGTTTCTGCATATCCCTTCGTGCATCTCTTCCATTATTTTTGTGGCCTCATAGGCCGTGATGCACCATAGTAGTGGGAATGAGAAGCCTTTCTTGTATAGTTTTCCTTGGAATATACAGAACCACATAACCTCTCTTTTCAAATTTTTAGCCGCCATCTTATCCTCCAGTAGCACTTCAATAAGCTTATATGCCATGACCTCATCGAACCACTCTCTCTCTTGGCTGATGGAGCTTACCTCGCTGATTGTGGATGCGTCAACGCTTCTCTCTGGCAGCATTTCGGTTATGCAATCCTCTTTAGGTCAACTGTGTTGGAACTGGCTAGCTTTGACAAGGCGTATGCTGCTATGTTCTCTATTCTTGGAACGAGTGTGACCTCAAAACTCTGAAGTGGTGCCGTTAACAATTTCACCTTGTTAAGGTAGTTCTGCATTACCGGCCCCTAGCTTCATATGACCCATCTATTTGGCTGGCTGAGCTGAGATCTTTTGTCATTTTGATCTTTTTTGCTCCTGCCTTGATACTCAAACTTATCCCGGCTATGACAGTTTTGTATTATGCCTCATTGTTCAATGTCTTGAACCCGAACGAACTGCATATTCAAAAGTGTGTTGTTCTGGGGACGTCATGATAACACTGGCTCTTGCCCCTATCCGGGCCACAAAGCCATCAACAGTTACTTGCGAAGTTCCGGCATGTTCCTCTGTGTCTTCGTAGGTGGTTTTGACGATGAAATCGGACAATGCTTGAGCCTTACTAGCGGTGCGAGGCTGGTATTCAATGTCAAACTCTGATAACTCGATAGCGCACTTGAGCAGTGTGTTGGTTGTGTCCAGCTTGTGAAGTGCCTTTTCTATCGGTTGTTTGGTCAGCACCTATACCGTGTGACTGTTGATGTATGGTCTGAGCTTTCTTGCCACTATCAACAAGGCATATGCCATCTTCTCCAGCTATTCATACCTCTGCTCCGCGCTGGCTAACACATGGCTCATGAAGTAGATGTGATGCTGTTGTTTGTCTTTCTCGACCAACAAAATTACTGCCACTGTTTTTACAGACACGGAGACATATAACTATAGCTTATCTCCTCCTCCTAGTCTCGTTATAGTTGGTAGCCATTTGAAGTGGTCCTTCACTTTAGCGAAGGCTTGCCTCTATTCGCCCCCCTCCCCCCCCCCGTTTAAACTTCTTATTTCTCCTCAATACCTCGAAGATAGATAGGGCCTTCTCTGCCCATTCAGAGACGACCCATGTGAGTGCAGCCATCCTGCCAGTCAGCTCCTGAATATCCCGAATGATTCTCGGCTCCGGTAACTCACTTATTACTTTTATCTTGTCGGGGTTTGCATCTATTCCTTGCTCACTTACCATGAAACCCAGGAACTTGCTGTACCTAACTCCGAACATACACTTCTTGGGATTCAGCTTCATCTGATACTCGTGTAGCATGGCAAACTTATCTTTCAGATAGTCTATGTGAGCCTCCTCCATGACGCTCTTGACAATGTCATTGTCCACATAGACCTCCACATTTCGGGCTTTCTAATTTGCGAATATTTTGTCGACAACTCCTGATATATTGCCCCTGCAGTTTTTAACCTAAACGGCATCGCCTTATATGCATATACACCGACATCTGTGATGAGAGTTGCTTTGTTTTAATCGAACTCTAGCAAGCTGATCTGATGATATCCTGAAAATGCGTCCATAAAACTCAACAACGCGTAGTCGCGGTGGAGTCCACCAATTTATCTATCTTGGGAAGTCGATAGTAGTATTCGGGGTAGGCTTTGTTCAGATCCGTGAAGTCTACACACATACACCATGACCCATTGGCTTTTTTACCATCACCACGTTCACCAACTAACCAATTATCGTTAGCCCCATCCTTCAAAGCAAAAGAAAAAGCTCTCAACTTGATTTGCTCGTCCGTTGCTCCACTTGATTTCATGCTAGTACAAACGACATAAAACTCCGAAAGAAATTTGTTTGGATCTTCTCCATTCAGCCCATAGGACGAAGGAAGCAAGTGTATCAACCCCGACTTCAACTCAAAAGTAGTGTCTTCATCAAGAGCCAGAAATGAGATGCACAACGATTGTTGATCAAGGTTAGGAGCCATGAGCTCCCTTAAGGTACGAGTTTCAATTGTCGGAGGCATCTCTTCCTCCACTTCTACGGCAAAAGGCAATTCCTAAAAAATTTCTCCCAACTCGTTCCTCAACCTGAAAAGAGTTAGCTCCAATTCGGGATCGTACTGCAAATTTTTGATGTTAGTAGCACGAGTGTTAACCATAAACAAAGAGCATAAGCAATACTTTCCAAAAATCACGCAAAATATAAACAAGTAACACCGTTTCCCCGTCAACAGCGCCAAACTTTGGGCAGGCCGTTTAGTTGTATGCACCTATCCAAAAATAAATTTCTGCTACTCTTTTTTACAATTAAATGAAGAAAGGAAGTAAGGTTCGTATCCACAGGGAAACAGGGACAAGTTATATATTTAGCGGATCAAACCGTAGATTAATCTAGGTAATAAGTAACCTGATAAAAGGGGGGTTTTCAAATGAGTTATAAATGAACTAAAATTAATTAGCAAATAAATAAAATGAGTAATCAATGATGGAAATATCTTGAGCCCGATTAGCAATCCACTTCAATTTGATTATCGATCATTGTACCTCAACTCTAGTTATTTCCATGATTATCTATTGTTGAGAACTAATCTCGTATTCTCCTTATTCTTAGTTGAATAGCACGATCAGCGTGACTATAAAACCCTAACTAATGGATAACCTAGTCCGATCAGCGTCTAAGTTCAATCCAATAGCAGCAATAAACATAGAGAACCAATAGACCTACTAATGTCATATGCGCGATAAACATTCAACATTCGATTTAATTTCCCCAAGAAATAACCAAGATGATCTTCATCCAAGTTACTCCCTAGTTTGCTAAAAATCGATAAAAGAATAAAACAATTCGATAATAATTTTAAATCTAGCAGTAGATTAATTAGACAACTAAACTAGTAACGTTCTTAGCATAATTATGCAATAATCATAGAATATAATTATAGAAATTAAACCATAATCAACGGAAATAAATAGAGAGGAAAGATCTCACAATAATGATTGAAGTTTAATGTTAATCTTCTTCAAGAACGGTTCAAGCTACAATCGGCATAGCATAAGCGGTTTCCATGATTGAAATCTTTAGTAAAACTAAGAACTAAGAAGAACAAAGAGGAATGAAGAAGGAAAATGAAGAGGGGAGTATTTTCTCTCTCCCCCCCCCCCCAAATATTAGGTTTAGCTGGCTTATAAACCACGCACGAAATGTCGGTTAAGAACCGACTCAAGCATCACGAGGTGCGAGGATGGTCGCGAGATGCGACGAGCTACTGATCCTGACGAGCGCTACCGACCTCGCCTCGAATTACTGGGTTGGCTTACTTGCTGCGTTGTTGGGAGGCTCGAGGCTGTTGGAATTGATTGGGCCTCAACAAGGCTGTTAAGGCTTGTTGGACCTTGAACCTGTTGGGCCTTGTTGCTGAAGGCTTGACTTGCTAGACACTATGGTTTCCCGAGCACTCGCAAAATAACTCCAATTAATTATCGCTCCAATCCAATTTATCTTAAAAGCTCGGAACATAGAGCATAAACACTAATTAACTCACAGAACTTCCGCTAAGGGCTAAATAAAACGAAAAACAATTATGATCAAGACCCTTATAAAAAAGCACCCAAAATATAATAAAAACACCTTATAAATCGAGCCTATGATTAGCCATTCTTGGTAGTCACAGAGTTCAATGAAATCGGCCTCTAGCAACTTGTCCACTTCCTCCTTGACTGCAACATTCTTCTGACATGAAAAGTTTCTCTTTTTTCTGCTTTACCGGCCTTACGTGCTCATTTACGTTCAAACCGATAGACCATGACTAATGGGTCTATTCCAGGCATTTCAACTGCAAAAAAGACGAAGACGTCATCAATCACTCGCCGTAAGCTTATCAAGTTGACTTTGACTTTCTCTCCTAGGTATGTTTCCATCTTCGGAGTCCTTTCCGATCTATCTACTTCCAGGCTTATCTCCTTTGACTCTCCCTCGAGGCTAGGTCGCAGTAAGTCTGCTGGCCTTGCCTCGAAGTTCTCCATGGATAAGTCTCACTCCCTCTTGTTTTCAATTCTCATCCTTTTTCTCTCGGATGGGGGAGACTCCGTCGGCTTCTTAAGTGAGGACGTTTCAGCATTATATGACCGATTCCTGACTTCCCCTTATTTTTTCAGCTTTGCCAACGTTGGACGTGTGTATCATCATCAGGTGGTAAGTTGACACGATAGCTTGGGCGTCATGAATCATAGGTCTCCCAATAATGACATTATAGGTTGTCTGTACGTCAACAACTAAGAACTTGACCATAAGGTCTCTGGACTGAGTTCCCTCGCCGATCTTAACTGGCTACCTGATAGTACCTTTTGGGATGACTAACGCTCCAGTGAAACCACTTATCGGATATGTAACCATCTTCAAACATGCCTTACCGAGGTCTAACTTGTCGAACGTGGACAGGAATAGGATGTTGGCCAAACTGCCACCATCTATCAAGATTCGATAGACCAGCATATTCAAGATGTTGAGAGATACTACCAAGGGATCATCATGAGGAAGATGATTCCCATAGCATCCTCTGACGTGAATGATACGACCAGCATTTGTGGTGGCGTCGGCCACTGACTGGTGTAGTTGTAATTGACTTGATGCCGAAAGTCTTTTAGCCTTGCCTTGGCACTATGGTTACTACCGCCATGTACATGACCTTCTGAGATGACATTAATCTTAGTTAGCCTCTCTTTGACACTCATTCTAGCTTTACCGTCCTCATTCCTAAGCGACCTTTCCCGTTCTGACTGGCTTCTATACTGGTTGAAGCACCCTCTTCGAATAAAATCCTCTATGCCGTCTTTTAGGTCTTTGCAATCGTCTGTGACACTACCGTGATCCTGGTGGAGGTCATATCATTTTGTTTTGTCTCAGCCCTTTGTAAAAAAAATCTTCGGCCTCTGCCACTTGTCATCTCCCTTATGTATCTCGTATATCTCAGATCTTCAGAAGGTCAACAGGGTATGACTCATACCTGTCGGGCCTTCTCTTCCAGCCTTCCTTCACAGTATTTCTATCTTCTCTTCTTTCGGAGTTGTTATGCCGCTTATCTTTTTTATGCTTTTCTTTCTCCTTTTCCTTGTTATCCCCCTCATACCATTTTGTAGTTGCCGCTTTATCAAATTCCTCGCCTAGAATGAAATCATTGGCTTTTCCGAGGACCTCCGACAAGCTAGTTAACTTCAAGTAACTTCGAAATAAGGTTCCCTCTTTCAGACCTGTTATCAAATTTAAGACGACTACTTCTTGCTGCAGATTAGGGATGTAACGGCCTTAGCATTAAAAACGCTAATATAATCCCTTAGACTCTCTTTGTCGCCTTGTTTGATTGACATCAACTCTCATATCGTCCTTTTTATCCTCTTGTTGTTGACAAAGTGGGTGATGAACATAGTATAGAGTTGCCAGAAGTCGTAGATGGTTCCCGGTGTTATGCTCTTGAACCAATTATGTGCTAACCCATGGAAGATTTAAGGGAATACTTTGCACCCGCATCGAGTTGGGTGTTGGTGTACAAGCAGATATGGCCCTCATAAGCCGATATGCGATCTTCAAAGATCCATCTTGCCATCATACTTACATGTCGGCATCTTAATCTTCTGCACTGGTTCCTAAAGTATGGAGAAAATAAAGGGAGATAGGCGAGGTGCCACCACGACACGATGTCAGCTAGAGTTTGCCGGGTTTCATACAAGATCTGTCATGTCGTCTTCCCCCTCCTTAGAAATGTGAGTCTCCCTGAATGAACTTTCTTCATAGTCAGCTTCATCAAATTGGTAATGCTCCACCTGCTGGCAACCTGCAAAAGATCGCATCTATCTAATGGGCTTGGTGGCCTAGTCAGCAGGACCTTACCAATTTGAGGTGTCTGACCGGCCAATGTCTGCAAGCCATGAGCCGCTCTTTGAAGCTGTTCAGGACTGAACATGTGGTGGATGCAATCAAAATGTTGGGTGCGTGGGAGGACCCAGCAATCGGCTGGGAGGACACCACAATCGGCTATGGAGTGGTGAAGTCGGATGGGGGACCGGTGATGTTGTTGTTCTCATCAGTTTATGGCATGGCTATGGGTTGTTTTCAATCTGTATCTTGTTTTGGCGAATTCATTGAATAAAGATGGTAAGTGTAGGCGTGTTTTTATTTTGCCTACGCGGTGTGAGCGAGCATTTGTATTTGACTACCCCACTGTAAAGGTTTTATTGATTGTTTTGTATTGAAAGAAGTCGCCAACAATTCTTTTTAGGAAGAATCATAAACCTAATTGGATATAGGAAAATCATAGGGACAAATTATCCAATGTAGATTTCTCCGTCCTGACTCCATAGATGGTCAAAGTGACCAAAGATTGAGTTCGGGGGTGAGGGTACAAATATGGTCATAATGAACCACATTCGCCTAAAGTTGGCCTCTACTTAATGTCTATTCATTACAGATTTTATGCCAAAGAATAATCAAGTAATGTTTTAAAGCACCCTAAAAATAATTAGTCTAAATTGGTTCAGGAAACACATAAAAAGACTATTTTTTAGTGGTATGTTATTAGGCAATCAATTTACAGGGAACCTAGCAGGTTGTCCAAATTAATCTAATTAATGTTGGAACAATTCTTTAGGTCTTGTTTAGTAAAAATAACATGTGGGTGATAAAAGCAATAAAGCAGGACAATCATATAATATGCATGTAATGATCAGGCAGGCATATAATATACAAAGGCATGAATAATAATAAAATAAAATAAAAGAAAGTATAGAAAAAGGGTTAGAATATACAGTATAGCGATTTTACATTAAAGATCTACATCTGGAAAGAAAATTGTTAGTTCCTTCAATAGCGATTATACCGTGGCTTGGGTCTGCGAGATTGACAACCTTCGGGACGAGCAATCATGAAGCCTGAAAATCTGAATGTCTGAAAGTATTTAGATTGAATGTATTTGTGTTTGAAAGTATGAGTTTTGTAGAGAGATTATATAATTCGTAGAGAGGTTCGTAATATATTTGTCGAGTGTTATGTGAGAAATCCGTTTTTTTATCTGTACGAAAATCAGGCCTATTTTTAGGGAAAACGGCACTGCGCCTCACGCGCAGCCTGCGTCTGGTGCAGCTGACGTGGCAAGCGTATGACGCGGCATGACCAATAAAAAGTGTACAAGTGGTACGCGCTTTTTTAAAAAGATAAGAAAGAAAATCCGTGACTCAAGCAGAGAGCAGCGCTTGACGCAGGACTCTACATGAAACAGAAGTCTACGTGGCAGTTCTGGTGCGCTTAGCACAGCCTGTGCGCTTGGCGCAGCCTACGTGGAAGGCCACGTGGAAGGACATGTGCGCTCAGCACAGTCAAATGCGCTCAGCGCACTGCCTTGTTTTGATACTTTTTTTATATAAACGCGTTTTAAAGATTTTTTTTTATCTTTTAACTCCGGAAATATGATTTTACGTGATTGATATTATAGTTTTATATGTTCTTTTCTCCTCGGTTCTTTGATATCATTTCCCTATTTTCTGCTATGAGTTCTCGAGGCCCGAGGCTACTTTCCAAAGCCTTCGGGTGCGGAGAGTTTTGCAGTCTTGGTGTTAAAGGCTAAGAAAGCCCCTTTTGAAGGCCCGACCGATCAGGTCGGGCGGATGACGCCCAATCGGGCGGTCCTTGTCCTTTCAAAGTCATTCTCCTCGGGAACGATCGGGCGTATATCGCCCGCTCGCAATTCGCTGATAGCGCCTGATCGGGCGTACTCTCCCGGTTGGATCGGGAGCCCTGCTCGACAAACGCGTGCTGAAGGAACATCCCTTGAAGGCTGCCCGATCGGGCGGTTGGCCCGGAAGCTGAAATTCGAAACTTTTTATTTCCTTTTTTTGTTCTTTTTTTAGAATTAGTATAAATAGCCCGGTTTTTTCACCAAATACCCCTAACAAATAAATTTATTCACCAAATACCCCCACTTTTTTTTAAATTCACCAGATACCCCTGACCTTCAAAAAAATTCACCAGTTGCCCAAATGACTTACGGCGGTTAACTCCGTTAGTCATTAACCCTAAACAACCCTAATTAACCTTAATTAAACCCTAAAAAATCCTAATTAACCTTAATTAAACCCTAAAAACCCTAACTCTAAAAAAACCCTAAAATCCCACCACCCCACCACCCCCCAACCACCCCCAAACCCCACCACCCCCCAACCACAACAACCCCAGTCCCACCACCCCCTCACCGTCCCCCTTCGAATCCCGCGCCTCCCTCTCCCCTTCCCCTCCCCGCGGGAAAATCGCTCCCCCTCCCCTTCCCCAAAAATGTAAAATCGCTCCTCTCCCCCTTCGACCGCGCCTCCTCCCCCCCTTCCCTAGCCGGAAAATGCTCCCTCTCCCCCTTCGACCGCGCCCACCCTCCCCTCCCCCTTCGAATACCGAGCCCACCACTCGCACCCCTTCGAATCCGAGCCCACCACCGACGCTAACCGACGAGATCGACCCTCCCCCCCCCCTTCGAATCCGAGCCCACCACCGACGCTAACTAACGAGATCGACCCTCCTCTTCCCCCCTCGCGCCATGAGATCTAGGGAGGGGGGGACCGGGTCTTGAACCGACGAGTGTGATGGAGGGAGAGGCGCCGGCGAGATCGAGGGAGGGGGATGGGGCCTGCGTGGCTGCTGCGGGGGAGGGGGAGGGGGTGGGGTTGGGTGGTGGGCTAGTAGGTCTAGGGTTTGGAGGGACTGGGGTTGGGTTAGGGAGAGAGAGAGTTAGGGTGTTTAGGGTTTACTTAGGGTTTAGTTAGGTTTAATTAGATTTAATTAGGGTTTTTTAGGTTAATTAATTAATGGTGCACTAACGTCCGTTAGCCAAAAGTGCATTTTGGGTAATTTTTTTAAAAGTCAGGGGTATCTGGTGAATTTTTTTCATAGGTCAAGGTATCTGGTGAATTTTAAAAAAGTGGGGGTATTTGGTGAATAAATTTATTTGTCAGGGGTATTTGGTGAAAAAACCGTAAATAGCCTTGTAAAATATTTGGCAAGGACCTTTTTTCTGATTTTTCTCAAGCATCCTTAGTTCTCTAAACTCTAGTTTTCTCTCTACCCCTAATTATTGCACATTGGAGATTAATTCAAGTTCAATTCAAGTTCTTCAATTTTCCTTTCGATTGGTAATTGTCTCTTTCATAGTTCTTATTTGCTTTCAAGTATTTGTCTCTGATTATTTTTTATTGCTTCAAGTATGAGTATTTCAATGATTATTGTTTGTGTTTTCTTTGCCATGAGTGAGTAGATTCTTCTCTTGGGCTAGTGAGGGAAGCCATGTTTATACCATGATTTATTGTTCTTGATTTCTTTGATAATTAGGTTGTGGTTAGAGCAATTCTAGTGTGATTCATTTTTATCTGCGATTTATGTTAGTGTACAATTTCATGAATAGTTTCTGGCTAATAATTGTTTGTATTGATCAAGATCCTACTTTTCGAGGCCTAGAACACACTGGTGAGTCTGATTATGTGATGTGACCATACGGCATATGTTGCCTTGATAGTGTTAAGACCCGACCATAGGATTAACGCCTGCTCTAATTGCTCGACCCTACACCTAAGTATTATTAGTTTTCTGAACCATTCTGATTGGTATAAGCATGGTGGACCGATCGATTGCCCTAGATTTTTAATTATTTGATAAATTTCCTTCTCTTGTGATTTAGTTTATTTCACCTTAGTTATTAGTCAATCAACAACTTTTCTTTCTGAATAATTAAGTAATTGAACATTAATCTGTAGAATTCCTCTCCCTGTGGATCGACCTGTATCTGCTAAGTATCTGCTAACAACAAACACCGTGCACTTGCGGTACTATTTTAAAACCCATCAAGTTTTTGGCGCCGTTGCCGGGGAGACGACTACTTTCTATAGCTTTTTGATTGATTATTTGAACTATTTCTGCTTTCTCATTGGAACTTCAAGTTCCAATTGAGGCAATTTCACTGCACATTTCTCTTTGTTTCTTTTATGCCCAGGTCTAAAAGAACAGGTACTCCAGTGCCAACTGATCCTGATCTCGAGAAAACCATCCGGCAACTTAAAAAGCAATAAAAGAAGAAGAAGCAGCCTGCTAACCAGGGAAAATCCACATAAGGTCCTTCAGAGCCAATCATGCCTCCTAAGTCATTGAAATCTTATGGGGTACCTTCTCTTGGTGGCATTTCCACAGGTCTTACTATGCCTGACATTCAAGCGGCTAATTTTGAGATCAAGCCTGCCCTCATCAATATGATCCAACAAAACCAGTTTGGAGGACATCCATCTGAAGACCCTGCAAATCATTTACAACGGTTTCAACAATTATGTCGTACTATTAAGCATCAAGGGGTCACTCCTGATCAGTTGAAGGTCATGGTATTTGAGTTTTCTTTGAAAGACAAAGCTCAAAAATGGTTGAATGATGTTCAAAAAACTGAGTGGAGTGCTATTTTTGAAGCATTCCTGAGAGAATACTACCCTCCTACCAAGACTGCAGAAATCAGACACAAGCTTGCTACCTTCCAACAAGAACCTGATGAGACATTGAAGGAAGCATGGAATAGGTTTAAGGATCTGCAGAGAGAATGCCCACACCACAATCTAGACAAGTGGTTCATCACTCAGACATTCTACAATGGTCTACAACCCAATATCAAGAGTACAATTGATTCATCTGCAGGGGGTGTTTTCCTAGACAAGGAGGTGGATGAAGGGTACAGTTTTCTGGCCAACTTAGCAGCAAATGATCATAGTTCTTCCAGGACTATAACAAAGAAAAAGTTGGATGCTGATGCATATGCCTTGTTGTCTGCACAAGTTGCCCAGTTGAGCATGAAGATGGATACACTTAAATCTTCACAGTCAAATACTCCCCCTATGAGTATTAATGCTATGTCTTCCATGGCTCCTATTACCTCTTCTTTCTGTGAGGTGTGTGGTGTTCAAGGCCACTTTGGCTATGATTGTTCTTATAATCAACCGGACTCAAATCAGATGGAGCTACGAATGCTTTTCAGCAGAGACCCCCGCACAATCCATATTCCAACACATTCAACCCAGGTTGGAGGGATCATCCTTATTTTTCCTACAAAAACAATAATGTTCAGAACCCTCAACCAATGTCACAAACATCCTACCAACCACCTCATCAAAACCCACCACAGCATGCTGCCAGACAACAATATTACCAAGGGGCTCCTCATAATCCCCCTCCTGGTTTCAATAGGCCTTCACACCAAGGCTATCAGCAGCAAGCTCCTCAGAATGCCAGCTCTCAAGAGCCTGCCATGTCTGACCTGATGAAGATGATCGTTTCTATGCAAAAGAGTCATGAAGAGAGCATCAAAAAGTTGAAGAACACTACCAAACATTTGGAGACTCAACTTGCTCAGGTGGCAGGAAATAATGCATAAAGGCAACCAGGTCAATTGCCGGGGCAACCAATTCCCAAAGAAACTGCTAATGCTGTCACTCTTCAAAGCGGTACGTAGTATGATGCTCCTCTTATGCCTACTGATGATTCACCACCTCCAGACAAAAATGATGTAGTGGATGAAAATGAAGGTGAAGATAGCTCAAAAGCTGAAATTGAGCAAGGGAAAGTAGATGAAGCAAAGAAGCAAAAGGAGAAGGTTACCAATTCTCCTACACCACCACTACATTTCCCTCACAGGATGCAAAAATCCAAGGTTGATCAACAGCTTGGTAAGTTCATGTCTATGGTCAAGAATCTTGAGGTAACAGTTCCTTTCACTAATTTAATTTCTCAAGTGCCTGTTTATGCCAAATTTTTGAAAGACATGATTACTAAGAAAAAAGATTTTTGTGGTCTAGATAGAGTTGCTCTAACTGAAGAGTGTAGTGTTGCTCTGCAAAATAAAATCCCTCCAAAATTAAAGGATCCTGGTAGTTTTTCCATCCCCTGTTATGTAGGTGCGTTATTTATAGATAAGGCTTTATGTGATTTAGGAGCTAGTGTATTTGTTATGCCTTTATCTATCTGTAATAAACTGAACTTGGGAGTTTTGAAGTGCACCCAGATTACTTTGCAGATGGCAGATCGTTCTGTAAAATATCCTTTGGGTATTTTAGAGGATGTTCCTGTCAGGGTTGGAAAATTCTATAAACCTGTAGATTTTGTGGTGCTAGATATGGAGGAGGATAGTCAGATCCCCATTATTTTGGGAAGGCCTTTCCTGTGTACTGCCGGTGCTGTTATTGATGTTAAATCTGACTCTCTGACTTTAAGTGTTGGTGATGATACTATTACTTTTAAACTGACTAATGCTATTAAATCTCCTATGCTTGAGCACACATGTTGCAGGATTGATGTACTAGAAGAGATCTCTGGAGGTGAGTATCACCAATTTCTGTCAGATGATCCATTGGGGAAAATTCTTGATCTGGATGGCTTTGATACTAATGAGGTAGTCGAATGTGAGGTAATGGAGACTAGTTACTCTACTTCCGAACCACAGGTAAAGAAGTTAGAACTCAAACCTTTACCTTCTCATCTCAAATATGCATTTCTCGATGATAATGAGGAATGCCCTGTGATTGTCAGTACTAAACTCACAGATGGCCAGCTTTCACAACTTCTTGCAGTGCTTCGTATGCACAAAAAGGCTATTGGGTATAGTATTGATGATCTAAAGGGTATTAGTCCTGATTTTTGTATGCATAGAATCAACTTGGAAGAGAATCACCGCCCTTGTATACAACCCCAAAGACGTTTGAATCCTAATACGCAAGAGGTAGTGAAGAAGGAAATAATGAAACTACTTGACGCGGGCATCATCTACCGCATCTCCAATTCTAAGTGGGTGAGCCTGGTTCGAGTTGTTCCTAAAAAGGGGGGACTACCGTTGTTAAGAATGATAGGGATGAACTAATTTCTACTGCATCGCTACAGTTGGCGAATGTGTATTGACTATCGCAGATTAAACATAGCCACCTTGAAAGATCACTTCCCCCTTTTATTGATCGATGCTAGAAAGATTAGCAAATCATAACTTTTTCTGTTATTTGGATGGATATTCTGGTTTCTTTCAGATTCCTATTCACCCTGAAGACCATGAGAAGACGACGTTCACATGTCCTTATGGCACTTTTGCTTACCGCCAGATGCCTTTTGGTTTGTGTAACGCCCCTGCCACATTTCAAAGATGTATGATGGCTATATTATCAGATTTCATTGAGAATATCATGGAGGTATTCATGGATGATTTCAGTGTTTATGGTTCTGACTTTGACATGTGTTTGCGTAATCTTTTTAAGGTCCTTAAGCGTTGTTGTGATGTTCATCTGGTCTTGAATTAGGAAAAGTGCCACTTCATGATCAATGAAGGAGTGGTACTTGGTCATCTTGTTTCTAAACGTGGCATCCAAGTTGACCAAGCAAAAATTGAGGTGATTAAGAAACTTCCTCCTCCCGTGAATGTTAAGGGAATGAGGAGTTTTCTTGGTCATGCGGGTTTTTATCATCGTTTTATAAAAGATTTTTCTAAAGTCGCGAAACCCCTGACTCAATTATTGCTTAAGGATGCCACTTTTGATTTTACTGATGCTTGTTTGGAGTCCTTTGACAGGATTAAGAAAGCATTGATAACTGCTCCAATCATACAACCTCCGGACTGGGATTTGCCGTTCGAGATTATGTGTGATGCTAGTGACTATGCTGTGGGAGCAGTGCTTGGTCAAAGGAGGAATAAGGTGTTGCATGCCATTTACTATGCAAGTAAAACCTTGGATGGAGCTCAAATGAATTATGCTACTACTGATAAGAAGCTCCTTGCGATTGTTTATGTCCTTGATAAATTTCGAACCTATCTCATTGGTTCGAGAGTCATTATTCATACTGATCATGCCGCCCTCAAGTATTTGTTGGCCAAGAAGGAGGTGAAGCCGAGGCTCATTCGATGGATTCTTCTTCTTCAAGAGTTTGATATGGATATACGAGATAAGAAGGTTGCTGAGAACGTGGTTGCAGATCATCTCTCTCGTTTGAGGTTTGAGTCGAGCTCAGATGGCCCTATAGATGATTTTTTTCCTAATGATCATCTCCTTGTTGTGTCTACCCAATCTCCTTGGTATGCTGATTTTGCTAATTACTGTGTTGGTGGATCTCGTCCCCCTGATCTTACATATCAGCAGCGCAAAAAGTTCTATCATGATGCTAAAAGGTATTTTTCGGAGGATCCCTTTATATAAAAAATGTGTTGACGGAATGTTTCGTAGATGTATTGTAGATTGAGAGATTAAGGGAGTGCTACAACATTGTCATATCATGCCCTCTAGCGGTCATCTAGGCTCCCAAGCCGCAGCTCATAGAGTCATCCAGAGTGAATTTTACTGGCCTACAATTTTCAAGGATGCTCGTGCTTTTTGTGTGTCTTGTGATGCTTGCCAAAGGACCGGTAATATTTCCAAGAGGCAAGAAATGCCACAGACACGTATTTTGGAGGTTGAACCCTTTGATGTCTGGGGCATCGATTTCATGGGTCCATTCCCTACTTCTTGTGGAAACAGGTACATTTTGGTCGGTGTTGATTATGTGACCAAATGGATTGAAGCCTTAGCATCACCAACCAATGACTCTCAAGTGGTGATGAAGATGTTCAAGAAAATAATTTTCCCCCGTTTTGGTGTGCCTAGAGTTGTCATCAGTGATGGAGGCTCCCACTTCCATAAGAGCACTTTTAAGGCTTTGTTAAAAAAACATGGGGTCACTCACAAGGTTGGCTTGGCTTACCACCCACAGACTAGTGGCTTAGTGGAGATGTCCAACAGACAGATTAAGAGGATTTTGGAGAAAGTAGTCACCAAAGCAACGAAAGATTGGTCATTGAAGCTTGATGATACTCTTTGGGCTCTGCGCACTGCATTTAAGACTCCTCTAGGAAAACCTCCATATCGAATGGTGTACGGCAAAGCTTGCCATCTACCAGTTGAGTGGAGTATTTATCTGCATAGGCTACTAAAGAAATTAACGTGGATCTCCAAGCTGCAGGTGAGGCACGACTTCTTCAAATGAATGAAATGGATGAGCTTAGACTGGAAGCTTATGAAAATCACAAGCTCTATAAGGAGCAAACGAAGAAGTTTCATGACAAGATGATAGAAAAGAGGGAATTTCATGTGGGTGACAAGGTATTGCTATTCAATTCGAGGTTGAGACTTTTTCTTGGAAAACTCAAGTCTCGATGGTCGGGACCATTTGTGGTGACTGATGTTAAGCCACATGGAGCAGTTGAAATTTCAACGAATGAAGGTGAGAAATTCAAGGTGAATGGACAACGCTTGAAGTTGTACCATGAGGGTGCTTTTATAGGCCTTGTAGAGGAGATTCGCTTTGCGGGAGGCAACTCGTATCTTTTCTTCTTTTTACTTAGTTTTCTTTCTTTTTTTCTTAGTTTTGCTCTTTTTCGTGAGTGAGTGAGAGGGTACTAATTTTCTTTTGAAGCGTATTTAGTGCAGGGTGGTTAGTTTCCGTGAGCCATGAGTTGCCAAAAGCGAAAATGCGAACAAAGCAAGCGTTGTAACACACTTCCGCATGCCGCCCGATATGGTCGGGCCACCTACTCTCGATCGGGCCCGTAACAATTTTCCGAGAAAAGGCCAAAGAAGTGCCTTCGCCCGATCAGGTCGGGGGAACCCCGCCCGATCGGGCCCGTGACCAATTTTGGAAACCTCAAAAGAAACAAAAAAAAAAATCACTTTGCCCGGTCTAACCGGGCGGTATATCGGGCGCCTTGGCAATTTCCACGATTTTCCTTCGGGTTTTTTTTTCTTTTTCTCCTTCATTCATCTTTCATTTTCCCAAATTCTCTCTCTCTCTCTCCTCTCAAAATTCTCTCAAGACCCTAATTTCCCACTTCATCTTCTTCCTCCATCCTCTCATCCTTTACCTCTAACCTCCATTAAAATGCTTCCCACCTTCAAGAAATCACCACCCTTCTTCATCCTTTACTTTTTCTCTCACTACTTTTCCCCACTTTTCTTCTCTACCCATCTCAACCTTCATCTCTCCACTTCCTTTATTTTGTGAGTTTTACCAAAAGGTTCTAAGAGTATCCATGGCAAAAACAAGAAGATCACGTGGGAAATCTTCAAGGGCTAGGGCTCCACCACCACAACCACCACCGCAAAATGGAACCGGATGAAGATTTTCCCGAAGTGGTCTTCACAACTAAGAAGCAAAAGGAGAATTTTCAACGACTGAAAGGTCGTGAGGTACTTTCTACTCGCTTTTTAGATATTGAATTTCTGACTAATTTGGGAATTGCTAATGATTTCAAAAGCTTTAAGAAAATAATTGGTATGGAAGCCCTCTATAATGTTCATGTGAATACATATAGGAGCCTAGTGCTTGAATCCTATAGCAGCTTTGAAGTTACTAAGCCTAGGTCTGGTCCTATTTCTTATGTGTCCTACCGATTGCTCAACCAGGACTTTTGTCTCTCCCTACCCTAATTTGCCAATATCTTAAGAATCGCAAATAGGGGGACATTAGTCATCCGGCGGGATATAATCATGGTTCATGTTATTACAACATTACGGGTAGTAAGGTTCCAGTCAACCTACAGCATTGTAAGGCCACTTACATTCATCACCCTATCTTCAAAATCTGGCAACGATTTATGTCCGGGACTTTGTTTGGACGGGTTGAGGGAAACAACTTGCGGGGGGATGAGCTTTATCTGATAGGTAGCTACTTGTCTAGGGGAACAGAACAAGCATTTTAGTATAATATCCCCCATCAGGTTGCTCTACAGTTTGAGCGGATAGCCATCACCTTCCCCAAGCACCGCGCTGATGGCACTTACTCCTCCCGCCCCATAGTCAATGGTGGGCTTATCACCCTCTTTGCCCGACAGATAGCGGGGTTTGATGAATCCCGCTACGCCCCAGTCCCCGGCCCCACCCTTATAGATGCTACTTATCTTGACTCTCTTCATTGGATAGAGCGAGCTGGGCCGGGTCGTTATTAGTGGTTTATAGGTAGCCAGCGTTCCATTATTCTTCCCGATCCTCGAGCTCGCTCGCGCGCCCGGGCGTGCCCATTACCACCTCCCCATCCGGAGCCAGGATTTCCCCACCCCCGCTCCCCGAGGTACCCCAGCGCTCATACATTAGGCGCCCGCCTCATGATGATGACGTTGGTACTTCCTCTTCTGCTCCCCCTCCCCCATATGCTGGTGCTTTTGATATTCAGGGCATGATGAGCACACTTCAGAGGATGGAGCTTGGCATGCCTACACTCAGTCAGCAGGTTGCCATATTGCCGAATGACCAGCACTTGGCCTTGTACCCCCTGTACGATGAGTATTGTCGGACTCATCGGATTTCTGAGGAAGGCCCCCACCCCCTCATGTATACATGGAACCCCAACTACGGCGTTCCAGAACCAAGGTGCCCACGACATGGAGGATGATGATCCTGATGCTTCCTTGGGCGGTTGACGGCCCTGTTTCTTCTCCTTTCCCTTGCTGCAATGAGGCCATTACCAAGTTCAGCTTGGGGAGGATCTTTGTAGGTACTCTCCTCTCTTTAATCGCTTTCTAGTGTAGTTAGTTTAGTTTCTTTACTTTCACAAAAAAAAATTAAATTAATAAAAAAATAAAAAAATAAAAACAAAAATACCAAAAATACGATTTGACTGGACTGGATTGATTGCTTCCCTGTGCCCCGTGATGTTCTTTGAAAATATAATTTAGCTCTGTATTTGGATAGCTGGGCACTTGAGATTGTGATGCTGGAATGTGACATTTAGCTGCTTTGACCTTTAGTGGGCCTTGATGATAACGCACTTACTTTGACTGCATGCTTGAACTGGTTAGCCTGTGAAGATTCTTTCTTGCCCATGGATTTAGTTCCAGTCTATTCTTGTGTGTTAGTTCCTCTCTAGTGTTCCAATCTTGACTTTGGCAAGGTACTTGTTGACATTTGGCATCATTTTTCATATGCTGTGATAGAGGCGTTTCGTTGAATTGTTTCTTAAACCTTGAATTTTATTTTCATGATTCTTTTTCCACTCTAGCCTGCTGAGCCTAATGACTTTTTTGGTTACTAAACCACATTACAAGCCTTGAGCCCTTTGTTTGATTACTATCCCAAGCCTAGCTTGGGGGAGCATTAGCTTAGGTTGGCATTGTGATGATAAGTTGATGTTGGTGGTTCATTGGAAAAATACTAATTGCAAGTTCAAAGGTTTGAAGAGAAAGAAATATAGAAAGAAAAGAATTGTATTTGTCAGTTCAAAGAAAGCATAATAGTGTGAAAAATTGGAAAAGTGCATTTGTTCCTTATTCTTTCATTCACATTATTTTGAAAAAAGAAAAAAAAGAAAAAGAAAAAAGAAAAAATAATATACACCATGAGAAAATGAGCTAAAAACAAAAGTTTGTTGTGTGTTTGGTGATCTTCCATAGTAGGTTGATGTTTTGGGAGATGTGTTAGTATTTTGGGAGTTGTTTTAGACCTCATTTGGTCTTGATTTTTAGTGTTAATTGCTCCCCTTTCTTGGCTTTACCATCACATTTCCTAAATGTTTTCCCTACCTTAACCCAAGCCTCATTACAACCCAAAAAAAGACCTCTTCAAAGATATGTTCTTTGTTTGTTGAATTGAAACGGAGTCAAATTTCCAAAGTTAAAGATGTGCGTTCGCTACTTGAGTCGACCTGAATAGGATGAGTGATATGATACCTTTCTAAACACATGAGAGTGTGAGTGGGAAGGGTTATTATGGTTGGGTCGGTGAGTGTTCGGGCACATTTCATGCTTGCCACAAATTTTGAGAGGAGTGGCACCCTGGTGAGCACTTTTTCGAGATTTGCATGTCACGTAAGGCAGCCGCATTTGATTGCTTGCTTGGGTGATTGGTGGTTAGAGTGATCTGAACAGTTGAACTTGAATTTTGCCTGCTTGAATGATTTTGAGCTCTGAAGAATTTTTGATCTCTGTTTTCATATCTAAAGGGCTGAAGCAATTATGTTCATGTTCATGTCATGATTTGCTTGAGGACAAACAAAGGTTTAGCTTGGGGGAATTTCATATTATAGTTTTATATGTTCTTTTCTCCTCGGTTCTTTGATTGAAATTCGTGCAAAATAGTGCTCTTATGAGCTATTTTATACTAACATTTTCCATCTAGTTGTGCTTTTGTGTCTTATGATAGTTTTCAAGTTTTAGGGAATTATTTCCCTATTTTCTGCTATTCTTGATGCTACAATGGATTGGAGAGAGTTAGGAGGCACGTGTATGAGTTCCCGAGGCCCGAGGCTACTTCCCAAAGCCTTCGGGTGCGGAGAGTTTTGCAGTCTTGGCGTTAAAGGCTAAGAAAGCCCCTTTTGAAGGCCCGCCCGATCAGGTTGGGCGGATGACGCCCGATCGGGCGGTCCTTGTCCTTTCAAAGTCATTCTCCTCGGGAACGATCGGGAGTATATCGCCCACTCGCAATTCACTGATAGTGCCTGACTGGGCGTACTCGCCCGGTTGGATTGGGCGCCCTACTCGACAAACGCGTGCTGAAGGAACATCCCTTGAAGGCAGCCTGATCGGGCGGTTGGCCCGGAAGCTGAAATTCGAAACTTTTTATTTCCTTTTTTGTTCTTTTTTTAGAATTAGTATAAATAGCCTTGTAAAATATTTGGCAAGGACCTTTTTTTCGGATTTTTCTCAAGCATCCTTAGTTCTCTAAACTCTAGTTTCCTCTCTAGCCCTAATTATTGCACATTGGAGATTAATTCAAGTTCAATTCAAGTTCTTCAATTTTCCTTTCGATTGGTAATTTTCTCTTTCATAGTTCTTATTTGCTTTAAAGTATTTGTCTCTTATTATTTTTAATTGCTTCAAGTATGAGTATTTCAATGATTATTGTTTGTGTTTTCTTTGCCATGAGTGAGTAGATTCTTCTCTAGGGCTTAGTGAGGGAAGCCATGTTTATACCATGATTTATTGTTCTTGATTTCTTTGATAATTAGGTTGTGGTTAGAGCAATTCTAGTGTGATTCATTTTTATCTGCGATTTATGTTAGTGTATAATTTCATGAATCGTTTCTGGCTAATAATTGTTTGTATTGATCAAGATCCTACTTTTAGAGGCCTAGAACACACTGGTGAGTCTGATTATGTGATGTGAACATACTACATATGTTGCCATGAGAGTGTTAAGACCCGACCATAGGATTAACGCCTACTCTAATTGCTCGACCTTATACCTAAGTATTATTAGTTTTCTGAACCCTCCTGATTGGTATAAGCATGGTGGACAGATCGAATGCCCTAGATTTTTAATTATTTGATAAATTTCCTTCTCTTGTGATTTAGTTTATTTCACCTTAGTTATTAGTCAATCAACAACTTTTCTGTCTGAATAATTAAGTAATTGAACATTAATCTGTAGAATTCCTCTCCCTGTGGATCGACCCGTATTTGCTAAGTATCTGCTAACAACAGACACTGTGCATTTGCGGTACTATTTTAAAACCCATCAGTGATAAAATCTGATTTCGACTTAAAAAATATATCTTTTGAAAATATTTATTTATTAAAATAAATCAATTAATTATCAATTAATTGGGCTTTCCAAAGAATTGGGCTCAAATACAATTAATTACCATGAATAATTAATTGGGCTTTAAAATAGGACTTTAACACTTTTCGAAATGGTTTTGAATAGCTTTTCAGACTGCTCTGCCCTTGGATCGTACCAATTAAGACCACGGTATGTTTCATCATCGGATCCTTAAATGGGGAGACACGATTATGTGTCTACAGTAAGCAAGAGTGTGGAGTGACCTTTTTTAGTTCAAGTATAGTTCTCCCCTCCATCTAGCGCCAATTGTTCAAATATGGAATAACTGAGTGGGGAGAACCGGCATCAAGGTTGCCTTATATCAAGCCGGTTTGGATACTGCAAGAGAAAGCACGTGAACTAACCTCGAGGGTTCATCCGAGGAACTCCCCTCCGATACCTAAGTTAGAAAAGGAAAACCGGTAGCTCTCAATTACTTTGTAATTATGATGAAGAACGTACCTAAAGGACTCAGATCATGGGGTATTTATAGTGGCCGGGAGTGTCCTAGTAATAATGATAGGACACTTATCCTATTGGCTCAATCAATACTTATCCCTTATTTAATACTTTTCTCTAGGCCTATAATCCACGTATAGTGTAAATGGAAATGGCCCAAGGCCAATTGACATGGCCTGTATAGAGAGAACCAGCAACGTGCATTGAAAGGATCGGTATGTTCTAGAATACCGGTATCACAATGATTCATTTTCTAGATCTACGCCTAATGTCTCGGCATATCACTCATGGCAGTTTGAGCGGCTGATGGACCCGTGTGGTACTTGGACAACCTCCATACGATAAGTAATAGTTATAGTTGATTTAAAAAAATATATGGGTGGTTTAGAGAATAGACACGCAGAGTTATAGGTGATTTACAAATAAGAAAAATCACATAAAATTTTCAAGGTTTTTTTATGCAGTAATTGTTTGTAGTTAATCTAAGTGTCTTAATTGATGATAATATTTGCCACAAATTGAGTTATCAAGCTTAATAAAAATTAAATTATTCCATTCATTAAAATTATCTATAATATGATGAATAGGTGGTATTGAGGGTATAAGTTATTTGGATAAAATCCAACATCCAATGCAATCCACACCGAATTACTAATGTAACGTTATGAGTTTTATTAAAACTTAGTTGTAAATATTTAATCCTCTTTCCCATTATTACATATCTAATCAGCATAATTTTTTCAAAACTATTGTTGTTTTAAATCGTTGTGTTTGATGTAGCTTTAATCGAGTTTATCAATACTTTGTTGATAGGCATGTCGCGCCCCTAACAAAAAATAAATAACCTAACTAATCTTCCTAATAATGTATTAGGGAAGTCGTGGTCGATCCCACATAGATAAAGTTGTTCTATGATTAGCTCTTAAACAATGGTAAAACTAAAGAAGGTAAAGATTTATATATAATCACTAATAAAAGAAATAAAAATATATATTAATAAACAAAAGCACTATAGTTAAGTAACCCCACTAGTAAGAATAAATAAAATAATAATTCCTACAAAGAAATCAAATCAAAAGTTCATGAGGAGTAATGCACCCTAAAAAGTACGATAAACCTCTCCCTAATATCTATGCCTTCCCTAACCATGCATTCATACCTATTCCCACGGACTCATACAAGAAGGAGACCTTAAGCGTAACATCACAAATAAATTTCTAGCAATCCAGTCTACTTATTCCCTTAAAGATATTCATGCTCTTAATTGAAATATTCAAATCAGTCATAACCCAACTCCCGTTGCAATCAAGACAAAGGAATCATAACACTACTAAGTATCCCTAATCTAATATTGGATATGCACAATCAATTAAGCAAGGACAATCAAACAACTAATTTGGGAATTTAAAGATATAATCATGAATTAATTCATACTATGGTTCAACTTAACCATAGATAAAAGAACTACACAAGCATAATTGAAATACATAAACAAACTAGAGAAAAATAATTGAATTTCATAATAAAAAATAAAGAGAAAAGAAGAAGACAATAAATACTTGAATTAGCGAAAGAAAGGTAGAGCCTTGGACAACAATGGAGATCTACAAGTTTCTCTCTCTAAAAAGCCAAAAAATATATATATAAAATAACCTTCTCCATTCCGTCATGAAATGAATAAAAGAATATTTATAGATTCCTAAACAATAAAACTGACAATGTAAGTTACATTATGAAGCAGACTAACACAGGCGTGTTGATAACGACACAAATGTTCACCTGCTGACTTGCTGACCATATACTACATAAAGACCCTACAAAGGAAAGGTACCACTTCGAAGAATTCAGAGAAGCAAGGCCGTGTCAAAATGACACGGTCGTATTGGCCGCCTCTAATAGCCAGCCTTCTTCACCTCAACTTCAAACAACTATAACTTTTGATCTGGAGCTTTTCTTAACACATGTAATATATTTTTAGAAAGCTCTTGAAGTCTAGTATCCAACCCAGTTGGAATTACCTACTTATCATTTTTATATAAAAAATTATAAGCAAAAAATTGAATAGGTGTCATATTTCTCACGACTATGAAAAACGGTTCGTATCTTCTTTAATTCCAATTCGTTTTTGGCACATGATATATCATGTCAAAGCTCATCTAAGTGTCTTTATTCTCATATTCTTCCATAGGAGTACAAAGTAGCTGAAATTATATCAAAACACCAAACAACCCATGAAAGCAACATAACTTATAAAAGAGACCAAAGAAATTCACAAATACAATATTAACGATCTAATACTACATAAAAATGCACCATAATATGCAAGTAAATGATGTTAGAATATTTTTTTTCATTTATCCTCTCTAAAACTTGTATTATGATGATGTTTATATTTGTTTTTTAAAAAAAAAAAACTTTCGATATGACAATGTTATAGTAATTTGAAGCTAAATTTTATTAAGTCTTGTGGGTCAATATTTGGACTTGAGAGAAATGTTCTTAAATTAGAAAATAAGGTTTTTCGTCATTATGTCACGAAAGATACAATTAATAATTTAGACTTTCGGGTTGGATTCAAACTAACAAGGTCTAAATTCATATTAGATCGGATTGGATTTGGTGGATATTTGGATTTGGTTCTTACCAAATTTAACGAATTCTTTATCAAAATGTATGAAGTTTGATTTTCTTTATGTTGAATTTACATGTTCTATAATTCTGTATTTCATGTCCTAAAATTTGTTATTTCATGTTCTAAATTTGGGAATTCATGTTCTAAAAAATTACTTTCTCTCGCCCTCTCTCCCTCTCTTCATTTCCCCTTTCATGTGTTTCCCTTCACCTGAGCTTTCTTACCACTCCTGCAACACTCTTCGCCAAACCTACACCCAAATTTTCAATGGCTTTTTGATAGGCTGTCGTACACCTGTCAAAAATAATTCCTGCAAAACCTTCTAACAATGTAGTAGGGTAAGTAGGGTCGAATCCACAGAGAGATGGTTGTTTTAATCTAGCTTCAAATGCATGGAGAAACTAAACAAGATCAGGAATAATGAACTAAAGTTCTAAACTAATCAAACTACGAAAATCAAGCTAAAAAGGATCTAAGGCAATGGTTCACCATGTTCATAACTATAATCTATCAAAATATCATCAATGATTCAATTAATCAGATATCTAGAGCACATGTTAATCCTACGGTCGGGCCTTAACGCTCTCAAATCAACATATGCTAGTACGGTTGCTCAACATAATCAGATTTGCTAATTGTAGGTAAGCCTCTAAAGAGTACTATCTCTCGATCTATGACTCGATATTAGCAATATTTAATCAGACAATTGATCAGATTGCAAGATTAACAATAAAAACACTAATCAATTAGAGATATCAATAACTAATCAAACCATTAATAAATATCAATCAAGAATCATAGCATATAAACATGGATTCCCAAACCCTAGAATATAAACTACTCAATCATGAAATAAATAAAGAAATTTAAATCTATAAAGAAAAGCATGATCAAAGAAATCAATGAAAGAAATAAGATGAAAATTATAAACTCATGAATTAATGAAGAAAATAAAAACTAGGGTTTGCCATGAAAAACTAGAGAGAAAAGGAAGAAGAGAAAACTAAACTAAAACCTGAGAATGAAAATAACGTCAGAAAAGATGGAGGGGGAGAGAGAAAAGAGATATCCCTAATCTAAAAAATATTCAATAATCTAATAAGACTAGGAAAGTAAGTTACAAACATAAGGAAGGTCGAAATATCATTAAATGGGCGGAATTAGTGATCCGCGCGTACAAAAACAGATTCCAAAGAAAAACAGTCCCAACTTCGGAAGGGCATAACTCCTTGACTAGAAGTCTCCTAGGGGCGTGCAACCTATCATTGGAAAGCTCTTCAAGTCTAGTTTCCAAATATGCTGGAATTACTCGATTCTAAGAAGCACATCAAAAGTTATGCTCAGAAGAGTAGACATGACTCCTTTTTCACATTTCTTCTAATGATTTTCCACTTCGTTTTCGCTCAAACTCGTACTATGACATATCCATACGATCCTTATGCATTGTAGTTTCTTTCTAAGTGCTCCTAATCCTCAAGTTTAGCTATTCATACTCCAAATACGTCCTCAATGCCTGAAATTCATCAAAAACAAGAAAATATACCGAATAGGAGTAGAATAACATAACTTAAGAATAAAATGCAATAATGAATCTAAATATGTATCTAAATGCTCTAAAATGCAACCTAAATGCACCTAAAAACTATATGTAAATATTATTTATCACTTTTACTTCTAAAAATTGATTTTTTCTAGCAAATTGTCCAAAATATAGAAGATTGGAGGTTTGGTTGAGTGTCTTCATCATCAAATTCTTCTTCTCCAATGGCTGAAGTGTTCTCCTCCGACAACTCTTTCTCATGTACGTGATGATTCCACCACCTCGCCGTTCTTCCAATACTCACATCATCACTGACAATCAATCAATGGTAGACGTTGTTCCAAAACAATGTATAACATGTTCTAAAACAATATACAACATATTATAAAACATAATACATCATGTTTTAAATACAATATACATCATGCTCTAAAACAATGTGCAGAATGTTCTTAAACAGTGTACAACATGTTAATTTATATAAGAAAGTCTATTTATTTACAATCGTGCCATTGATGACTCGCGGTCAACCTGGATCATTAGATCTGCCCTAATCCAACAACCTATATCTATCTCACATATGATATATGTTCTCACATAAAGACCCATTCTCACCGGATCTTATGTGTATGTGTGTAGGTAAAATATACATCGAGACAAATTCAACAACGCCGTGTATGCTAACATTGGTTTTCATATGTCTATAGAAAAATATGGTCAAAATAGAGCCAGTAAATAAGGGAAAAGTCAAAGTGGGATATCTATTTAAAACATAAGGAGTATACATCACCTAGTTTTAGCTACATTAAAAAGGATTATAGTAAGACTAAATAGTTCATCATCAACTAATTTTTTCTCGTGTCACATTGCCTGTTCCAATTACAAATACCAGATCCAATTGTTTTATTAAGTACTCACGATCTATTTGGTAGGTGGTTACAAATGTCAATAGTACTTCATTTTAGTGTAGTTTTGTAAGAAAAGAACTCGTATCAATGTTTATGGTAACGAAAATCTGTCCCAAGCATGTGGTTTTTTTTTCCAATAAATTTTTTTTACCATCCATTATCTTATGATAATGAATAGGGAACTTTTCTTACCAATTATCATCATTACTTCCATTTAGTATAGCCTACTTAACTATATATATTCGTCAATTCTATCACCTCATTTCAGCCTATATTATAGATTCTCAAAGCTGATTTTCAATCTTATAATTTGTCAATATAAAGGTTTTCACAGAGATTTTTCATTTGATTAATTTTTATATTGGACAGCAAAGACAAAACCACTTTTGACTGAAATGCAAACACAAGCATTATTTTCCAACTTTTAGAGGATTCTTAGCGACAAGGTGGTCTACCTGTGGACTACGGCAGCGAATAGAAAATATTTGGCTCGACAACTGTCGAACCACTAGCCGCAAAGCTACAATTATGATTAAATTAAGAACGTCAAAACTGAAATAACTAATAAAACCTTTAACAGCATGGCTTCTTTTATGTAAAAAAATCCTTCATCATCTTCTTCATCAAATTAATAAAATTAAATGGGTAATTCTTAACCAATTGATACTTAATAAATAATTTATTTATATTGCTATTGTCACTCAACTTTACCATTATCAATTAATATATAATTTTCTTTCGTCAATTCAAATTATTAGATGATTTATATATTAGCTTTCTGGATTATCGTTCTTTTTACAATCAACAACGCAAGAGAAATGAAATGGTATCTACAAAGTATGTATAGGTCAAATTATTGGCTAGTTTTAGAAATGAGTATCTGACTTTGTCAATGATTAAATGGTGGTTTCCACATATATTTCTTAAGACCTCCAATGCACTTGGTTTCTTTTTATTTTCTTAATTGTTACTCGTGTCATAAGTGACTTCACTAGTTCACTATACATTTTCTTGTATAAATCCAACAGAAATCAACTAATAAAAATGTTTGTATTCAGTTTATTATTAGTGGGGGTTGGGATATGCAAGTAGGTCCAAAACTTAATGAAGTTCCAGTTAGATTTAGCCCATCTTTAAGAATGTTAGTCTAAGTTTTTATGGCTTATGATTCCGAATCGGATATGGATCTATATATTTATGGGTTAAGTTTGGACCCGGGACTATAATTTTAAACGTATCCTAACTCTATCTTCGTATCATGTACACAATTATAATTTTTCCACAAGAAAATAGTTTAGGGCTGGGAAGGAGGCGATATGTGTTTGTTTAAAATGCTCGCCCATACGTTTTGATAATATATATTGATATTGATGTTAGTATTGATATTGATATTGACATTGATTGTTTTCAAGGTAGATACTCTCGTAATAGTTGGCTACAAGGCTACAACACCTTGTAACTTGATGGCTCTCACATAACAATCAATATTTCAACTTATATGTTTTTATTCAATCTATACATTGCCATAACATTATACTGTATACATTGTTATTCAATATTTTTTTAATATTAATTATTTTTTAGGCAATTATATTTTTAAAAAAATTATCTTTTCAAGTAGCTCATATCTTTTGATGATTAATTGTCTCAAATTATTGATTATTGATTATTTATGAATTATTAACAGTTTGTGTAACATTGTCTTACAATACTCGCATGCTCATAATACACTAGTAATTAAGCAACCAAATGATTTCTTTTTTTTGAAAACAAATCATCACTATATATATTATTAAAACGCTTGAGCAAGCATTGTAGACTTGTAGCCCACCACGTGTCACCTACCCTCCTTTCAAACACTAACATAGCACCATGTCATCTATGACATGGCAGTTAAATTTTTGTCACATGACACTCTTCTTTCATGCAAAATCTCTTACCTTGCATTCAAAAACAAATTTCATTCAAAAGTATTTCAAAAACAAAAACCTCTTACCCACGACCTTGTATTAAATATATGGAATTCCTACCAATGAATTAACATATCAATGATGCTCACTTACTCCTAAGAAAACTTATTAATGACTACATCATAAACTTTTACATTACAAAATAAGAAAAAGAAAGAGAATATATAACTTAGTAATAACAATAGACTAAACAATATTATGATTTTTTTATGGAACCCAATAGTAAGGTACAATGTTTTACATGCATATATGATATAATAAATATAAGGGACATATTCCTTTTTTGCTAACGCAATTAGGAAAAAAAAAAAAAAAAACCGACGCATCACCACGTGTCACCCTTATTTCTCTTAGTTGCTTACATGGTGTCATGTCACATTTATTTAACAACTATTCATTGTTCACAAAATTGATATAAGGAAAATGTCTCAGAGAGGTCTCGGACTTTGCGATCCTCAATGTCCAAGTCATTAGCCAACCACCAAGTTACGCCTTCAACTTATGACAAAATGTCAATTGTTAAATTGAACAATTACATCGTCTTATCAAATAATATGGGTGTCGCCTGAGCCTAGCGACTAGTTTATTGTAAATTGTTGCAAAGTAACCACAGATCTTGTTATAATAAAAAAGCAAAAACCAGGAAATGAAAAAATCAAACAAGACAACATAAAAATTGATTTCAATGCAACAAATATCATTCTAAACTTTAATTTCCCGAACATTTGAAAATATATTCTATCGAGGTTTGCTTAAGTTGATGATGCATTTTCTCTATCTTAGATTGTTGCATCTCTTGAAGATATGCTTCGAAGTCCATATCATCTCATGTGCAACATGCTTGACAACGCATAGAAAAAAGTCATTGTTAGTAACCTTTTTCGCTATACATGTTACGCCTAGTTTTGACAACCATATTGTGTAGCATAATGCATGCATTCATTCATCACAACATTAAGCCTAATAATCTTATGCCAAGAACGCGTATTCCAAATGCTCGCTCCACATCTTTCCTTGAACTCTTTTGTCTTCTCCAAGTAAGCCATTTTGGGTCATAGGAATGTGGAAAATTTTCTACAAATGCAGCCCACTCTGGATATATGCCATCAACAAGGTAATACCCTATCCGGTAGTAATTTTTGTTGAATTAAATTTGATCTGCTAGCACATTAAGGTTGTTGATTGAATTGTTATCACCGAGATAACGCTTACCATTCTCAGACTTCCGCAGAAGGGATTGCTTTATATCCATATTCACCTCCTATATACTACCATTTACATGTAGTAGAACAATCTTTCAATGTCCAATGCATGCAGGCTAGACTTCCAACCATCCTCGAAAAGCCATGACATTCCTCTCGTGCATGTGAACCAACCGTTCATCATTATGATTAAAATTTGCCTTTCTTAGGTTCACCTCTCGAAACTTTTCAATAATTGGAGAGCACAAGATATGGAAACACACTATAGTGTGCTTCCACCGATCTTAGTATCACTCATTAACAACATTAGAGGGAGTGCCACATGCGAATAGGAATGGTGCAATTTTCAAGAGCCAATAGACATTTCTTTTGCAACATCAACCCTTTTATTGGAGGTAAGCACAAATATTTCCAAGGGCGCCAACTATTTAGCATAATAGCTACCTCCTCACTCGAACCTTCTTCGGTAATCATGATCCAGCTTAAAGTGTTGAGTACTATATTGTATAGCTGAAAATCAGATAATGGAATTCGAACATCTCATAAAAAGGAGGTCTAATCCTACTTGGCCTAATTTGACCCATTGGGTTGAGTGTTCTAATTGTTTGAACAAAACAAAATTAACAGGCTCTCGAAAACAGTCATTAAATTAAACTTGTAGGGCATATTTTCTCATCCCTCGTCCCCCTACCTTCCTATTGCACTCGTTCAATCAATGCACAGTGGGCAGTGGCCACCCTTGTTGAGTTGCACACTCTCCCCTACCATACATTCCCATTTGTATCCTTATATGGACCTAAAACATTGAGCAACCTGGTTATTATTTCAAGCGAGAAAAAAGTTGCATTGTGCTTCGATGTATGATTTGATAGAGTTTTTGTTAGTCCTTTCGCATAATTCAAACAACTTGAGTATTCTGTTAATCGTGCAGAATCATCAGAAAACTTATTATATTGATTGGTTATTTGATATACATGGGAATTTAATTTCCACGAGAAGTTCCATTTCCTAGGAAGTTATTTCCCTTATGTAGTGTTTGGAAGCTTCTATTTCATTTCAAATAATGGAATTGAAATCTAGAATTTAAAGTTTGTATTTCAATTCCCAATCATTGTTTTGTAAAGGGGGTTTGATAGAGGAGAGAGAAATAGGGGTTTGATGGAGGAGAGAGAAAAAGTATGGGGTTTAGTAAAGGAGAGAGAAAAAGATATTAGAAAGAGAATTAGTGAAGTTGAGATATAGATATCTCATATACTCATGGAGTTGGGATATGTATGAGGAGAGAATTTCAAATGACAAGTTAATAGCTTGAATTTCAAATTCTACTAATATAGGCTTTTGATAAGAATTTGGACAAATTCCATAATTTCAAATTCCATGCCATCCAAACAATAGATTTCATCAAAATCCAGAATTTGAAATGAAATCTTGCTATCCAAACATATCATTACATAATTCCTAGGAAATGGACTTAGGGGGCATCTGGTTAGAGGTTTTCAGGAAAGGGTAAGGGAATCAAGTGAGGTGATTCCCTTATTTGTTGTTTGTTTTGTTATAATTATTATTATTATTTTACTTTATTTTTATTTTTATTATAATTATTACTTTATTATTTTTTATTATTGTTATTATTATTTATATTTATTATTATTTATTATTTATTACTCCTATTACTATTATTATTATTTTTTATTATTATTAATTTATTATATTATTATTATGATTATTATTATTAATATTAATTTATTATTATTAATTATTATTATTATTATTATTATTATTATTATTATTATTATTATTATTATTGATACGACCAATACCCTAGATATTTTGAAACAAACAAACTACTAAATCTAAGGGTTTGGCTTTCCTTTCACCACATTTCCCTTTTTTAAACCCTTTCCCTTTTCCCTTGGTGAACCAAATGCCCCTTTAATGTGTTTGGTTGACATCAAGGAATTTGTACTTCTTATGAATTAATGTGGGAATTTTGAATGACCAAAGCGGGGGTGGGTGAATAAATTCCCACGTTTTGTGGGAATTTCAATTTTCCTGGAATTTTCATTGCCCTCATTTTGCCCATTTCCTGTCAACCAAACAACTACCCAAATTAGAAAATCATAGGAATTTCTATTGCTTACATAATTTCCTAGATACCAAACAACCACTAATTAGTTTATGCATTTGTTTTGTTTTATGCATTATTACATTATATATTACACACAATAGTCAAACATCAACGAAAATTGAAGCAAAAAATAATGTCATGTGGACATTACTACTATATTTGGAGAAACTTCATAATTGGAGTGATTACCATTGATCAATATTTATAGTTTACACCCTAAGGATAGTCCTATACATATTAGGAAATCTATCCAGATTAGAAATCTAAGATCAAAATATATCCTACAGAATATTGTATTCTATCTCACCCCCGCAGTCGGAGCGGGAGGAGGAGGAACGCTGAGACTGGACTTGAACTCCAAAAATAACAGTCGCGGAAGAACTTTAGTTACTATGTTAGCAAACTGATACCTAGTAGAAACATGCAATTAAACCCGTACGTGACCTAACGCAACCTTTTCGCATACAAAATGAATATCCATCTCAACATGTTTGGTGTGTTGGTGTTGAACTGGGTTGCGAGATAAATAAATAGCAGTAATATTATCACAATAAACAATAGTAGTCTGTCGAACAAGGTAATGTAACTCCAAAAGAAGATTATGTAACCAACAAGCTTCCGCAACAACATGCATAGGCGTGGAAAACCGAGGGGAAGAGGTTGTTGGGTCTGGGGCACGCGAGGAGGAAGGAAGGGGGTAGAGCTGGCGTGTGGGCCTTGGGACCGCGTGAGGAGGGATGGGCGCTGGATGTTGGCTGCAGCAGTAGGGGAATGTGGGCTGGAGTGGGCTTAATTGTGGAGGATTTGAGGATGTCCAAAAGGAAAGTAATAAAGGGCTGGTCCTAGTATCCTCAAGGAAAGTATAATCAGCAGGCCTATATTGCTCCAAATTACGAAAAGGAAAAGTGGTCTCATCAAAGGTGACATGACGAGAAATAATAATTTTATTTGTAGCAATATTTAGACACTTATACCCCCGAAGGATGTGATGGATAGCCTAGAAAAATGCACGGAGTGGAACGAGGAGCTAATTTATGAGGAGTAGTACGTAGCTGTTAAATTGGGAAAGCAAAGACACCCAAACACCCGAATATGGTCATAAGAGGGGGGTTATTTGAAACAATATTTCAGCAGGAGGAATATTATTCAGTGTCTTAATAGGCAAGAGATTGACAAGGTAGGTGGTCGTTTCAAGAGATTTTACCCAATATTGAGGAGGAATGGAATCTTGACAATGGAGGGTGCAAGACATATTGTTTAAAGTTTTGATCATGCGTCCGGCTTTCCCAATTTAAGATGATGTATGAGGACAAGATAAGCGAAAAATTATTCCATATTTGACATAAAACAATTTAAAAATACTATTATCAAATTCCTTACCATGACCACATTGGAAAGCTTTAATGGGGCGTTCAAATTGTGTTTTGACATATTGGCGAAAATTATGGAAGATTTGATAGACCTTAGATTTAAATTTGAGCGGTATAGTCCACATAAAGTGAGTAAAATTATACAATAGCACTAAATAATATTTATGACCTTGGGAACTATGAACTGGAGAGGTCCATAACTCAGCATGAATAATATCAAAAGCGAAGTGGGTAGTATTGTTAGATTCATGAAACGGTACTTGACAAGAATTGCAAATATCGGAGTGAGGCTCTTTATTACAATTTATTAAATCTCTAGACCTAAGGAAGCTTAAAACTTGAGATCATAAATGTCCAAGGCAATGCAACTATTCAGGTTGTTGATGATGTGCCCGTGAGGGCGGTTGCTAGACATGTAGATGGTGTAGGAGTGGTCACCAGATATAGCTCCCCCGAACTATTGCACCTCGCTATTATATTCCCCGTTCGAAGGTCATTCACAGAAAAAGAGGTTAATTTCTATCTGATGGTATGCTTCGTTTCTTCCTATTTTAAAAAAAACGCCACTAATGACTATTTCGTCTCTTCCTATAATATTTATAATTAAATTTATCATAGGGCACCTAAATTGTAAGAGACGGTCCTAGTTACCAAATCCAAAATCGAGCTACTCTGCCATATTGTCGGGTCAACCTTGAAGTATGTCCAAGAACTTGCTAACTAATTTTTGTTCCCGACTCCCAGCCCCGTTTTGATGCTATGACTATAAAGAGATGATGTAACTTATGATGGTAACTTAGTTATGAATATCTTAATCAAGTATAAGGCGTGTAACTAGTACGAACACTTCCATTATATATTTACGTGGAAAACCAAGAAAGCAACTATGTTGCTCATTAATTAATGTTATCTTGGTTTTCGCAAAGCAACCATCAAGCAATGAGTAGAAGAGCAGCAGCAATGCAGTCATGAAATTAACATTGTTTCTCATTGTTCAGTCATCAAATTAACTAGCATGTTCTCATTCCCTTGAAAAATCTACCAACACATCCTCTTTACATATCAACTATTTTACAAAAGAAAGAACAAATAGTAAAGAAAATGGTGGCATATAGAGAAAAAAGGGGTACATGAACAAAAGCTAATGATGACGAGGATCAGGTCCTCCAGGGCTGACCCTATCAGAAACATAATAACTTCTCCTAACATCTTCTCTTTGTAATCTCCCCTTGAACATATCTTCAGCTTGTTGGATCATATCATCTTTCTCCTTGATTGATAATGTGGGTGGTAGAGGCCGAGCAACCGAACTTGAAAACAAAGCAAACAGAATAAAAACGCAAACACAAAATCTAAAAGAAGCGGCCATTACAAACGAGATTCTAGGTTGAACAGGTTAAGGTTATGGTTATGGTTATTGCTATTGTTATTGTTGTTCAATGGGGAAGTCCAACTGCACAGAATGGTGTATTTATAGAGAAATGCATCTAAGTTTAATAATGGGGTTTTAAATAAAACTTGAGGTCAAATAAGACAATGATGAATTGCAACGATTTCCACTATTGCAATGCATTTCCTCTATCTCATGCATACGCCTATCCAATGGAATTTCATGAGTAGTGCAGTCCAAGTTCAAAAGCATGTAAATCGTACCGACGTCGGCATTTAATTAGTTCTTATTAAGCCACATGATGTTGTTCGTCACCCTTTTATTCAGATGATTTTAATATGTTGATTAGCACTTTTTAAGCTTCATTACTTCCTCACTTGTAAAACATAAGGGTCCCTCAAATCCTCCAGTTTATTGTCCTATATTTAGCCTTCTCTAAAGGGTCAGGTCAGCCTAAAGAACTTATAAGATGAAGGGTCGTTCAACTTTGTACGGAAAAAATATGATATGATCATACATGAGATTTGTAGTTCGGTTTTTACCATCTCCAAATTAGATTATTGTGGTGGTTTATATGAGATTCAAACTTCACTTATTAGTCAAAGTGACAGAGACTTTCTTGTGTGAATGGAGTTCCATTGCCATAGACCTTGACATATGAACTCTATGTTGCTCAAACTTGGCTACAAGTGTCTACTTGCATACCTATCCGAGAGTCGGACATGGATATTTCATAGAAAGATGTCTAAGATGTTGGTTTAAAATAAAGTTATATAAGTGTCTTGTAGCGTTTGTGTCAGACACGACACGGGTACATAAGGAAATTAGAAGAGTCACCGTAATATAGTATAAACTCATATGAAACGCTAAGAAAAGTAATTTTCTAATTTTACCCATTTCATTCCTCATTACATAGACGTGTGTGATTAAGAAAATTTTGCTTGTCCTAAATAGTAGACAAAAGATCCATTATTGAAACAACATCACGAGGACACAAACGTGCACAAGCAAACCAGGCCAAAGAAAGTCTGAGTGAACTTCTTAGCTTCCCTGCTGCTATTTCACTGGTCCTGCACGACCGTGCTCGCATCAGTGCATGATACAACCATGCACTGATGCACCTACAACTACAGCCTTTACCAAGTCTGCACAATTTTTTACCTGACCTAACACATAATATTATTGTAAATAAGCTGTTAGTTGTAAATTATAAGTTGTGAGAAAATAGAAGTTAGTTAGAAAGCTTGTAAGAGAAGCTTAGAAGTTAGTTAGAAAGCTTGTAAGAGAAGCTTAGTTTAGCTGTACATAAATTCATTTCTCTTAGTTTGTAAAGACAGAATACACAGAAATAAACACATTTTTACTTTCTTCCTCTCAACTCTCTCTATGAATATACTTTACTTTCCGCATTAATTCAACTTTAGTAAGCTGAATTCACATGGTATCAGAGCCACAAAGGTTCTTAAGATCATTCTCTGCTTGAATCTTCAAGTTCTAACACAATCATATTTGAATCTGATCATTCTCTTCTTAAATTTTTTTTGAAATTTTCTTCAAAACTCTCTGAAAATGGAAGAAGTTGCTGGAAATTTGATTCCAAATACACCTGAGGTAACTGATAAAACCTCAAATATTGGATATAGTGATCCATTCTACTTAGGTTCTGGTGATCAGAACAACAACTTGCTGCACACAAATTTAATGGTGATAATTTTCTGAGCTGGAATCGAGTGATTCGAATGGCACTTGGAGCTAAAAACAAGCTTTGTTTCATTGATGGATCAAGCAAGAGACCTGATGTTGATGATAGAAATCTACAAAAGTGGATCAGAAATGATTATATGGTGCAATCCTGGATTATCAACTCAATGGAGAAAACGATTTCTGAAGGATTTCTCCTACAACAATCTGCACATCAACTGTATGAAGAAATTCTTGAGAGGTATGGACAATCCAATGCCCCTCAATTGTTTGAATTACATCAAAGAATGACTTCTATTCAACAAGATAATTCTTCTATTGTTGAATATTACTCTCAATTGAAAAGAGTTTGGGATGAAGCTCAATTGATTGAAGGATTTCCTGACTATAACTGTGGAGCTTTGGCCAACTGTTCTTGTGGATTGCTTAAAAAAGTGTTGGCTGCTGATCGGAAGCAGAAATTGATTCGGTTTTTAGCTGGTTTGAATTTGAACTATGCATCATCCAAAACTAATATACTTAGTATGGATCCATTACATACTGTTAATAAAAGCCTACTATATTTTGTTGCAAGTTGAAAAGCAGAATAAACTGAATGATAAACAGCAAGAAACATCATCTCATATTAGTGCATTTAATTCCATGAAACAAGATTATCATTCACCTCCTTATAATTATGGTGGAAGGAGAGATTACAAGAAACATAAGGTTGATAAGTGTGATAGGAAGTGTGATTATTGCAAGAAGATTGGTCACACAAGGGATCAGTGTTTCAAGTTTACTGGAAACATTCCTGAATGGTTCACTAATCTCAAAAATAAGCAGTCAAATGGTGGAGGTTCTACTTCTAGAATGGCTGCAAATGTGTCTAATGTTCATACTGGAGATTTTGTTGGTGAACATCCATTGGATTATCATGCTGATTACTCATTTCACAAAGAAGTTACAGCGGATTCTTCCTTAGTAAATGATGTATACAAGGAGATGATGAAGCTGATGAAGAGTAAATCTAGCTCTGTTGGAGATTGCTCACAATCAAGAGCATCCATCAATTTTGCAGGTACTTTTAATGCTTCAAACAAGTTATTATCTACTTGTTATACACACCTAGATTGGATTGTGGACACAGGTGCAACAGATCGCATGATCTGTGATAAATCAATGTTCATTGATTGCAAAATTTTACCTCAACCAATAAAGGTTGGCTTACCTGATAGTAAGATGAAATTAGTTGATCTTATTGGATCAGTCTATCTTACTCCTGATATTCTTATCTCAAATGTTTTTTTTCTACCTGATTTTAAACACAATCTGTTATCTGTTGGTAGAATCTTGGATGAACACAATATGATTGCCAAATCTACTTCTACATCATGTGTTTTTCAGGACCCTATAACTAGTCATGTCAAGGCAACTGCTGTGAGACAAGCTGAGCTTTACAAATTTCAATCAGTCTCTTCTACTCTTCCTTCTTTAAACAATGCTTTACATGTTAGCAAGCTCCCTTCATTTGCTGTTTTTCATTCTAGGCTTGGTCATCTTTCTGTAAATAAGATGAATAAATTGTCTCACTTGTTCCAATTCAGTACACATTCTGTTTTATATTGTGAACCTTGTGTGTTTGCTAAAATGCATAAAAGTCCATTTCCATCTTCTATGTCTCATGCTTTTACTTCTTTTGATTTACTTCATGTAGATCTATGGGGTCCTTATAAACATTCATCCTTAACTGGTGCTCACTATTTTCTTACATTACTTGATGACCATAGTAGAGTCACTTGGACTCATTTAGTCCATTCCAAAACACAAGTTCCAAATTCATATTATCCCACTTTATAGCCTACATAGAAAATCAATTTAAGAAACATTTGAAGAATATAAGGAGTGATAATGGGACTGAAATAATTTAGAGTTATTGTACTCAATTATTTACTCAAAAGGGCATCATACATCAAAGAAGTCTTCCTAACACTCCCCAACAAAATGGGAGAGTGGAAAGGAAACATAGATATCTTTTGGATACAGCTAGAGCAATTAGATTTCATGCTCATCTACCTATCAAATTTCAGGGAGATTGCTTATTAGCAGCTACCTACTTAATTAACCTTATGCCTACTAAAATTCTTGGATGGAAAACACCATTTGAAGTTTTGATGCAGCAATCACCTAGTTATGATCATTTGAGAACTATTGGATGTTTGTGCTATGTTGCACAAAAGACTTCTGATAAATTTTCTCCTAGAGCTACAAAATGCATCTTTCTTGGTTATCCTTATGCTAAAGGATATAAATGTTATGATCTCACAACACATAAAATCATTCTTAGCATACATGTTACATTTCAGGAAGATGTGTTTCCATTTGCTTCATCTACTCCTTCTTCTGTTCCTTGTTCACCTTCTTCTGTCAAGTTAGTTAATCCTGCTCCTATTGATCATGATCATCACAATATTTCTCTTTCTCCTCCATCTTCAGTTCATATTCCACCATTTCCACAAAATTCTTCTATTTCATCTTCTCCTTCTATTACAGTTAATACTCCTCCTGATCCTATCTCTCCTGCATCTCCTATTTCCCATTCATCTACTGATTCTATTCCTCTTTCTTCTTCTTCACCTATACCTACTGTCAATGCTCCTATTCTTAGAAAATCAACTAGACATCATCAACCTCCCGCTAAATTAGCAGATTTTATTGTTGATCTTCCTATTATGCATCAATCTCAAAATTCTGCATCTAAGTCTACTTCTTTCAATTTCACCACCTCTACTTTTCCTCTATTTTCTACCTATAGTAAAGAACACTTAGCTAGCCTTGCTAATGTTCTTTCTACTATTGAACCTGCCAATTACAAACAAGCAAGCCAAGATAGCGAGATGGATTGAGGCTATGAACAAAGAAATTACGACCTTTAGAACAAAATCACACTTGGGATCTTGTTTCTCTTCCTCAAGGGAAGAAAGCTATTGGTTGTAAATGGGTATACAAGACAAAGTTTAATCCCGATGGATCGGTTGACGATGTAAAGCTCGACTTAGGGCTAGAGGAGACAGACATATTGAAGGTAAGGACTTCAAACACACTTTCGGCCGTTGCCAAGTTTAGCACTGTTAGGATACTTATGGCTTTGGCTGCTGCTTGTAACCTTGAATTGCATCGCTAGACATCAACAATGCATTTCTTCATGGTTACATTGAAGAAGAATTGTATATGCACCCTCCTCCCCGGCTATAACAAGGCTACTCCAGGGCTTGTGTGCAAATTAAAAAGGTCCCTAAATGGTTTAAGACAAGCTTCCGGACAATGGAACCTTGAGCTCACAAAATTTTTGCTCAATTATGGTTTTGTTCAATCCAAGTTGGATTATTCTATGTTCATTATGCAAAATGGATCCGATTTCACAAAGGGTGGTGGCTTATGTAAATGATTTGTTAGTTCTGGGTAACAACATTTCTACAATTCAAAATCTCAAAGCTCAATTGCATAAGGCTTTTACTATCAAAGACCTTGGGCCTTTGAGACATTTTCTAGGCATCGAAGTCACAAGGGACTCATCTCGGAATTCTATTAAATCAAAGGAAATATATCCTTGATTTACTTACGTATTGTTCTATGACCAACCTGTTCATCCGCTACATTTCCTCTTCCTAAGGGACTTAAATTCAGCATTTATGATGGAGATAAACTTCCCGATCCAGTAAGTTTATAGAAGGATTATAGGTAAACTACTATATTTGAACATGACTAGACCGGACATCGCTTATGATGTCCAACAACTTAGTCAATTTTTGTCTAATCCAAGAGTACCTCACTTCTTAGCAAAGACAACATGTTCTTAAGTATCTAAAGGGTACCTTACATCATGGGTTGTTTTATTCTCGCTCGAATAATCTCCAGCTGATTGCATATTGTGATGCAGATTGGGGAAATTGTCACTATTCAGGTAGATCATTTACTGGGTATTGTATTTTTCTTGGCTCCTCCCTCATATCTTGGAAAACTAAGAAACAAAAAGTTGTTTCCAAGAGTTCCACAAAAGCCGAATACGAAGCATGAGTCACACAACCAGGGAACTTGTTTGGTTAGTTGGGGTTCTAAATGATCTACACATTTATCCTTATCTTCCAATTTCTTTATTCCGTGATAATATAGCAAATGAACATATTGCACCCAATCCAGCTTTTTCATGACAAGACTAAACACCTCAAGATTGATCGTCACTATGTTCGAGAAAATGTGCAATCTGGTTTTATTGTTACAAATCATGTCAATTCTCATATGCAAATTGCTGATATTATGACAAAAGCACTTGGAGCCGTGCAACACAAGTTTCTAACCTGTCAAGCTTGGAATGATTCTCTCCGATTGATTTCACATTCTAGCTTGAGGAGGGGGTGTAAATAAGCTATTAGTTGTAAATTATAAGTTGTGAGAAAATAGAAGTTAGTTAGAAAGCTTGTAAGAGAAGCTTAGAAGTTAGTTAGAAAGCTTGTAAGAGAAGCTTAGTTTAGCTGTATATTAATTCATTTCTCTTAGTTTGTAAAGACAGAATAACCCATAAATAAACACATTTTTACTTTCTTCCTCTCAACTCTCTCTATGAATATCCTTTACTTTCCGCATTAATTCAACTTTAGTAAGCTGAATTCATAATTATCCATATTATGTAAGAAGTCAGATGAAAGTATTAAAATTTAATAGAATAAAAATTGCCAAGTGATATAGCTAAACTTATCTGAAAGAAGCCAACTTACCATTGAACAGGCAAAAGCTGAGGCATAAAAAGAGTTTTATTACGTTACGTAGATATCTATAGCGTCAAAAGGCAGATAGTACGTATATACAGGTCCAACCTAAAGATCCCATTAACATTCTTCTAATAAAGGATTCAGAAGAAGATTCATGACAGCAAACGACCACACAAATAATATACTTTTAGTTGGAACTTGGTCAAATTAAAAAAAATAAAAAAGTTTTAGCCACTTGACATTAGGTGCACAAAGCAAACTTTGCTTATTAGAAAGTGTGTTATTTTAGTGGCATAAGGTAAGCACCACATCATATGAAGCTAAAAACAATTACTAATTAATTGGTATCAAGCTCAGATCTATTAAAAGAGAAAGCGAGAATATAAGCAAACAAAGCTAGTAAAAACTAAGAGGAAGTTGTACCTAAGGTTTGTTTAGGTTGTGTTATGTTTATCAGCCTCTACTTTTTACTAATTAATAAGGAGAAGAATAACCATAACTAATTATATCCTCCATCACACAATAAATGTTATAAGCCGATTCTGGATAACCCTTATTATATGATACATATCAATTTCAATAAGTGTTTCTCTTAAGTTATTTCTATACCAAATACAACTTTTGTCTCTCTACACAACTTTTGTCTCTCTACTTTTGCACCCTCTTCAATGCCGTGCTCTCCTACTATGTATAGAAGCCTAGAAGGGGTATTTGGCTAGGCTATTTGGAATGGAACGGAGTGGAGTTTATAGCTAACAAGATTGTTGGGCCCTTTTTCCCTTGGAATCTCATATTAGGGGCCACCCCATCTCCCTGGAATCTCATACCTACTAACTCACTTCATTACCTCCGTTGGCCTCCTATGTATTAAGGACGGAGAGAGTATTTGATATTAACATATTCTCCAAGAACGTTAAAGCATTTAGAAATGATTTCATATTGTACTCAAAAACACTTTTATACTATACTATTAATTTCTCTGCCTGGATTCAACTATGTCTTAAGCTTTTAAATCCTTTTAACAATTGTAATTTTAATTTCCCAGACCACTTTTAATCCACCCAATAACAGATAATAGCAACACCAATTAATTTTCAATTTCAACCTAAAAAACTAATGAAAGAACTTGTGCACTTGATAAAAAGCTTCAGCACTTTAAAAAGAGATCCATATTGCTACAGGAAGAGCACCCTTTTTTGTTTCTTTATTTATTTATTTTTAATTGGGTTGGTGGCTGAATATAGACGAGGATTCTGTTTGGTATTCTTTTCTTTATTTTATTATTCTTTTTTCTAATAATTTTTTGACAAAAAATATATCCAATTTACCTTTCTTTCAATCCAGCAGTTATCCAAACTATAAGCATTACACTGACACTTCGATGGACTCTAACGAGAGTCACAGACAGAGTAACACATACAGCAGATTTAGATAGCTCAGAGCATTGGTCTTTTAGAGAGCTATGAAGCACGGAAATCTCTAGAACATGAAGCGTATCCCTGTTTCTTCCTTGACATTTCCTTCTCGAAACCCCAGCCATTAAGCCCGAAAATGGATAGGACCTGAGATTTCTCGGTTATTGAAATGTGACCCTTTCTAAAACTCTACCGTACCCATGCTGCATAGCTAGAGAGGTTATTTGGCGCCCTGTTCATGGCCAAATTAACCAATGAGACTGATTGGAAAATGTGAGCTTAAAGTTATACTCCCTCCGGTCTTTATTAGTTTACCCGTTTCTTTTGCACAGAGTTTTAGGAGAAATAATGTTGTGGGACACAGAAAGAAAGAGAAACTATTCTTTTATATTAAAATTGAATGTATGTGTAATGGAAAGTTAGTGGTCCCCTTCCAAAAATAGAAACAAAAGAAATGGATAAACTAATAAGGGACATCTCAAAAAGGAATACGGGTAAACTAATAAAGACCGGAAGGTAATTTATTCCCTCTGGTCTTTATTAGTTTACCCGTTTCTTTTGCACAGAGTTTTAGGAGAAATAATATCGCGGGACACAAAAAGAAAGAGAAAATATTAATTTATATTAAAGTTGAGTGTGTGTGTGATGGAAAATTAGTGGTCTCATTCCAACAAAAGAAAGAAAAGAAATGGGTAAACTAATAAGAGACATCCCAAAAAAGAATACGGGTAAATTAATAAAGACCGGAGGGAGTAGTTTGTATGTCGTCAAATTTTATGTTTATTTTTATATTAACAGACAAAATGCACACTTAGAAAGTGTTAGTGCATTTCAAAATGACATGTGCAAAGATTAAAGACAGAGGCGGTGGCTTTAGAGGGAAGGCAAAGGGTTCAATATTCGGCCATGTAACCTTTCCTGTTCTTAGTGGGAACTGGGAAGTGCGAACAATATCACTATCTAACCAAATTTCTTTCTTCTATAGTAATATACCAAAAAGTTAATGAAGCCGGGAATCTTGCCTAAAGAAATTTCTACTAGGAACTAAGAAAATAACAAGAGACTAATGGAAATATAGATTCAACTTATCACCCACCTGAGGGATGATGCACTCTATAATAAAATCAGCTAAATCATCCATACACGAGAATAATTTTTTTGACAATTTTGGCACGTGTAGAGGCGAGATACGTATTTACCTAACCAAAAATAGGGGCATTTAGGAGAGAAAAAAAAAAAAGGTGTATAATACGGATGCAAGAAACTATGCAACATGACGAGATTTTAGCTTATATTTCATCACGACTCACAAGGATCCGAAAATAAATATAAAGAGAAATAAAGGGAAAAAATTCAAGAGAAAACTTCGACAATAAGTATAAGAAAGTTCTCCAGAAAGTCTTTGGAAAAAGAAGTCCGGAATTCCTGGGTCAAATGCCTCAATTAAGGGCCACTCTTGATCTCCACATAACGGCACTTAAAATAAACAAGATAAATTTTCTACTTCAGGCTCTCTCTGCCTGCTTCACTGTCCATTAGTCTATGTCAGCCTTCCCTTTCTACAACTCTAACCCCACAAAAAAAATGTATTTCAATGGCATCGTTCATTCACATTAATTTTCACCAAGACAGAAAAAAAATCGCACACAAGCATATACTCCCTCCGGTCTTTATTAGTTTACCCGTTTCTTTTACACCGAGATTTAGGAGAAATAATGTTGCGGGATACAGAAAGAAAGAGAAAAGATTAATTTATATTAAAATTGAATATGTGTCTCATAAAAAGTTGGTGGTCCCATTCCAAAATTAGAAATAAAAGAAATGGGTAAACTAATAAGGGACATCCCAAAAAAGAAATAGTTAAACTAATAAAGACCGGAGGGAGTATATAGCTATACAAGGAAATTTGTCGTCTTTTCCTCTAAAAATTCATGCAGCAAAATGTGGGAGGGGACTGAGGAGTATATAGCATTATAGCTGGAATCGGAAGGGATCATCCATTGTCTTAACGGTTGGAGAACCCCTTTCGTGGGCAATATGGATGGTATGCAGCTGTTGCAACCTAATATCTCTGGTCGATAAGCTCAAAAGCTTTACAATGCGGTCCAGATGCAGTGATACTGCCGAGATTTAATACCATGGGATCATCTATTCTATATCTCACCTTATGTCATATTATAATCTTTGGTTGTATCACAGCATCCCCATTGGTTTTAATTGGCTAATATAAGTTGATGACATGTCAAAATTAGGACGGTGCTGAGCACAAAATGAGACATAAAACGGGACAAATGATTCTAAACCGTAACTTGGTACCAGGAAACTAGCATGTGGGCACAAATGAAACTGCGGAAAGAAGTGATAGTTTGGTGTAAAATTGACATATGTAAGTGGTGGTTGTAAAGAGGTCATGGCTGAAATGCAATGATGAATAGAAGATGGTTGACATTCAGCCGAAAGTTTGGAGATAAGAGGAAGTGAGCGAGTCAAAGGGAAAGGGCAGTTGAGTTCTGCTCTTTAACTCATCTTATCTCATTGATTAAGATAAAATTAAGTATAGAAACTCTAGTCAAACAGTATCCTATCAAACAATTAGTTGACAAATCAGTAGCAGATAGTATATAGAAATTGACAGTTCAATCATTATAGCAAGTCTTATCACCTACATTAGCTGTTTTTTAAGTGTTTAAAAAGTGTTTGACTTTAAGCATTTAATTAAACACAATGTACTACCTTTGTTAATAAACTAATTGCAAAAGTAGCAAGTAAAAGATGAGGGTCCAGTAACTGAATATGACTGTACGGATGTGGCATTCTCTGGATAAAGAAATATGGTCTCAACCAGTTAACTTAGACAAAGTAGGCTACCAGGTAAAAGGGTTGGCTTTATTAATGAGATTATACTTATCCATATGTATTACCTATAAGATAATACTTATTTTATCTACTTGAGTTCTTGGGTGGGATAGAGAAAATTCCATTTGGAAAGTTAGTGCCATTTACTACACAAACCATTAATCTCATAACAGGGGCTTATCTTTCAAGTTACACTGATCTTTAAAATATTACTTGCAACTAGAGAATCACCAAAGGGTTACTCTAAGAAGATTATACCATAGAATTCAATCAAATAGCTCCATTACTAAAGGCTGTTCTACAGAGGATTTTGAACTTGCCATTCCACTAAATGACCGTCTAGGACGTACATTATACAATCACACCACACAACCTCTGTAATTAGACAGCGGCTAACCGTACTAACCATTATGATTAGTTATAAAGCTTACAAAGTACATCTTATTTTCTTCACAAAATAAGAACATAGAATTCCATAGTATATTGATGTCGATTTTAAATTTTTAAGTCATGCTAAACGGATACCTTTGTAGTCCCAATAATGTGGGTGGTCGTTCTATCAGCCCGTCGGGTAGCAGATCCTATTGTTATATACAGGCTCTTTCCTTTTCTCAAAGATCAAGTCATTGCTAGCTTTTAATCTTATTCCTCTGAAGTCAAATGTAACCAGGTGCCTCTAAGAGTTTTATTAGGGTCCTTCCTATATATACAGACTCATTGGGAATTCTCATTAGTTTTGATATTTTATGAAAAATTTGTGTTAAGAGCAATATGTTAGTGACTAAGAAGAAGTTGGACGTTACAGAGTTGGAGGCAAAATGGGTTCCAAAGATAGGGCCTGGGCCGTGGGGGACCAAATTGCTCGGAAGGCAGTAAATTGTGGCTTCTGGAACTTGTGCTTGGGAGGGCAACTGGACAACTAAATTTTCGAGAGATTTTCTATGCCTTAGTATTCAATAATATTTAGAAATCCTACTTGATCGTAGTTTTCTATAATTAGTTTATAGTAGTTAGGAAAGTAGCTCTAATTAGGATATCTTGTTCCCTAATTATTGTGTTTCCTTAAGTAACTTCTATAAGGTATGAGGTTTGGAGACCGACTCACGAAGCAATGGAGTAAATCACAAGAGCGAGAGAAGAATGATAGAAGCAAAGAATGTGCAGCAGACCCACTGTCCGGACGGGCAAATTCGACTGGGAAGCTTCTGATTGTGTGGGTAAAGTACACGGGCAGGCTTGCATTTGGCCAAGGTGGGTGGCTCGAGCTCAGGCTGGCGTTTCTTCGGATCAAACGGGAGACTCGTCAAATCTGGTTCTTGATGCGAATTCCTAATTTGCTCGAGTTATGTTTCTACCTAAGTATAAATATGTTTAGGCTGTTTATCATTCATTATTCACATATTAAGTAAGAGATTCATCTAAAGAGGCTACAAAACCCTACAGAGAGGTTACGGAGTCTGGAGAGATTGAATCTTCTCCTTCTATCATCATCTCACATCCATAGTCCTAGTTCATTTAGTGGTTTTTCTCCCAAATCTCAATTTTTCACGTAAATCTTGTGTGTTCTTTATTGCTTATTATTCTTGATTCTTCTATGTTGATGTTGTATTCCATGTTTTGATGATGTCAAATACTTAGGATAATGTATAGTTTTTATTTCGAGAAAAAATATAAAATGCCAAAAATACTGTGTTATTATTTGTTACCTTTGAATGTGTATTTTATCTTGTAGAGAAAGATTAATGGGTGTTAATGTAATCAAGATACTATACCTTATACTCACATAAGATTATTATATGGTATGTTTAATAGATCTATTAACTTAGATTCTTTTAAATAAAAAGATTCTTAGTTATTAGATATTTTGTGGTTGTTGTGTTGTTGAGAAAAATCAGGTCAAACATACGTGCCAACAAAGAAGGAAGAGAGGCGAGATTTTGTCTGACTTCCTATTGGATGTGGCGCACAAACGGCTAGTGGAAGAAATAGTTTACCATTGCAAAAATCGTGGATATAGTGCAGCGAGTTATGGGCCACAATTCCTAAAACTAAGCAAGTGCACAACATGAAGAACGTGGAGCATTTCACTTGCAGAAGAAGAAGATAGTGCAGCAGCTATTTAAAGAGAAAATAGTTGTTTAGAAAAATTCACGACTTTTTAGCACTAAAAAGTTTATCTTTTACTTAGAAAGTTTTCTGTAATTTTTCTTCTCATCTTCAATAACATATCATTGTAATATTCTTAGTGTTTTGGGTGAGTGAAAACTTCAGAGTATTCTTGTAATCAAGAGAGAGAAAAAAAAAGAGAAAAGAGAAGACTTCGAGTGAAGTCAAGTGAGTGTCATCAGTTCAGGGAGAGTGACGAGTGACTGGAAACAAGTTCCTAGAGGTAATAGGTTGTAAAGAGAGCCTTTTAGCCTATTATAATAAGAGAAGTAGTGAGTCAAAATCCCTTGGGGTCAAGGTTTTGTGTGCAATTTTTCTTTCAATTTATGTTCTTTCTATTCCGCAATTAAATTCGAAAATTTCCCCTCAACTACAATTCACCCCCCTCTGTAGTTGGTCTTGTGTTCATACTAGAATAACAGTTGATTTCCGCATATTATACTTCGATTGCACGATATGTTAGTGCTAGTAGAATTAGGATGGTAATAGCGAAAATGTTGTGCTCATATGTGCATCCTGATAGCCTTGTTTCAAAGGTAGTGAGGAGTTTGATTCCCGGGTGACTAGTGAGATGAATGAGGTGCTTGGTCAGGCGTATAATGGGGAAGAAGTGTGGTTGGCTCTTAGTCAAATGCATCCTATCAAGGCTCTTGGGCCTGATGGGATGTGTCCGATGTTCTTCTAGTCCTATTGGCATATTGTAGGTCTGTCGGTGACACAGTTGGTGCTAGAGATTCTTAATGGTGGAGCTATGCCGAGGTATCTTAATCGCACTTTCATCACCTTGATCCCCAAGAAGGGGAATGCTGATCATATGCCCCAGTTTCACCCTATATCCTTGTGTAATGTGGTTTATAAACTGGTTTCTTAAGTCTGGCTAATCGCTTGAAGATCTTTCTAGATAAGATTGTGTCTGTTAATCAAAGTGCTTTCACTCCGGGGGGCTTGATTACAGATAATATCTTGGTGGCTTTTAAGCTTTTTCATCATATGAAGAATCTCAAGAGTTCGAACGGGTGTATGGCGATGAAGCTAGATATGTCGAAAGCCTATGATAGAATCGAGTGGGATTTTCTTGATGTTGTGATGGTCCGGTTTGGGTTTGTACTGGTTGGAGGAATAGGGTGATGGATTGTGTTCGTTCGGTAACATTTTCAGTGCTTGTGAAAGGCAAACCATCTGAAGATTTCTCCCCTCACAGAGGTATTCGGCAAGGTGATCCTTTGTCATCGTATCTTTTCATTCTTTGTGCTGAGATTTTCTCTCATTTGTTGAGAAGAGCAGAAGAAAGAAGTTCTTTAAAGGGTATAAAAGTGGTGACTACAGCTCCTTCTGTGAACCATCTTTTGTTTGCAGATGACTGTATTATTTTCTCTAGAGCTTCTATGCAAGATTAGGAGGCCATTCAACAAGCTCTTAGCACATATGAGCTTTCATCGGGCAGAAGGTTAATTTTGAGAAGACGAATATTTCTTTTAGCAAAGGAGTTTCAGTAGAGTGAAGGAGTGAGATTGCTAGTAGTCTTGGAGTGAATGAGGTGGATATTCATGATAGGTACTTGGGTCTCCCTACTGTTGTTGGGCGATCTAAGAAGGTGATCACTAAAGGTGTTAAGGAGAAGATTTGGAAGAAGCTGCAGGGGTGGAAAGGGATGGTACTATCTAAAGTTGGTAGGGAGGTCATGATAAAGGCAGTGGCCCAATCTCTTCCTACCTACGCTATGAGTGTTTTTAAGTTTCCATCGTCTTTCTGTGATGAGATTAGGACCCTTGTTTCTCAGTTCTGGTGGGGGCAAAAGGGAGGTGAGAGGAAGATTCATTGGGTGGCGTGGAAGAAGCTTTGTAGACCAAAAGCGGAGGGAGGCTTAGGCTTTCGAGATATGAAGTTGTTTAACTGGGCTCTTTTGGAAAAGCAGGCTCGGAGATTGGTCATGAATGCAGGTAGCTTGATCGAACAAATTCTTAAGGCTCGTTACTATCCTAATTCTTCCTTTATGGAGTCTGAACCCAAGCTATACTTGGAGAGGGATATGGGAGGCTAAATGGGTCTTAAGGAGAGGTTTAAGATGGCGAGTGGGTGATGGGGAGAAGATTAGAGTGTGGCATGATGCTTGGATCCCGGGCACGCAAACTCGCAAAATTTTGTCCCCTAGAGATGAGGCCAATGCTCATTTGGAGGTAGGTGCTTTGATTCATCCAATCTCAAAGTCTTGGAATGAAGATCTTGTTAAACAACTCTTTCTCCCATTTGAAGTTGATCGTGTGCTAAGTATACCATTGAGTCACCGGCTACCGGAGGATATGTTGTGTTGGGATTTAGAAAAGGATGGTAGATACTCGGTTCGATCCGCGTATAAGGCGATGAGTAATGATGCGTGGCAGCTATGTGAGGAAGCCCCTTCGACAGTCACGGATGTTTGGAAAGTGATTTGGAGTGCTTCGGTGTTACCTAGAGGGAGGTTGTTCGCTTGGAGGGCGTGTCTAGAGGCCCTCCCTACCCGTCTCGGACTGCACAGGCGTGTTAAAAGTATTGATGCAGGGTGTGGAGTGTGTGGTAGAAGGAAGGAAACAGCCTTTCATGCGTTGTTCGAGTGTGCGCTGGCACGGAGTGTGTGGGATGTTAGCTCACTTGACCCTCACATTCCTAGAGGCTGTCACAGTTTGCTAGAGTGGTGGTCAGCGTGTTTTCACGAGTTGGAGGCGGATGAGGTTGAGCTGCTGCTCACGCTTTGCTGGGCAATCTGGAGTGCGAGGTGTAAAGCTTCTATAGAGGGAGAGCTGAGCAGCCCTATGGCGACTTGGCTATATGCGTCGAAGACCTGCACCGAAGCTCGGGATGCAGTTCTGGGCAGTGCTATGTCGAAGGTAATGGGAGCCCCTACACATCAGGTACGCTGGAGTTTACCAAAAGATGGGTGGGTCAAAATTAACGTCGATGCAGGATGCTTGGGTGATCAAGGCTCGGGGATTGGAGTGGTAAGTCGTGACAGCGAGGGTAGTTTGGTGGGCTGTGCGGCTGTTCAAGTCAGGGCTGTGTGGGAGCCTCGTATAGCTGAAGCTTTGGCTGTGCTGGAGGGGGTGAAGATGGCTCGCGTTGGGGAGTGGCGAAGGTTGTAGTGGAGAGTGATTGCCTGCATGTTATTCAAGCCTTAAATGGTCGAGCTACAGGTTTTAGTAATTTTCATTTGATTATTGAGGATATTTTAGCTTTGAGTTCTAATTTAGGTGAGTTTGTTTGGTTGTTTGTTAAGCGTTCGGGTAACAATGTAGCTCATTTTCTTGCTCATATGCAACCTTTGGAGATCGGTCACCGTAGGTGGGTGGATGATTTTCCAGAGAGTATTGTTAGTATTGCTTCTTGTGATTTAATAAATTATTTTCCTCTTGTGGGTTTCCTTTCAAAAAAAAAAAGGTAGTGAAAGTTCTTACCAGTTGAGAGGGAGAGATTGAGATTTCTAAAAACCAAAAGGAGTCATCTTATATTGTTGGTTGTTGATAATAATACAAGGGAAAAGAGTTATTTCACCATAAAAAAATATTGTGTTTGAGTTGCTACAATTGTTCCCACCTATTATTCAGAACAATTATATCAGAGCTAGGTTAGATGGAGAAAATTTTATGTAGGGAGCTTCAGTTTGAGTCATATAAGGGAAAGAACAACTTTATGCTATGGAAAGTACACTGAAAGATTAGTTGATCCAACTCTTGAGGATAGAAGCCTGTGAATGTTGATAAAGCAAGGTGGGATGATATAAAATTGCCTAAGCCACCGACGATCTGATAATCGCTTGCATTGGAGATAAAGTATGATGGTCTTGAAGAGCAAAATCCTAAGAGGCTGTAGAAGTAATTTGTCAAGACTTATCAATTAAGTCTTTAGCTAGTAAGTTGTTTCTTAAAAAGGATTTGTGCGGCCTTACAATGGGGAAGACGATTTTGAGTGATCTTCTAAGCCACTTCAAAGGATTAAATCACCTAACTAAATCTTTTAGATGAGGAATTAAATAATAACGACAAGGTGATTATCCTTCCAAAGTCCTTGCCGAAAAAGTATAATAACAATATTACTTCTTTGTTATTAGGATACCGATTTTGCTTCTGGATACTGCGGTTGTCTTTCTTTCGAAGCCAAGAGATTGATGATGTAAGAATCAAAAGGTAGCTCATCTAACAGAGCTTTTGCTGCGAAGTTGCGCAACAAGAAGAAGAAAGGAAAATGTAAGAGCTTTTCCAAGTAGAAATGTCAGTACTACAAAGGTTGGGCTTATAAAATATCAATAAAGGCAAAGGAGATGTTGAAAGTGTCCCGATGCATATTTACTAATGCCGTCTGTGAAGAAGTTGAAGATGACCAAGCTCTTTTGATCTACAAAGAGAGTTGATGAAGGATAAATGGATTCTTGACTCAGGAAGTTCTCATTACATATGTTGTAAAAAATATTTCGAAATTTAGAGAGAAAACCTTAATATCTATATCCCACAATGACACTTCATGTTCTTCATGCATCATTCATATATTGTATTTACCAATAAAGAATTTGACACGACATGAAATCCTAAAGAGGAAATCTTAAGGTCATTCGATAGGATACACTAAACACATTAAACACTCTAAGCTAAGATAGATCAGCGTTAGAGTTAGCGATGCCTTCATTGTGTCTCATGCTGTTTTTCTTTAAAAAAGTTGACTAAGATATAGCAATTTAAGTCACCAGTAAAGATAGATGGACAAAAAAGACTCACCTGCAAAGCTCCAGAACTCATCTGCATTGCAAGCTCAGGACCAATTATCGACCTATTTACAGCAATAACACTGGAATAATGTATGTCATGATTAACCCTATAGTAGTAAAGAGATTAATTGTTACAAGATATTGAACTTATAAGAACAAAGGTAGAAGGTACTGCTGAATGCCAACCTTGCACTTCATGTCACGAACTCACTGTACATTATCATCATCTAGTTCTCTGTGTCATCTCTCTTAACCTACTTCTTGAGTTATCCTGTAAAGCAATCTCAAAGCAGCAAGACAGTTACATGACATAATATGAATTGAAAAGAAAAAAAGACAGGGGTGGGGGGGAGCCAATATATATAAACCTTAAGCCAGCAGCTGCAGCAGGCAAGTCGAAGTTTCAGACCATCGACATGTTATTGCCCAATTTCAAGAGAAAGATAACCTAACCTTGAAATTTGTAGTAAGATCTATAAAAAGATTAACAGAGATATATTCTACTGATAGAGTGACTGATTGGTATCAAATATTATACACCTGAAAGGCTCACACAAGATCAGAATCAAGTAGTATTCTATTCAACAATGTCATTCTCATCAGTTTCATGGATAGTCTGGTAATATAGGCAATTTATCTGGAGAATGTAATGAACCATTTGCATTGCCATTACTGTGCAAATATTCGTCAATGGTAGATGTATCATCAGCTGCCTCCCTATCCTTCTGTTTCCCACGGGATTTTAAATAGAAAGGAAGTATACGAAGGCGTGATTCTGGTCCAAGAGCTATAATCTCTGACTGCAGCTGATATTTTTTAGCAAGATTCACTTGAAGAGACAAGACGTGGGGAGGCCTCGGCAATAGCTCAACAGGTTCCCCTTGGAGGATAACAACTTGCTCAATAGCAGTTCTTGCTTCCTATAGAGATAAATTCATATAAGCATGATAGTTCTTCAAGAATAGAGTACCAGAAGTTTTAAGTTCAGTGCAAAGGTCAAATGACCTTCACATAAAGAATTACAATTATAATAATCTTCGTTTCCAAGTTCCAACATGTCCTACTGCAATAGGAACCAAGTTTTTCTCAGCCTATCGCAGGTAGTAGGGTGCATCTGACAATCTTATTCCACTATGATTAATGATGTGCATGGCCAGTTTGGTAGGTGGCAATAATAGTGGTAATTATAATGATTCCACTTATAACAATCTTGGTTTCCAAGTTCCAACATGTCTCACTGCAAAAGGAACCAAGTTTTCTCTCAGCCTATCCCATATAGTAGGGTGTATCTGACAATCTTATTCCACAGTATTATTAATCACATGCATGGCCAGTTTGGTAGGTAGTAATAATAGTGGTAATGGTAATGAATTTCAGCGTACCTTTGTAATGAATAATAGAACTCTGTCCACAAACATGTTTTTTCTTCATAAATTTTAATTACCACTTAATACCACCTTCTAAAGTTCCCTTCAAAAAAAAAAAAAAAATACCACCTTCTAAAGTAGTGGATGGTAATGGAAATTTTGAAGAAAAGAGATGGTTGGTGGTGGACAAGCATTTTCATGAATGTTGACATAATAATGTTATGGTAAATTGCTTTAAAATTCAATACCATCATCACTATTTTATTACCACATCCGGCAGTATTTCCATATTGGAGTATTGGACCACAAAACAGCTACAAAACTATAGCATGCAATATTCATCAGCTAAGTCCCAGGAAGTGAACAGAATCTACATTTATTACCTCAAGGGCATCGATCCTTTCTGAATCATTTAGTCCGTCTTCTAAATCAAAACCCTTTGATATGTCCTCATAGTCAGTCATTAATGAGCGGAGTGCCTTCGTTAGTTGGACCAAAGAGCTGGTCTGCAACACCTCTGTAGCTCAGGTCTAGAGTTTATACTGAAAGAATGGGTATAGACCCTGAAACATCAGAGAAAATACCTTGGTCACATATACAAGTTTTCCATGAGATTTGGCAGCAGCTTGAATCCCCAGATTCTTCTTTATCTTGGATTGCAGAGCTAGTAATACATCTGCTTCACTGATATTATCAGTCAACTCGATTTCTTCATCCAAGTTCAACCTTTTGATCGCTTGTACCATAGTTGCCTCCAAGATCTGAAAATCAAAGGGAGCAGTAATGAGTTTTACAATTCATAGATAATAAACAATGCTCCACAAATGGATACAAGACCCATATATTGGACAAAAAGAAGTCTGTTAGGAACCCACAAAGATAGAGGTATGAGTCAGAAATGTTCCGTCCCTGATTAAAACTCTCCTTTTCAATTAAGCATGGAAAACCCATAAAAATCACTCTTCTTTGATCAGCAGAATTTTCACAGCAAAATACCCAAAAAAAAAAAAGGATCCTATGTTATTAGCAGTCGATAATCCCAACCCAAAACCTCCTCTCACCTCCTCCTATGCTTTTAGAAGTCTCTCTAAAGCTTCCATTTTCAATACAGAAATGCTTCAGAAAAAGAATGGTAATGGGAAAAATATTGACCTTCGCTCAGATATATGGTGAATGACAAAATTGAGAGAGAGCCCCATAAGCGACCCCAGGCCACCCTCAAATAAAGTTTCAGATCTCATAAGCCAGAGAAACAATTGGAATTCAAGCATTATCTGGAATAACTTCTCCAAAGAAGATGCAGACTGCATTTTTGGTACTCATATTCCGTCTATCGACACAGAAGACTATCAAATGGAGATTCACAGAACACGGAAATTTGACCATCAAATCAGGCTAGTGGCATATCATGTCTTCCAAAGAAAACCAGAGTGTAAAAGACCCCTACTGGACAAGAAATTGGAAATGAAAGCTCTTCTCCAAATGGAAACGCTTTTGTTGATGATCAAGAAAGCATTACCTAGTTCGGAGACCTAAGAAAGTGGAACATCAGAGTTGAAAGAGAGTGTACATTATTGTCAAGCAGATGCAAAAACCATGAGAGTCATCTCTTCAGAGGCTGTCATATAACCAGAAGAGTAAAACACCCAACATAAACTTGGAAAGCTGGGTAAAAAACTTCCTAACCCTTTTGCTCAATCCAAGTGAGTCTGCATTATCAGGATTAGCATATTTCACTATAACAATATAGGCAATTTGGACTCACTGAAGTGATATCATCTTCATAAGGGACAGGAACTAGCAACAAGTGCTAGCAAGTATCCCTAGTCTTTTCTCTTGTTTCTCAGCTGTCAAAAAAATGGGGAAAAAAAAATCAACGCTACCACACTTTTTTTATCAGTTCAACAGTAAACTTCGCACATTTTAGGAAAATCACGCACTTCAAAGCTCAAGGATGGCTCCTTAATCACAAATTTATTTACTTCTCCTACTTTGTGCTTTACTGCCTAATCACAAATTTATCTACTTTTCTGTTGTTCCTCTTTTTTGGCAACTAATATGGACTTACTTCTTGTTACATTTCTACACTCCAAAGGAGAAATAAGAAAAATATTTAAAACTACAATTGATTACGAAGGATAGCATCTGATTACATATACAGGAAAATGCTTTCCAAATTATATACTATCAAAAGAAGCCTGAGATGTTGAAATCGCAATATGATATAAAGTAGAGAAATCATTCACTAAAAAAACATTGCATACGATGACATCTTACCCCATAGAGAAAGATACGAAGAAGTCTCCCATCATCAGAACTCTTTACAGCAGGTGTAGTAGAGCTCAGATGATGATCATTTTCTACAGTTGTTGATGGAACATCTATAGGTTTAACTTGCACATTTCTGACAATGAAATCAGACAGGCATTGTTCTCCTTCTTCAGTTCCTTTCAGTCCATGAAAATCCACTTTACGTACTGCAAACTCTGGGCATCGGCCTGCATCAACAATTCAGATTGGCAAACAAGGGAAGACATATCGGTCAACTATATTCAACTTTATCCTGCAAACCCCAAAATCATAGATGGACGGAAATTTTATCAATCATTACATATTCATTTGGTCACTTTGTGACTTATATCTTCTTTAAAAAGTTAAAGATTAGTACTCCCTCCCTGTCAAATGATTGTTCTCATACTATTGTGGACAGTCCATAAATAATGGCCCAGTTACCTCAAATGGAAATTTCACCCGACCAATCCACTCAACCCATGTGATGTGGTCCCCTCCACTGAATATCTCTCTCAGACTCTGTCTTCATATTCATGTGATCTGGGGACCCTCCGCTAACACTCTTTCTCTTAATCAATCAATTCATTGTTCTTACTTTTACTCTGTCTAACCCAAAAACACCTACATTCCCCTACTCTTTACTCTTAACATTGCATGCACAAAAGTAGACAATTAATTGACGGAGAGATTCCTATTTCAAAACTTCACTAACTAGTGTTACCTCTTTCAGAATTCCGGTAAATTAATCTTGCCCAGTGTTGATGTCACAGTTTTTGAAGTCAATTTTATGGTCTGGTCCCCAAAAAGAATTAAAGAACCATAAGTCACAAAATCTGAAAAGGCAGTAATTTACAACTTCGTTTGGAGAGGCCACAAGTGACAAAGTCGCCTATGATAGGGCAATGATTGGCATTTCCAAAATTGAATGAATAGAATAAGATCATAACTCCATCACAAACCATCACATGGTAGGTAAGCATAAAATAATAGGAGATACGCTTTTAGTGCCTTAATGTTAAAGATACCTCCAAGAATGGCATCGACGGTTGCTCCTAAGCTTCGGTGCACCCGCAACTCTGTTTTTGAAATTAACTCAACAGCACAATGAAATGTTGGGGGTCCTTTCCTCTCCAGAACTGTTTTCTGAACACGCCTCCTACTTGCCTCTTCATCACCCAGAGTTACACTCTGCCAAATGACGATAGTGCAGTATTGGGAATCAGTTTTGCACAGATACATTTGGGAGTAAAATAGTATATTACTATTTAAAAATGCAGTTGCAACAAAATTTGGAACAAAAGGAAACCATTTACAGAAAGACGCCACATGAGCTAGCATCACTGAGGCAAAGATGATACAAAAAACAGGAACTTCACTGTAATGACTATCATAGGTCATCAGTGTAGCACAACATAACAATAATATCTGCAGTTGTCAGATTTTATTGATCAGATTTACTTGTGAATATGCTTTCTTTCAAGAAGACTAAATCAAAAGAGCAATTGTATCTGTAATCTGTATACTTCAATGCAAAGCCATTAGGAAACCTATTTAACCTGGAATGTATCTCAGTAGTGCAACTAGTCATTATTATAGGAGTGGGGGTACTAGAACTTTTGAATGCAAGATAATTTTTTCACATTACTTGTATTCCTCCAACAAGCATATCAAGAGCAGGATTCTTGATCAAGTTTTCAATTGTGATTCCATGAGCTGTGGCAACTAGCTGTATTCCACGCTGAGAAATCGTACTTGCAGCCAATGCTTCAAGTTTTGTGCCAATCTCATCGATCACAATCACCTCAGGCATATGATTTTCCACTGCTTCTATCAAAACCTGAATAAGATGCCGCAGCTTTATTCCTTTCACAAATTTCTTGATCTGTAAGTGAGCTACTACACAACTTGAAAATGACACTTATGAAGAAATGTAATCGTCACAGAAAATAGGAAAAATACAAGACATATATCGACAGACAAGCAAAGCACAGCCATTACTGCACATTCAGGGCCCAACCCAATTTTGATATCATCCCATATCTACTTTACTGAACACGATACAAAAGGGACTCTGATTTGAAAGGGAAATGCAACACTCTTGGACAAAAATCTCCCACAAACGAAAACCTCTCTCCACTACGGCCAACACATCACACTTCACACTACAAAATAGTCCTTTCTCTCACAACCAAACCCTGACCAGGAGATTACTCTCATCAAGTTTTCAAACTTATGCGTAATGTCATAGGAGACTTAGAATTTAGAAAAAGAGATAGTAAAGAGGAACACTGACAAAGTAAGATTGTTGACACCATAATACAGATACCACGTAAAATTCCACTCCTTGTCAAAAAAAAAGGACCCGTCCAACCTTTTAGAAATCTACACAAATAACTGATTTCTTGACAGCCTTCTAAACCAGATTGCCTACAAGCTGCACCATTACAAAACGTAAACAAATTCTCCAAGAATGTTCTGACTTTAGACTAATCCCTCCTAAATTGCATTAAAAGAGATCAATCCTCACAAGTCACACCTGAAAAGAAATCCCAATCTACAAGATCATGAGGACTTGTTTCAAGATATCAAGGTCAAAGCTCAAAAAGAAAATAGTATCATTGACTTACTGCAGATGGAAATGTGAGCTCCTTCAACAAACAAACACACACACACGCACGCACGCGTGCACGCACGCGCACCCACCCACACCCCTACGCGCTCGCGTGAAGAGAGAGAGAGAGAGAGAGAGAGAGAGAGAGAGAGAGAGGAAAGTAGACAGGTGGTGCCTGCCAACATATATAAAGAGAAAAAAGCCTCTTCAATCAACCCAACAACACATCCTTCTGTAGATCTTATTATGCAAATCAAACACTACGATAAACAGAAAAGTAGACAGACGGTACCCTGCCATAACCTCAAAATACAGAAAACCACAGTCTACAAAAGTCTTAAGTTGATATTGGCAAAGCATCCTCATTGGTAGCTCTATGTGAGGTGAGGTCATAGTTAAAAAAAAAATTGAAGGTCGTGAAAAGAAGAAAGGAGAAAGGATAGAAATTTTTGGGCAAAATGACCCCTCTCTCCCCCCCCCTTCCTCTCTCTCTCTCTCTCTCTCTCTCACTCTCTCTCTCACTCTCTCTCACTCTCACACACACACATACACTCACACTATCTCGATCTCTCTCTCCATGACCCCTCCACTTTTTCTATGTCTTCCATGACCCCCATATGAGATCACTAATGAGGATGCTTTCATGTTTCCTCACCAAAGCACCCAAATTTCTCTTAATTCTAAGTGTGCCTAAAGTGTCAGGTCTTGTGTATGCCATCAAACAAGATCAGCTACCTCATCTCATCTTTTAGCACCTCCTCAGAATAACCAGGATAAGATAAAACATGATAAGTGCTCTATGAAAAAGAGAGCTTGCATCTTTATATCCTTCGTTGCTACTCTCATAGTCACAGCAGTCATTGTACCTAATTTGCTAGAAACCAGGTCACGTACCAGAATCATGTATCACCTCCTATAAGTGTTAAGAAAAAGGTATTCCTCAGGTACACTTCATGTAGATTGCCTAGGTACACCAAGGAAATATGTGTGATATTTTTCTTGAACAATAAATAAAATGTTTCACCTTTTTCATATAAAATGAAGGCCACATCCAGCAAGGAGATGAAGCAAATATATATATATATATATATATATATATATATATATATATATATATATATATATATATAGGAATAGGATCTTGTGAAAACCACATATATGCTGAAAACTGAAAACTAGTCATCTGGTCCGTTGATTCTTGTAATCCAACGCACAGAATAAAACCCTCCACCTTACTCTCTCTCCTCACTCATGCCTCCTGTATTTCTCTGCTTCTTTCACTATTCTTCTACTTCTCTCTTACTCATTCATACATATAGAGGTAGGATCCGCTGAAAACCAACGTTAAACTGAAAACTGAAAACCAGCCTTTTTGCTCATTTTACAAACTGAAAACCAATGTTGCATATCTATAATATAGAAGTTGAAGGGCATTATTTTATGCAGTCCTTTCCTGTAAAATCTAAAAAAAAAAATCCATAGTATATGAGCTAGTACCATATGTTGCATATCTGCATTTGGTACTTGCATTCGTCGAGCATTGCCAATTCCAGCATGTGGTATATCACCATCCCCACCTATCTCATTTGAGGTGTCAACAATCATTACACGTTTCTGATAATCATCAGCAAGCATGCGAGCTATTTCTCTGCAGAAAGGATCAAACAAAAGGTCAATTTAATGCATCAAATGAAACTATATACAACACGAACTTTTACTAAGCATGCAAAGCGCCACATAAGCTTGTCATGTCATAAAGTAACTTTTGGATTAAAAATTTATATAGTTTTAAATGATTGAAAGAGCTATATAATGTTTGGGATTCAGACAAAGATAGAGTTTTTTTTCAATGTACAACCTAGGAAATCAATAATTACAAATTTTGTATAAACTATTGCTACCTAATTCAAAAATTATAATCTTTATACAATTTAAAAGAGTTCGAGACATGATTTTCAATAAGATATATATAATCTATCATAGTCAAAATTATTTTTCTTTTAGTTTAAGCATTAATAAATTTGAGATAGCTATAAGGAAATTATAGTAAGAGTATAAGAATAGTGTTATGAGAGAAATAAGAGATACATTAGAAATAGGATTACAGTAGAGTCATGATTTTCTATATTACCTTATACAAATACTCTCAATTACATACAATATAGAAGATATAAACTTCCTCGCATTCTTTTATAATTGCAAAGTTTTGACTTTCATACTTCCTCCGTTTCATAATACTCGCTACACTTTCCATTGTGGGAAGTTCCACATTACTTGCTACACTTCCTTTTTGAGCAATAAACTCTCTCTATCTCTCTCCTCTCACATGAGTCCCTTTTCTTTTTACTCTCTACCTCTTTCTTCTCCAAAAGTTGCCTAGGAGTCCATGAATTAAGAAGTGTAGCGAGTAATATGAAACGGAGGAAGTACTATTCATATACCAACTTTAATCATATTTTTGGAAAATTGGCTAAAAATAACATGAACTTTTACTAATGTGTGCAAAATAATACGAGCTGAACTATTTGCTATGAATAATATGATATGAACTTTACCCTTAGTTGTGCTGAATAATATTAGGCTAACAGTCAACAAAATTACTGGTCAAAGGTATATGTTGGCAAGCGTGAAAATCAAAACGTTGCAATTATGAAAGAACGAAGGAAGTATATATAAAAATTACTTAAAAATTGAACAATAACATCACAACTTTACCTTTATTCTTTATTAGTAGCACTGGATTTAAAGCTCTCCTAGGAGTCCTCTATGGGTCTTGGAGTTATTTGATATCGCATTCTTTGTCAAAGTTTCCATAGGTTCAACAAGAATGGAGCTCTTCTAGAAGCAAACTTTGTTTACAATCTCAACTTTTTACAGGGATATGTTTTAGAATACAAGGTTCAAACTCCAACGTACAAGACTTGAACATGAACTATAATGTATTTGTCTTCACCAAGTAGGCCTTGGAAATAATAGACATAAGTATAACAAACAGAATATTGGTGTCTTGCAGATAATCTGAGAATGCCTCTACAGAACCATTAGAAGTAAGTGTGTGATTGCATCTAGACTCTACTGGACTAATTGGGTGAATCATATATGCCCCCAATAGTATTGGCCAAGCATATCATGAAGCTAACATGAGGTGACTGATTAAACAAACATAGGTTGGAATAGCAAATAGGATTATACCGTAATCTAGCATGCTTAAAAAAAGATATTCTGACTAGATATGGCTCCATAACTACTGCCCCACCGAGGCAACAGGCATCATTCTGTTCCTTTTTCTTTTTGGGAGGGGAGTAGGGGAATCAGCATATATGGTGGCATTAATACACTTCTGCCTTTCTTTTATTATAGCTACATGTAGGGAGGGCTCTAGAATTAAGGAGAAGGCCGGAAGGGGAACCACATGTGCTACATACAAATGAAGAGAGAGAAATGAATTTTTAAGTAGAGGATTGAGTATTTAAAGTACATTGTCCCACTGATTTTGGTGGGAGGAAAGAGAAGCTTTTCAAAAATGCATGGGTGTACACCAATTAATATGAAACTTCCATGAAAAAATGTAGTAATAATATAAGAGCGGAGGAAAAATTGGATTATCAGTGTATAAAGAGTGATACAAAGAAGTGAGAAATTCTAACAGGTTCAAGGCCAAAAACATGCCAAATTCAACAAATATTGTTGTGTACTAGTGGAGAGAAAGGGAGGTAAACACATTAATTTGACATCCAACAACTATCAAAATATTGCCAAGAAAACGTACTCATATAACAACACACCAAAACCTTATTCAACAAATATCAAAGTATAGACACTCTTAATATGCCACATCTGCAAGGACAGCCATCAGGTGGTAGATCCTTAGATGGCAAAGAAGAATATGTTTCATTTAATAATTGCAAATGTTATTACTTGGCATTTCTTATTGCTAATTTGGTAATGTTATTACTTGGCAATTCTTATTGCTATATTGGAAAGTAAGAGACTAACCTAATTATTGTAGTTTTTCCGACTCCCGGGGGCCCGATGAGTAACAATGAAGCCCCATCTTCGACTAAATCTCTTAACAAATCAGCACTGCCTGTGATAGCTCTGCCTACACGACACGTCAACCCAATAATTGCATTCTTTCTATTCCTGACGGCACTGATCCGATGTAAAGTGCGGCTGATGCCTGCACGGTTATCAATTGCGAAATCACCGACCTGAGCCAAGTACATGTTTCAGGTATTGACATAGTACATCATACTTGAGCACACATGAGTCAGATATAACAAAGAAATAAAGAGTAAATACAACCCAAAAAGAGGCCAGGTTCCTAATAAATAAACAAAGAAAAAATTACTCCCTCCGGTCTTTATTAGTTTACCCATTTCTTTTGCACAGAGTTTTAGGAGAAACAATGTTGTGGGATATAGAAAGAAAGAGAAACTATTATTTTATATTAAAGTTGAATGTATGTGTGATGGAAAGTTAGTGGTCCCATTCCAAAAATAGAAATAAAAGAAAGGGGTAAACTAATAAGGGACATCCCAAAAAAGAATACGGGTAAACTAATAAAGACCGGAGGGAGTATATATACATCTTAAGTTATGGTGTTTCTGGATAAACTTCTAGATTTCTATCAAATGTAACTTTTCAATCATGACAGACTGTGTTGGATCAGATCAGACAACAGACTTCAGAAAGTGGAGCACCAACAATACATTACCCAGAAAAAAGCTGCAGAGCATGCATTTCATTTCTTTAAACAATATCTCGCTTCAAACTAACAGATGAATCCATCTAAATTCTTCACGCCTTCCTAGTTCCTATTATCTGTCGTTACATTACAGTAACATCAATTAGCTATTGTCAGCCCTGAAATCATTTCTCCTCCAAAGCTTGCCAATGCAGCAAAGGCCTGGCATTCCTAATGCACCAGAAATCTCTGGCATATGTACAACCCATGTGATATGAATCATCTGAGTGACCCTTTTGAGGATGCAAGATTATAAGTGATTTTAGGGATAAAGAGAAAAACTCTGAATCTCAAATTAAACTCTGGATTCAGTTATTTGAATGATTGAATCCAAAACTCTAATAAAAAGCTCATGCTTAACTCACAAAATTCTCGATTAACAACTACATTTGATGTACATTTCTAGGTCAATATTTATAACTAAAACTACCTTGCTCCACAAATTTATTTACACTTTCTCAAAATCATTATTTGCAATCTATCTACACATATACTACCTCCATTTTTTTTTTATTGGGACATTTTGACCCTGTTTCCATTTATGGTAAATTGGTCCACCATTTCTCTTTTACTTTTACTCTCCTACTTTTACTTTCCTACTCTCACCTTTTTCTTCTTTTTCTTACTTTTACTCTCATTATCTCTACCTTTTGCACTTTTTCCTTGATCCATGTGTAAAAGCAAGTATCCCAATAAAGAAAGGGACGGATTATATTATGAGGCTTTCTAAAGCCAGTATATCCGCCATGTGGCACCTCCTTTATGCAATGGAGATCTATCATTTCATCCTCCACATCAGCCACTTACCAAAAGCTTAATGTAGTAAGGCTTGAGCATGAAACCACATGGATAATGTAAGAAGATTTATTCAATCTATTATTATTGATTCTTTTACTCTACAAATTGTACAAAAATGCTTCTCTATTCATCGCAAGTTGACATCTATTTAAATGGAACCTTAATCTCATAGTGGTACATGCAAATTGCAAGGTAAGCCGCATCTCTCGGGCCAATAACTAACTCGACTATCATATTACGACAGAAATGAATTACAAAGTTACGACAAATTCACCTTCAATTAGATTCGTGCAAGGAAAAAATATAGTAGTTCAAAAAATAAATAAATAAATAAATAAATAATACGAAAAATTAATACTTCCTCAGTTTCTAAATACATTCAATATATATGTATAATTAAGACTTGTAAAAAAGTTGATATTATGAAAGTATGTATTAAGACATATCAAATAAGAGCATACTTGACTAAATTTGTTCTTATCCATTTGAGAGAAAATACGAGATAAGGTTGGTATGATTATGAACAATGGAAACTACACATCTGTTTCATGTATTTAGAAAACGGGGGAAGTAGGTTTATCGTGGACAAGGTAAAATAAAACACCAAATATGCAATATTCATTACCATTACCACATTTATGACCAATTGACCACTAACTAAACAGGCCGAAAACTTAACACTAGGATACCGAATTATCCCCTGTTACATACCTGAGAGGTAGCAAATTCAATGTCCTGAAATTTGATGGGACAATCCGACAACTCGAAATCACCGGAAGGAAAACGGGCCAACGGTCTTCGACCCAAGTCCATAACCACTTCAATCAACTTATCCAACTCCGGATGTTTCCTTAAACGACACCGCATCTCCTCCGGCAGAAGCGCCACTAATCGATCCAACTCGGCTTCCGACTCGTCATCCGATACCGAGAAACCCGAATTCCGGCAACGATAAGCGATACCCGGATAATTTCTGGGGTACCCGGAAAGAAATTTGGGGTGAATCTGGGTTTTTGGGAGGAATTCTAAGGAAGAGAGAGAGATTGATGGTTTTGGCGGGAAAAGTAACATGGGTTTGTTGTAGTACCACAGTGGGGGAAAAGGAAAAGGGGGGCTTGTTAAGGTTTCAAACAAGATAGAGTGGGCGGAAGGGGGAGGAACTGATGTTCATCTGCTATGTTGCTAACCATTTGGCATTTGCTAATCAAAGTTGCGAAATTAAAACTTCTGCTGTTAAAAATTCTGATTTTATTTATGTTCAGTGGCCTCAGGAGTCCCACTAGTCAATTCTTACGAAGAGTTTTTTTTTTGGTAATAAAAACAAGGTGTGATAGTTAAGAACTAACCTTATATTATGCACACATACTGTGCGAAATCGTTATTAAAATTAAATTAATTAGTATCATATTTACATCTACTATTAGTTTGAGGCTCTGAGTAAGAACGTGGGTACTCGATAGACTGATATCGGAAGAGGGAGAAGATCAGGCTAGTTTCCTATAGTGTTAAATCAGATCAAGATTGTAGAAACTTGATAACTTGGGCAATTTTTTGTTTTACCTTTCCTTTTTAGTTTTTAAAATTTTTATTTTTTATTTTTTTGGTGTCCCATCTGTGTTGTCTTATAGAATAGAGATTTTTTTAAAATAAAATCAGATCAAGATTGTAGAAACTGACAACTTGGGCAGTCTTTTTTGTTTTACCTTTCCTTTTTATTTTTTTTATTTTTCCTTTTACTATTTTTCGGAGTCCCAACTCTGTTGCTTTATAGAATAAAGATATTAAGCGCTAAAATGTCTTACTAACGTCCTAAATACGTGTAATATACCGTATTTGTATACTTTTCATTTCTTTTCTCACTTTCTCCCCTTCCCTCACTTCGCCTTTCCTTTCCCCTTCTTCTACACCACCAATGGCGCCGCCACACCACTACTGGCGTCGTATCACCATCACGCCCCACCACCACCATCACCATACTTTGGATAAACCCATTTGGAGTTCACTCCCCCCCACCACCACCACCACCACCTTCACGCCCCATTACCACCACCACCTTCCACCGGTAATATGTTATTTTTTATAAAGAAAAAAAAGAGGGAGGCGTCTGCCATGGACTCCCCACTACCGGCGTAGGCGTCCATGGCAGGCACTCCACCATAGGAAGAGGCATCTGCCATGGACGCCGTCACCGGTGGTGGGGCGTCTATGTCAGACGTCTCTCTCTTAAAAAAAAAAGGAGGAAATGTAAAGATTTAATGTCCATTTCTTTGCATATTGTTGTTGGTGGTGGTGGACGCGGGGGCAGCAGTCTTGGTGGTACGGCTCTATTGGTTCTTGTAGTGGTGGTGGTAGGGAATGGGAAAGGGAAAGGGGAAGTGGAAGGGAGAGAGAAGAAATGGAAAATGAAAAGAAATGGAAGTATATATATACTTTATAAAAATACGTATTTAGGACGTTAATAAGAAATTTTAGGGAGTCAAATAGCAAAACTCTAAAAATAATAAAGTCATATGTCGACTGTGAAATATTGTGACCAAGTTTAGCTACTTTTGTTGGCAATTTGGTTGCCTTCTCTATAAATGTGTGTAGAACCAAATGAACTGAACAAATTCAAGGGCACTTGGATATTTCTTCAAATATGAGATGGGAGGAGCCCATTTTTGAAGCCATAAGGACACCGATGTGGAGGGCAACAAATTCAGCAATTAACAGGGTGGATATGTCTAAGGATTTGGCTCTAAGAATCGTTCTCGAATGATCTCTTATTATTGCACAAGCAAACGTTTTAATTACTGGTAGTTGAATCTGTAGGAATATATAGATGCATATAGCGGAATTTCAGGAAACAATTTCCTAACATCTATCATAGGATCGCAAACATAATCAAACACATGAATCATTCAATAGGGATTAAATATCAAACCTTTGTAGCGTGATTTCCCTGTTGTGTGCAAGCTGGGAAGATTCGAGAACCCCAAGTGTTGCTCCTCTAATCAGTACACGAGCACCAGTTGAACACCAACGTCTGCTAGAACGGAAGAGAATAAAAAATATCTTGCTTTTAGGTGGTATAGGAGCCGGTTAGGGAGAATAGTTATGGGTTTCACTTTTTCTCTCTTGTGAAAAGAAACTGATTAAATGAATTGATAACCTAAACCCTATTATTATATCCTATATATAATAGAAGAGTCATAGGCTAGTTAGGAGAACTAATTCTCCTCCTATTCCCCTTTGGACCGGCCCAACCCTAATCCTAAATGGATTTGGATTGCTTTGTCCAACTTGTGCTATAATGTGTGGCCTCATAGGATTAATATATTTTGGTTATAGGCCCAATCAATATTGTCCTATTAATCATATTTATTCTCTAGCAAGAAAATAAGATTACTAAAATAATTAACTTTATTATCTTCATAATAATATTCCTATTTATATATAGTAATTGCCGGGATGTCTAAGGACATATTCCTTCAATCTCCCACTTATCCGAAGACAAGAGCGCAATGTTAAATTCCTTAAGTCACTTAATGTCAAATTTGATAACACAGTGTTATTCTCAAATTTTGTTCCTTGATCGCTGAGTTCGAACTGCTTAAATAAGGATTAACTCTTTAATCCTATTCCGCATGGCCATGCAATTTTCCAGTTCTCGCTCATCAAGAGGCCCAGACACCATTCCTGTTTAATAGGAGGACTTATCCACTCTTGTATGACCATAACTCCCACTCAATTCTTAGCCCACCTGATCACTGCATTTATAACCTCCTTTTACGGCGCTGCGTTTAACAGTGTCAAAGTTAAACTAATTATATTATGGTTATTAAGACATACTCATGTCTAAGAAATCCACTAAATATAGTAGTTTGATTCTACTTTTAGAATCTAATTAGGTCAAGTCTCAATGTATCAACTATACATCCATATAATCAATTAGACATCTCTATGTCTCCATAGCCCATGGAATTGCGCTATCAATTAATTATATACTAGTCTTTTAAATAAATCACTTATGTCCAATTTAGTGATTCAGACTAGGGACTTTAATAAATTGTGATTTATGTTCACTTTATAGGGTTCCATTATCAAAACGTTTTCGATAATCCTATTTGAAAACACAAATTATTTGGACATTTTATTTAATACTAAACCAAACAATTAAATAAGAAAAGAATTTTTATTGATAAACATTCAAAGCATAATAAATGTCTTTACAATCGTAAACATGAAGTAAACAACATAAAGCCATTCTCCCATATGCTTAAGCCCCATAGACCTAGTATGACACTCATGCTTAGGTTGAGCATGTGGTTTAGTCAGAGGATCTGCTATATTATCCTCAGTATGAACCGTGCTTACATCTGTGTATCCAGTAACAACTAACTCCTCATCTCCACCATATACCAAAAAATTATCCTTAGTCCTTCGCAAGTACTTAAGGATGTTTTTCGCTGCAATCCAGTGCGCATCTCCTGGATTTGACTGGTATCTGCTGCACATACTCAAAGCATATGCAACATCCGGTCGAGTGCATATCATGGCATACATAATGGATCCTACTGCAGAAGCATAGGGAACATTACTCATACGCTTGACCCATCAGGACTCGAAGGACACTGAGTCTTGCCAAGTGTTATGCCATGTTGCATGGGAATGAAACCTCTCTTGGAGTTTTCTAGCTTGAACCTTGCAAGAACCTTATCAATATAAGTCTCTTGACTAAGTCCAATCAGCCTTTTCGACATATCTCTAAAGATCTTTATTCCCAATATGTACTCAGCCTCTCCTAGGTATTTCATAGAGAAACAATTTTTAAGCCATTCCTTGACTGACTCAAGCATGGTCTTATCATTTCCTATGAGAAGTATGTCATCCACATACAAGACCAGAAAAGTAATACTACTCCCACTTAACTTCTTGTATACACAAGATTCCTCTTCATTTCTGAGAAAGCCAAATTTCTTGACTGCCTCATCAAATCTGAGGTTCTAACTCCTTGATGCTTGCTTTAGTCCATAAATGGACTTCTTAAGCTTGCATACCCTCCCTGGATTTTCTAGATCTTCAAAACCTTGAGGTTGTGTCATGTACACATCTTCTTTCAAGAACCCATTCAAGAAAGTGGTTTTGACATCCATCTGCCATATATCATAGTCATGAAAGGCAGCAATCGCAAGGATTATCCTAATGGACTTCAGCATGGCTACTGGTGAGAAGTTTTCATCATAGTCAATACCATGAATTTGTTTGAAACCTTTCGCTACCAACCTTGCTTTGAAAAAACTAATGTTTCCATCCTTGTCTGTTTTCAACTTGAAAATCCATTTGCATCCAATGGGTTTTACCCCATCAGGAAAATTAACCAAGTCCCATACTTGATTTTCAGACATGGAATCCATTTCAGATTTCATGGCCTCAAGCCATCTTTCGGAGTCTTGACTATCCAAAGCATCATTGTAGCTAGTAGGCTCTTCTGATTCTAAAATCGTTATTTCATAACTTTCAGTCAAAAGGAAATCAATCTATCTCTTTGACGGAATAATGGTCCTACTAAACCTACGTTGGGGAACAACAGAAGAAGTTTCTACCTCACTAGGTTGAGTGACTTCGCATGGAGTATCTCCAAGTGGGACGGTAGGAGGTACGTGAATTGAATGCACCACCTCCTGAGCATTTTCATGCCGGGCCGCCTCTGATGAGGTGTTAACCTCATCCATTTGTTGCTCATCTCGAACTTCTTCGAGATATACATTTCTCCCACTTGTTTTTCTGGAAATAAACTCCTTTTCCAGAAAGACACCATTACGAGCAACAAAAACTTTATTTTCGCTTTGGTTGTAGAAGTAGTATCCCTTAGTCTCTTTTGGGTAACCCACAAAAAGACATTTATCGGATTTGGGTGAAAGCTTATCAGAAAATAAACGTTTTACATAAGCTTCACAACCCCATATCCTTAGAAAAGACAATTTTGGAACGTTTCATGTCCACATTTCATATGGTGTCTTTTCCACTACTTTGGATGGTGCTCTGTTAAGTGTGAATGCCGCTGTTTCAAGCGCAAATCCCCAGAATGAAATAGGAAGATCAGTAAGACTCATCATGGATCGAACCATATCAAGTAGAGTTCGATTCCTTCTTTTAGAAACGCCATTTAACTGTGGTGTTCCTGGCGGAGTCCATTGTGAAAGTATTCCACAATCCTTCAAATGATCACCAAATTCTTGAGATATATATTCACCACCACGATCGGATCGTAATGCCTTAATTTTCTTCCCAAGTTGGTTTTGTACTTCATTCTGGAATTCCTTAAATTTTTCAAAGGATTCCGACTTATGCCGCATGAGGTAAACATATCCAAATCTGCTCACATCATCTATAAAAGTAATGAAGTAACTGTACCCTTCCCTAGCCAACGTACTCATAGGTCCACAAACATCCGTATGTATGAGGGCTAAAAGGTCATTGGCCCTTTAACTTGAACCTGTGAAAGGAGACTTTGTCATTTTCCCCATCAAGCAAAACTCACAAGTATCAAATGATTCGAACTCATGTTTTGAGAATTCCATCTTTATGAAGTTTCTCAATGCGGTTTGAGCTTATGTGGCCTAATCGACAATGCCATAGGTATGTAGGGTTTGAATCATTTGCTTTATGTTTCTTGCTGTCTATGTTATAGATGTGGGTTTCTAAGTCTAGCACATATAAACCATTTGATAACTTAGCGGAGACATAGAACATATCATTCAAATATGCAGAACAACAATTGTTCTTTATTGTAAATGAATAACCTTCGGAATCCAAAACAGGAATCGAAATAATGTTCTTTGTGATAGCAGGAACATAATAACAATTATTAAGTTCTAAAACTAATCCTGAAGGTAAAAGTAGACTATATACTCCCACTGCCAATGTAGCAACTCGTGCTCCATTGCCTACGCGAAGATCTACTTCTCCCTTTCCCAATGTTCTACTTCTTTTGAGGCCTTGTATATTACAAATAATGTGCGAACCACAAACGGCATCAAATACCGAAGAAGCAGAAGTTGCTAATTTAACTTCTATAACATACATATCTGAACTAGAAACTCCTTTCTTTTGATCTTTCAGATACTTGGGGCAACTACTTTTCCAATGACCAACCTTGTTACAGGTGTAACAGTAGTGCTCATTAGCAACTTTTGGTTTTGGTGTAGTCTTTTGCTTTTCAGAAGTTTCAGACTTGGCAACTTGTTTGCTTTCGTCCTTCTTAATAGCAATCCCATTCCTATTGAGCGATTGCCCTTTACTAACCATAAGAACATCCTCATATTCTTTTCTAGGCTGGTTAGGGATGTTTCGCTCAGTCTGAGTTAGCCTTTCATGCATCTCTTGCATCGTTGCTTCCTCTCCTTGCATGTGAAAGTCTTTGAACTTTTGAGTTCTGAGAATGATTGCCATATCCCTTTCACTTGCAATGAAACGTTCAACATTCAATTTGTCCTTCAAAAGGACGGAGCGCAAAGTGTTGATATTGTTGTTACTAGACATAATTACTACAACAAATAATAAAGCAAGATTCAATCAATGTTTATCAAGAAAGCAATAATTAAACAAATTTTAATTACTACTACCATTTATTCAAAATGAAAGTCCCCTATTGAATAAAGAAATAACCAAGATCCCCTCCCACTACAATCAAATGGACTTTGGCCCTGCCTTCAATTTATAGTAGTTGAGGTAAGTAAACACTTTACTAATTATAACTAATTATAATTCTTGGTAGACTGGTTAACAACTCCTTGTTTACTCCTATCTTTTAGCTTCAAAACCCAAAACTTTGTCTTTTGATGATTTTGTTGAGTTAAACCAAACATTAACATGGATCTTTCCACATACATAAGGGCTCTTTCATTTATGTTCGGAAGAAATCGCGTGGCATACCATCCCGCTAAATAGATATCTGTTATGATTCAAGTCTAAGTCTTGAAAAAGAAGAAGATCTAAACAATCATGTTGGGTCTTTGAAACAGTTCAAATCATTTTGAGAATAATAAGTTTGATTTGTTTTACCGAGAAGGTCTACGGTTCGAGAGGAATTGATGATCTTTTAACAATACCTTCTAAAGGATGGCTAGTCCAAGATGCTGATTTCAAAAACCTACCCTACTATCCCCGGAACTATGAGCAACACCCTGCTTTGGCAGAACCTATTACTCATGATCTAAGGCTTTATGGGTGTTGTTTGGAAAAGCAATTGAACTCAATATTACTTTTGGGGACCTAAGTTTACTAATATGGTCAATTAATAGTGAACACATGAATCAATTAACCACAAACAAACTTAGAAGCAAGCATTTAAACAAAATAGATGCAAGAGAATTATAAAAGCAATAATTAAATGATCTAGTATGGCCCCTATACTTAGGAAAATAACTAATCTTCATGAATCCTCCCTTGAATCTCCATGGATCACCATCCTTGAAACTCCTTGGATCCTCATGCTTGATTACATAATTTGAATTAAATAAATAACGAAAATTTAAAATTACAAAAATACAAACGATTCGCAGATCGTATTTAATTTACATTCAAATATAACGATTCGCAGATCGTATTTACTATCCTAATTTGGGCCATACTAGTCATAACATGCAAAATATAATATCAAACATATTACATTAAACATACATGCATTTATAATATCAAAATAAAATAAACACAAATTATTTACTTATTAACAATTAATAAGCAAATAAAACATTCCATAATAATTATAAAACTTAACAAATTTAAGCTAGAAATTATTTAGGAAACTTTATTATTTTCATTCAATTACTTATTTAAATATGGCAATAATCATTATTATTCACACATTTGCAAAATAGGAAACTTTTGGATTTATGCTCAAGTATGGAAAATCAGATTTTCCTTAAAAGAATATTTTTTTTTTATAAGATTGACTGGTTGACCAGCAGCACAAGACTGCCAGTCAACAACCAACACCACGGCACGCACAAAACCGTCCCCAACCACCACATGTCACACGAGCACCAGCAGCAGCCCAGCAGGACCACCTGCCGAAGTCGCGTCACCCAATCACCGCCTGTCAGACCCTGCCGCCTGCAAGTACCGGCAACAAAAAACCCGACAGTAGCACGCGGCAGCACGTCAAACGTACGCGGCCTGCTCCTGCTTCGCCGCCGCAGCCGACACCCCTTCTCCCCTCCTTCCAGTTCCTCCCGCCACCACCGTGCCTCCACCTCTTCTTGGTGGTGCAACCCAACCATGGTGGGGTTCCTTTTAATTTTATGTAACAATTTACATTAAAATTAAACTAATCTTTATCCAACAATTGTTTAAAGTTTAAGGATTTAATTAGGTTTTAATAATCCGAAATTAGGGCAAAAAATTTTGAATCCCATCAACAAATCTTAAACAAATTTTAAGTTTATTGAGATTAGATTTCAATGTATAATCTTTATTAACATTAAATCCAGCAAGAATTCAAATTTAGGGAAAGAAATCAAATATTATCCAAAAAATTCAGAAAATCAACAATTAAATTCTGAAAAATTGGAAAATAATTTTTAGGATAATCTACTGAATTATCATAACAAATCAAAACAAATATTTTAATTGTTATCCTTAAATTCTATGAATAATCAAATTAAACATAAAATTTAACCAAAATTCATAAATAATATGATAAAATTTGAAAATTAGTTGGAAAAATAATCAAATTATTTTCAACCATCATATTATTGTAGATCTATGTTGGTGATGAATATTAGATTTATTTAACAAGTAAAAATCAAATCTTTTAATTGTTAACAAATTATTTCAATGATTAATCAAATTAAACATTAAATAATTTTAAATCTAACAGATATATTTATAAAATTCCAAATTTTTTGGAGTGAATTAAACAATTTATTTCGTCCATAATATAAAAAATTTGGACCTTTATAAAATTATTTGAGCATAAATCACAAATAAATCAAATATTTACAATTTCCAATCAATTAATATCAAATATCAATTATGCAAATTCAAGCCATGAATAAATCCTCCCTTAATTGAATAAAAATAATAACTTTGCATACAATTAGATGATCATATGAATATTATGAATTAGGCAAAACTGATACCACTGTAGGAATATATAGATGCATATAGCGGAATTTTAGGAAACAATTTCCTAACATCTATCATAGGATCGCAAACATAATCAAACACATGAATCATTCAATAGGGATTAATCAAACCTTTGTAGCGTGATTTCCCTGTTGTATGCAAGCTTTGAAGATCCGAGAGCCCTAAGTGTTGCTCCTCTAATCAGTCCACGAGCACCAGTTGAACACCAACGTCTACTAGAACGAAAGAGAAGAAATGTCTTGCTTTTAGGTGGTATAGGCGCCGGTTAGGGAGAATAGTTCAGGGCTTCACTTTTTCTCTCTTGTGAAAAGAAACTGATTAAATGAATTGATAACCTAAACCCTAATATTATATCCTATATATAATAGAAGAGTCATAGGCTAGTTAGGAGAACTAATTCTCCTCCTATTCCCCTTTGGACCGGCCCAACCCTAATCCTAAATGAATTTGGATTGCATTGTCCAACTTGTGCTACAATGTGTGACCTCATAGGATTAATATATTTTAGTTATAGGCCCAATCAATATTGTCCTATTAATCATATTTATTCTCTAGCAAGAAAATAAGATTACTAAAATAATTAACTTTATTATCTTCATAATATTATTCCTATTTATATATAGTAATTGCCGGGATGTCTAAGGACATATTCCTTCAGAATCATTAAAAATTAAGTTTGGTAGAATCTGTTGGTGGAAGATGCCATCTGACTTAGAAATCTAGAATTATATTCACGCGATGCATGCGTTAATTTCAAAACTTGTTATTCTATTATATATCCATCTATACTATAGTTATGATTACACTAAAATGTGAAAGATTAATAGTTAGATGAATTTAGATATATTAATTCGCTAATGTAAAAAACTAACAAAGGTTGTGAGTGAATTTTAATATTAAATTTTTATGAAAGAATTTTGAACAAAAAAAATAGACATAATGAGTTGATTTGACTGAGTTAAAGAGTATCAAAGGTAATGAGTGTCTACCATCTTCTCTTACTATAAAAAAAAAGTCAATATATTTTGTCCATTTAATTTTTTGATTGAAACATTTGATGCATATAGCATTCTTAACTCATTTGAATGGCAAGTTAAAATGAGAAAGAGTTCTTAAATTAGTTTGTTTTGTAATTTTTTTTATTCCATTAGATTATTAAGGGTAATATAGTATTTTCAGAGGGGGACACCATCTTCCTCATCCCTTCCCTTATATAATAGAGATTTCTTGTTTCTTGCATGGGTTTAGTATACAGGAATATATTCTTTATGATCAATTTCATTCCTCCCTGGACATTCCATGTGTAGTGAATAACATAGTTATGAATCTAACGGCCCATTTGGTTAGTGGTCGTAAATGGTGGTAATAGTAATGTAATTTAGTGTAGATTTGTAAAGAAATTCGAATATCAATACCCATGGTCATGAAATCTCATCACAAAACATGAATTTTCCTTTGAGTTTTTTTGTGAGATACAACCTTTTATATACCATTTTTTGCAAAAGACAACCTTTTGAATTTTGTTGGGCAACTTCATACCTTATTGAATTTTTTTTGTCAAGAATAATCTTGACCATGATTCATACGGTGGCTCACCAGAATCTGGCGTTGACCTCACTTAATGGGTCATGTGCTTCTCACGTGCACCCTTTCCTCCATAGTTACTCCCATTTCGCTCCTTTCCCCCCCTTAATCACACTGGAAAAAAAACCCCTCCTTTGAGTTCTTCTCAAACCTATTCCTCATCTTATCTCTCCACATTTTGAAGCTCCATTGGTTGTTTTTGCATCAATTAATTGTTTCCCAGCAAAATTGGCCTCTTATCGTTCAATTTCAGGTAAGTTTTAAGTTCCCATTAACCTTGTACAATACCGTAGGATGAGCAGATTATTCCACCGGTGACTTCATCGGTGATTAGTATCTTAGATTTACAGATTCCGTAAGATGCCATAAGACCCATATAAGAGGGAAACCAGATAGATAATTTGTTAGTTAAGGGTTTTTATCGGGTGTGATTAAGGGGGAAAAGGGAGGAAATGAGAGTAATTAGGGAGGAAAGGGGGCACGTAAGAAGCACATGACTAACTAAGTGACGTCAACGCCGGATTCCGGCGAGTCAACGTCTGAATCTTAGTCAAGGTTGTTCTTGACAACAAAAGTTCAATAAGGTTTGAAGTTGCGCAAAAATTTTTAAAAGGTTGTCTTCCGCAAAAAATGGTATATACAAGGTTGTCTTTGACAAAAAAACTTTTTTCCTTTATAAGTTTCCATTACCACCAAATACCACATTCCAGAATGGTAATGGATGGTAATGAAATTTTAGGAAAAAAATGGATATTTGAGGAGGAGATAGCATTACCATGGGTAATAACATGGGTTTTTCTTTACAAACTTATGCTACAATGCAATACCATTACCACCACTTATGACCACTAACCAAACGAGCCATAAGAGTTGTCAAGATTTAATTTTCAAAAATTAATAGGTTATATTCCTTCCATAGGCTCCAATTGAGAAAGCAAAAGTGGAAAGCTCCCTTTACATACCTATGAAAAGAAGTTAAGATTGAGGATAAAGAAGTACTTGGTAGCAAAGAAGTCATTCCAGCTTCTTGTTAGCAGGAGTTAACAATTGGACATTAATAAACAAAAGGTCAATACGGCTAAATTACAAATAGGGCATAGAGTAAAACTAGCTAGGATTTTTTAGGCACTCAAATTGTCTTGGAAATGGAGCGTCTGACACATGAAAGTTTCAATTTTTGATGGGACATTTAGGTTCCATATCGACTAAAAACACCATTAACCATTCATAAGTTGGATCTTGTCAAGGCAGTCCAAGTTGCAAAATATCATCAATCCTCTTAGGAACCGAGACCATTGGTTGTCATGTCCTTAGGTACATGGGAGAGGCATTCCGATGATAAGTTAAACAAAATGGCCAGGACTAGAGTGTGAAGGAGGAGATTGCAGTCTTTTAGCCTTAAGATCAATATTATGAACGCGTGTAAGATGTATTTTTAACAATTTAAGTAAAGTGATATTGGCACAACTGTTATCAATTCAAAGGAGAAATTACTGAGCCAATTTTCCAATGGATTCCAAGTGGAGTTAAATCACAACATTGAGAACTTGCCTTCCAAATAAATAACATATCAATTGGTTTTGGAGAAGATTCAACAAAGGAAGTATGGGACAAATATTGGTTTCGAATAATAGTAGTCTAGAAGTTTGTACTATTCGAAAGTACTTGCTAACCTAACTTAGTTAAAAAGATCCTGACTAATTAACCCATTTAGAATTTCACAATCCTAGGCCTCAAGGTGTTGGAGTTTAAGATTTGGTTATTGTTGTTAGTTAGGTTGTTAAGAGTTTAGTAGTATTGTTAGTTAGTTTGTTAGATGTAATTCTAACATTAGTTTGGTTACATATTGTAATTAGTATCAATAGGTAGGTTGTAATATTCTAACATTTCACTTTTACTTCTTACATTAGAATAATATACGTATTCTCTCTCTTTCTCACTGATCTCCCTTTCATCTTCAACTTCGAGCCAAGCCATTTTCATGGCTCCCTTCCATTTCTTTCCTCCTTAAATTGAAAGTTTAACATGGTATTAGAGCAGGATATCGATCCTTGCTTAATAATTCTGTAACTTTCAGTTCTAAATTTCAGAAACATCAGCTTATTTCTCTTTTCATCAAATTTTCCTCAAAATTTTCATTTTCTTGCATTTCTCACAAATTGGTCTGACTTTTCTTAAATTCGTACCAATTTCTTCTTCTTTCTTTTTTTTTTTTCGGACGAAATTTCAATCGAATTTCACAATTAAATTTATGGGTTCGAGTTTCTATTCGTTCATCCTGCTCTTGTGTTAAGATTTCCCCGCACAATTTTCTTCTTCTTTGATAATGGCTGAATTTTCTCAAACACATACACAATTTTTGTTGCGTGGATTAAACCCAATTTCCCTGGTCATCTTCTTCGATTGTTGGAGTTTTTTTCAAGAAAGATTTTCTGCAAATTTTTTGGGTTTGCTTGGTGTTGCACGCAAGGTGTTCGATAAAATGCGTGAGAGAAGTATTGTTACTTGGAATGCCAGATTTCTGGGTATTTGACATTCGTGAATTCTGTTTACTTACTGGGTTGCTCGTCGTTGAGGTTGATTCATCAAATACTTGGGTTCTTGGTTCATCTGTTCTTGGAAATTCAAGCAATTCCGCGTTAGCAATTTTCTGGGCTCGTGATTGTTCTCTTTTGAGTTTGGATTTCTCTGATTCTCTGAGTTTGTCGTGCTGGGTATGAATCTTCCCAATCTTGATTGTAAGTCTTTATTTCATTTGGAGTTTGGAGAGGCATTCTTGAATGTGGAATTTGTGCTGTAGTGTTGTTTTTTTTGTTGATTGCCATTTGCTGTTGTTAGAAACGTGGAAATTGGCTATGTGCTGCGATTGATGAATAATGGTGTTTGCCTACTAGGTGTTGTGAGGAAGTTTTGTGTATAATTTTCGATTTCATTCTCTGTTTGATTTACGCGTTGAATATTTGAAGTTTCTTGGAGTTTGGTTGTATTTTTTGGATGAAATTGTTGTAGTTGATGATAATTGGTGATGGTTATTTTTGTGATGATGTTGGGATTGGTGAAATTTAGTTGTTAAGTAGTTGTTCTATTGGTTGTTGTTGTTGTTAGAATTCATGTTTTGATGGGAGTTTGATGGGAAGCAAATTGTAGATAGTGACTTCTGGGTGTGTGTTGTTGTTGTTGTCTTGTTCAACAATATCAACTTTGGATGGGTTGATGTTGTTGGTTTCTTTTTCTTTTCTTCTTCTTCGCTAAAATTCTTCTTTTAATCATCTCAATTCACATTTCTTTCTAAATTTTCTCTTCCTACTCCACATTCTAAAGTTTGTTCTTCTTGGGTTATTAATCAAATTGCTTATATCCCATTGTCTTCTTTTGGTTTGCATGCTGGCAGCATGGAATCTCTTTTTTGTTGCCCTTTTGTGGCTTTCTTTGTTGATCTTTAGTGATCTATTTTGACCCATAGTGGTCCTGTTTTTTTTTTCTCAAGACCCATAGTTGGTCATTTTACCCATAGAGGCTTTGAATTTTGAGACCCATAGTTGGTCATTTGCCCATAGAGGCTTTGAATTTTGAGACCCATAGTTGGTCATTTGCCCATAGAGGCTTTGATTTTTGAGACCCATAGTTGGTCATTTTCCCATAGAGGCTTTGATTTTTTAGACCCATAGTTGGTCATTTTGTTGTGCCCATAGAGGCCTTTCTTTGTGATCCATAGAGATCAAATTTTATGACCCATAGAGGTCCTTTCTTGCCCATGAGGCCTTTTCTCAAGATCCATAGTGATCATTTTCTTCTGTTTTTCAGCTTCTAAACACATTCTTCTTTCCCATTCTTTTTCTCTTTTTTTTTTTCTATCTGAAATCAGAGTTCTGGTGTGTTTTGTGTGTTTGGTGGTTGAATTAATAGGTGTATTTGAAGGATAGGAGGTTGGAGTTTTTGGTGTGTCAGTTGTGTGTTTGGTGTTTGGTTAATTTTTTGCATTTTGGTGTTATTCCACGTGAAAGTTCAGTTGGGGCTAGTATATGAATTCTTTATCACCTCATCAACATTTTGGTGATTACTCATTAGGATAGGAGAGTTGCTTGGAGCTGTCAGCATTGTTTTTGTACTCCATCAATCCTTGATTATTGTCAGAAATATTGGACAGCATGTGTGGTTCAGCTCCAGAGCAATCAGAAGGTTTACTCTGCGATTTTCTTGTCATTTGTCATTTGGTTATGTTCATTACAACGTGTTTCAGTAGATATCCAAGCAAGTTTAGTTCTCTATTACTAAACACTTCAAATGTGCCATTCTGGGACAAATTGGTGGAAGCAAGTGCCACTTGTGTTGATTAACAAGTTTCCTTTGGTTTTGGGACAGCTGAATGAGTAGTGATTCAAGGTAATGTTGAGTTCTAAAGATTATCAGAGATTTTGGCTTCTATTTTAGAAAAGTTTGGTGCACTATGGTATTTTGGAGCATATTCTTTTTGATGGAATGAGCTTGTTGTGGTGATGAGTTTGGTACATTGACCACACATGTCCTGGTGGTATATTACTGCTTCGTGGTATATGGTAACGCTGAAGTAATATTCATACAACAAATAAAGTTCCTATTCTACATGTTCATTCTAGCAGGTGATGAACTGCAAGTTCCCAAGTTCACACATATGCAAGGGTCTTTCTTCAATAGCATACAACAGCATCATCATTGGTTATTCACTTTCAAAGTTCAAACTGGAAATACTTGTTCAACCACTTCCAGTTTGAGGGGGGGGAATGTTGGAGTTTAAGATTTGGTTATTACATGTTCTACATCTTACATTGGAGTTGTGGTGTTATGGTATAGCTTGGTGGTTGGTTCCGATGGTGTTGTGGTATAGCTTGGTGGTTGGTTCCAATGGTGTTGTGGTATAACTGTTGTGTATAACAACAAATTTTGGGGTAAAGCTTCAAGTCTCTTCTTCTCAGCTGCTGTGGATATGTTCAGCTATGTTCAGCTACTTGTAGGTAGCACGATGTTTTCTTCACGGCACAATCACAGCAATAGTTCACTCCTATTCAAACTGAAAATGTTCTTCAACCATTTCCAGTTTGAGCGGGGGTGTTGGAGTTTAAGATTTGGTTATTGTTGTTAGTTAGGTTGTTAAGAGTTTAGTAGTATTGTTAGTTAGTTTGTTAGATGTAATTCTAACATTAGTTTGGTTACCTATTGTAATTAGTATAAATAGGTAGGTTGTAATATTCTAACATTTCACTTTTACTTCTTACATTAGAATAATATACATATTATCTCTCTTTCTCACTGATCTCCCTTTCATCTTCAACTTCGAGCCAAGCCATTTTCATGGCTCCCTTCCATTTCTTTCCTCCTTAAATTGAAAGTTTAACACAAGGAATTATCGGCGACATATATATTATTACATGAAATGAGAGAAGTACCTTGTTTATTTTTTATGATTTTTCCAAAATAAATTACAATAGAGAATGAAGACTATTTGTGACTTGGGCCGGTAAATTGGTGTATAGGATGATGTAGCTTTTAAGCAGGTTCAAATTAACACTGTTCTTCTAGCCTTCGAAAAGATCATGTTTGACAAAACATCTAATTTTTTGTCTATTTTTGAGATAATCAAAGAATAGTCTTTTGGCAGACATTCATAAGTAGAGCAAATGTATGCCTAAATATCATTCAAGGAACGCTTTAGGTTGATGATTAGATTAACTTGCCACCAAAAATTTTTGAGAGGTTGGGATATGCTTGGATAAGAGGATCAATGACTTAAAAAAGTTGACGAACTATCATAAACTTTTAAAAAGTTATTTATGCGCCTTGAACAAACATTGATCTTCTTTTTATACCCCTTATCTTCAGCTCTCACCCCACTCTTTTACCATCCTCCCATTTCACACTCTCTTGTCTATGACCATTGTCGTCCTCACCCACACGCCAGGAGAAATGGAATGGCTACTATATTTAGGACAAAATACGGTAAATATAGGATGATGTTTAACAACTTCCATAGACAAAGTAAGCTTGATTATTCAGGATATATATCTCCTAAGCATTAAAGGTTAACTAGTCTTTGGGCTCACGCGATGCCCAAAGTTGTTTTTCCGTCTTACATTTTATTATTTGAGAATAATAATGTCATATTTCGCATTAAGCAATTTGCTTCATCTTGACTTGCCAAAAGCTAATGCAATAAATCCCCCCCTCCTAAAGTGAGGGAGTACATGTTTAAAACTATGAAACATTATAATTTTCCCTCACTTTTGTAGCACAACCACTGCCATCATACTATCTAGCTAGTCCTCGGAAGCGTACAATAACCTCATTATCAAGCCATCGTACGTTGACCATACACGCTTGCCATCTTCTTATATAAACCATGTTAAAATTACAGATGAAATTAAAAGTAAAATTTCATGCCTTACAACTATAGTGGAATTTCACCTTTTCATCTATAATTTTATATTCATAAGCTATTAACTTTAATTTGGCAACTTAGACATAATTTCATAAAAGGTTACAATAAAAAGATGTATATATCAATATCATTTTAATTTCCAAAAAAAAAATAGTTCCATTACATTTTTGTTAGACAAGTATGCAACATTGAATTTTTTCAAAAACTAAATTCATTTAAGAAGAACATATATTGTTTTAAACCCCTTATACAACGAGATGCTCCTAAACTAATTACAATGTATTAATTCCTTCTTCAAATACACTAACCATTTACAATTTTCGGTGTATCTCGTAAAATAATTTATCCATTTTTTTTTAGTTTGGGACCAAATCTCAATTACAATTTAAAATTACTCATTATCTTCAATTATATCTACTTTTTCTCGTTTTTGAATATCAGATTATTAATCATCTACATTCAACTAATTTATTAAAACCCAGGTATCTTCTAGATCGATAATGGTTCACCTTATACTTTCTGACTTTCTCCTTAGATCTTTGTCCCATGTCCCAAACCCAAATGGATAATGATTTTTGAGACCGAGGGAGTAATAGGTCATTACTGTATCATTTTATTTGCCCCATAAATTTATACTTTATCCTTTTTGAAATAAGTGAAACACTTGTCTCAAAAAGCTCTCACATAAAAGAGAGAAGTATTTCACTTATTTCACAACGGAGGAAGTATATCATCTAACTTTTTTTGGCCAAATTTATTTCTATTAATAATATGTAAGAGCTACTCCATATCACATATTACCTTGTTAGTTTTGTTTGATGATATATGTAAAATACGAGATATAGAAATCATAAAAATCAAACCATGTAAACCTTCATGGAACAAAGCGAGTACTATTAAGATAAATATAGTTCGAAATTAGATTAATATTATTATACAAAGCACTTCTAATATTGTGTCAATGTTAGGTATTTACACGGTTAAAAAAGTCTGAAATATTAACAATATATGTAAATTCATCTAAGCTAAATCTTATAAAAGAAATATAATTTAAGCTAAGAATGTTGTCCATACTAGTTCAAACTCTTGCAATATTTTACTTTTAGTATATGGTTAGTTTGGAGGAATAGAAACAAATGAATAAGGTAAGCATTCATCTACCGTTGCTTGGTAACTCTGTTATTTTATCATTATACCATAATTTGTTTGGAATCGTTTCAACATATATTTACCAAATACTTTATATTAAGGCATGTTTACTTCAATTTATATTACTAGAATTTGATGTTCTTTATACTGAGTTGAGCTTAGTTTTGTTAAACAGAACTTATTTAGTTATTTTTATTGATCTGAACTTACTTTTATTAAACTTTATATATTTTTTATGGGACATTTTAAACTTTATATCATTTGAGGTGAACAAATAGTGTCTAATTAAACATTAAATTATTAACGGTCGAAGTTAGACGCCGTAAAATTGAAAGTCAAGACGTTACAATTATAAACCAATTGAGGAAGTTTATTTTAACATGCATTGGCATTTGAAAAGAATGACATACATCTTCAATCCAAGCCAAGGGAAGCAACCTCGGATCATGTGGGAGAAACTGAGAATCATGGGATCCACTTGATTTTATTTTAGGAAAGTATTTGGTGAGTAATGACTAGGGACTAGGGAGTAAATACTCCATCTAATGGGCCCCACATCTTGTTTTTAAAAAAACACCACAATAATAAGCCACACTTTTTACTCTTTCACCTCACTTTGCCAAAATTTCTCTTTTTTTAAATTATGAACTCCAAAAAATGCACCATTTGCAGCAAATTTTCACATAGGAACAAAGAGAATCAGTTTAGGAAGAAAAGCAAGAGAGTGAAGCGAGGATTTGGCCATTTGGGTGATAATTAGTGCGAAAAAGCCTTATATATTTAGAAAAATACTTCTACATTTCTATCCTCCGAAAAATACTGAGTATAATATCAATTACTAGATTTATTATCATATGTACTGTTAAATATACTTAATGATCTGTCTCTCAGACAAAGCTTTACTGGGTTTTTTTCCAGAATAATCCGAGCTTTTCCACCTATTAATTCTCTTTCTCTCTCCTCATTTTACCAATGTTATTTTAATCCTTGATAAATTTTTGAGCTTTTATATGAAGATTTTCACAATTTTGGGATCTCCTTATTTTCTGTGTTCATGAAGATTTTCTGACATCTTTTCAGGAGGGTTTGTTTCTCTCTTGCTAAATCCACTCTTCTTTTTTTGTAAAAAAAAAAAAAAAATACACTCTTCTTTTTTCTTATTTGCTCCGTTTTAGGCGTTGAGATTTGAAATTTTAGCATTTGGGATATACCACAAGAGAATATTTCTTATTGGGGTTTAATTAAAAAAATTCCTTGAATTACTAATCATCTTAGATTCTGGTTTTCATCCTAATAATTTTACCCATCAAAAAAAAAAAAACCAATGTTTTCATATTTTTTTTTTTGATTCTTAACGTTTTGGTGGTGTTTGAGTGTGTCTAAGTGTATTGCATCTTAGTCTAGTTTGTAGTAATTAAATGAGTCAATATAAATCCTCTTACTATAATTAGTAAATCATTTTCCTTATTTTGAGCTACTTGTTAGATGTCTCAATATTTGATCCTAAATTCTTTGATCAACAATTGATCATGCGTTGAATTAATCAAGATTTTGTTTTCTTTTTTTCATTTTCATGTATGTAATTATTATAGACTCAAAAATTGAAGGAGTGAAAAAGGAAGAATGATTTATGAAGATCAAAATCAAATTAGTAGTAATAGTGATGGGGGTGGTGATGGTGGTGGAAGTATTACTCGATCATCATCATCAAAGAAGTTGAAGCAAAAAAAAGTACCACAAAGAGGATTAGGAGTGGCACAACTTGAGAAGATTAGGATAGGAGGACAACAAATTGAGGATTCTTCTTCCACACTTTCATCCACAAATTCTTCCTCCTTACACACTAATCCATTGCCTAATTACCCAGTTACTATTACCAATAATTACAAAGCATCAAAACTTGATCTACCCTATAATCCTCCATCTCCTCCTCCTCCAATGCCCATGAATGTATCTCCTCCTAATCCCATTTTTCGTACTCGTTCGTCACCCAATACCGAGAATTTCAACTTGGGTACGATCCCTTCTTTGAATCCCATCAATGGTGATGAATATGGAGTTGGATGGCCTTCGATTCCCGTCCATGGAAGTGTTAGTTTTCCTAATATGTGGCATCCAAATTCTCATGAATTTAGTGTTGATCATAAAGGGGAGAACTCGAATTTTCGACCTAATTTGAGTTTGCCTTATGAAACTTGTAGTATTGCTCCTTTGCCTGATGTGCTACCAAGGAGTACACAACGAAATCAACCACTTCCTTCTAATTCAGTGGTGAAGTTTATTGCAAATCTTCCTTTTTTTTATATAATAGTGTTTGCTTTCTGAATCTTAAGTTAATATTGTTGTTTTTTGTGCAACATATAGGTCAATGTTTCATCTATAAATTTATCATCATCATCTGTGCTAAGTTTTCCTATGGAGCCCCCTTCAAACCAAAGCTTTTATAGCAATTTCTCACCATTGTGGTCAGATGAAGAAAAGGTATCACTATCTTTCTCTATTTTGTAGGACTTAGTTTACCTGTTAATCGCATTATTTATGCGCATTTCCTGGATTAGCTTATCATTATTTGGCGTCATAGATCATTTACGCACATTTTCTTGATTATCTTATCACTATCTTATTGTTTTTCAATAGAATAACATAGCTTTCCTCAATTGATTAAGAGGTTCAATTTTACATTTAGTTCAGGAGCCCATACCATCCTATTTTTATTCATTTGATTACATGCACATTATCTTAAGCATTTATCTAGGTATTAAACTTCTTATAGTATAATAAGGGACGTTACATCAATCTGATTTGTGATTTTGTATGCAAAATTCAATGACTCAAATACAATATTTATTGTCATGTACAATAGAAAAAATAGCATGAACAAAAGAATGTTCATACTGGTTATTTTCTTTATTTTTTGAGGAAGCCTATTCAGTTAAGATTATATAGGTCGCTTTATTAATATATTAAAAGTACAAAGATTTTTTAAAATTTAAATTTTATATTAAAAAATAAAAAAAATATTCACACATTTAATATCATTGAGGTAAAATCAGAGGCGCTTTTTGAGTAAGATGTCTCTTTAGTTTTATTCTTCATTGACTTTCATTTATTGGCATCAAGGCAAAAATTTATAGGATGAAATCATGAATAGCCATGTGTTACAATCTTGTCTTATACTATTTATTTTAATGTTTTAATAGCTCATAGTTTTACCATTACCCTTAATGAAGAGTTATATTCTCCCTATGACTTATTTTATTATTAGTATTAATGAAAGGTGTCTAATTTCATTAAAGGGTTAAAATTTGTGAAAAATATTCTTTGGAATGATTAGATGGTTAAGAGTGACATAAACTTATAGTTTTAATACAAGAGTGTATAAAAACATATTGTTTGATTAATTAATTTTGGAGTAATTTAAGGGAATCAAAGTCGTAATCAGATTATCAAGAGTGGTATTTTGATCAATTTATTATCCGGTTTCATATTAATCATACGGCTGCAATAATAACTATGCATATATGATATATGAGTCCTACACCAACAATGAAAAATATTATATATACAATGAGTCAATATCTATTAATATAAAAATAGTATATGGGGCCCAAAATAGCATTTGTTTGGACTTGGCATCATAAATCATTTACGCGCATTTTCTTGATTATCTTGTCACTATCTTATTGTTTTTCAACAGGAAAACATAGCTTCCCTGAAATGTTAGCTTTAATCCCTGAAGAGATTAAGAGGTTCAATTTTACATTTAGTTCCAGGAGCCCAAACCATCCTATTTTTATTCATTTGATTAGATACACATCATCTTAAGCATCTATCTAGAAATTGAACTTCCTATATGCTATAGTATAATAAAGAACGTTACATCAATATGATTTGTGATTTTGTATGCAAAATTCAATGACTCAAATACAAAATTTATTGTCCAATGTACAATAAAAAAAATAGCATGAACAAAAGAATATCCATATTGGTTATGGATTAGAAAATTTCAAAGCGATGTAAAAGAGAAAAGTGATTATACCCATGTAAGAGTATTAAGCGTTCAGTTACATACTTGTATAAAGTAGTACATATAACAAAACATAGAGAAAAAAGTCAATCATATAAGTTTCGAATGACATATTTTCTCACAGAGAGATTCCATCCTATGTGAATATCCAAAACTTCAAAAAAAAAAATATGTGAAAATTTTGGTTTTTGATTGAGTGTAGATGATGGCTGGTATGAAGAGGTCATGTCCCTTCCCTTTAGACAACCATCCAATCCCCACATTTCACAGCAAATTCGTTCCTCTCGCTACTCATCCACTCAACCGGTCAGATGAATCAACATCATTTGGAGGGACAACATACAATCACTTGGATTCCGGTATCCCAATCTTCAGGTCAGCTTAACATATACTCCACTTCATAACTAGTCCTTGTTTGGTGTAAATAAAAACTTTACTTGAATAATGATATATTTTGTTCTTTATGTGCGCGATTTCATTAGAGAAATTCCTTCATGTCCAAGTGCAATGCCTGAGCCAGTAATCTCAAAGAAGATCATTAAATCAGAGAATAGCACCTCACATAATGCAGAATTTCTTAGCTTGGCTCCATCACCAACTACTTCTCTTACTAATCCAAGATTGCAGCAATTATGCAAATTTGAAATTTTACCTTACCAAGTAAGGCACTGGAACAATAATTTTTTCTCTGTTTGGTTTTAAGTTACAATCACAAATTTGATCATTCCACTTACAAAATTTGCTAATATTCCCCCTCATTTTTATGTTCCCAAAACTTTAAGGTAAGTAGTACTGAAGACCCACTTATGAATTCAAGAAAAGGCAGCTCAAGCCAGCAGCAACCTGATTTGTTAAGCTTCTTCCCACCCACAAAGATGCCAACAACTACACCCGTATCGCCTTCAGTCAATCATAATCTTTGTAATGGTGAAGTAGGAGAGAGTATTGATCTAAACTTAAGGTTGTAACAGATCTTCTCTCTTTCATTTTACATTTATATTAAATTTTCCTTGTACTATCTTCGTAACAAGGACATGTTTTCTTTCAATGATAGTATTTGTTGTTTCGGCTCCCTTCACAATTATCACTATATAATGCAGGATTTGCATATGTAAGAGATGATGAATAAGGTGTGCTATTGCTATCATAGAGGCCCTCAATAACGTCCCAGGTGAGGACAGTGGGAGAATCAAATAATTCTAAGAAATCAAAGGTTGTAAAACATTTTTAGAAAAAAAAAAAGTGGTTGGTTTTGTCCCTTTCTTCTCAAGGTATACATTCTTTTAACTTTCTTCTTCTCAAGGTATACATTCTTTTAACTTATGTGGTACGGAAATAGTTGGGGTTTCGGAAACAGAAAGTCTTAAGTTCCAACCATTTTCAGGTTTCATTAGCATTAAAATAAATTTCAGAAACGGAAATGTTTCAAAATCAGGGAAATTATAGCCGTAGCTCATATTTTTTTACAAACTAAAAAAATGGTGGTTGGTTGGATTTTGTATTAGGCTACATTTTTCATCATCCAAGGAATTCAAGTATTAATTAGATTGACTGATGTGTAGTTACAATAAAAATCTAATTTTTAGCATTAATTAGGACATAGGAGTATTAAAAGAAAGCTCCTTTTGGGCAAGGAGAGAAGTAGAGAACTGATTGTTTGTTATTCTAGGAATTCTGTTTGGTTGGTGGATAGCTCAGACACATTTTGATTGGTAATAAATTGCTTTGCATGTGGCTTCTTTTGGGGACTAGCAAATAGCAATATGGGATTTCATTACATCTCCCATTATCTTGTCTTGAGTATGTTTAGGTGGCTCACCATATCTCACTTCCATTATGGGCCATGGTAGTTATGATGGGATGTTTTCTTCTTCTTAAAGCTTTCATATGTGGCATGCAGTGGCGGAACCATGAATCTCAAAGTGGGGGGACAAAATCCGGACATCGGAAATTCGGAAAAAAAATTAGAAAAAAAAAAAAACACTACAACACAAATTGTTTAATACTTAATGTTTTACATCCATTTTGAAGAATTGGGGAGAGCTAAATGAAGGAGTCTCATTTTGAGGTGTTTCACTATGAGCGGGTGAAGATGTTTCTTGGAATTTCGTTCTATTAAACATGAATTGTCGAAGATCGGGTTGTTTTCCCTTAGACTTGGACATGTTTGAATTAGGTGAATGTGAACCACTTGACATTTTCCTAATTAAATTGATAAACATGAATCAATTACATTATCAAACCAAACGAGTCAATTATAAATCAACTCATATTTACAATTTCCAAATTAGAAAATAAAAATTACAAATTACAAACTACCTAAACCCTAAAACATGAATCAACAAATCAAGTCAATAAATCAGGGCCAATATTCCAAATTTCCAACAACAAATCATTTCAACTAATTTTAAGACTTCAAGAATTCAGATTTCAGCCATAATCACAAATTCACAACCAAACATTGATATATATTACCTCAAAACAATGAAATTAAAACTTAGGGAGTTAGGGTTTAGAAAAAAACAACTCACTGATGACTGGATTGGGCGGCTGCCGACGTGGCTGGCGGCGTAATTCCGACGGCAGTGTGCTCGTCGTGACTGGACGACTCCTTTCTCCCCTAGTCTCCTTCCTTCGTTTGAACTTTTAATCGCTTCCTTCTTGGCTGGGTTCCTTATTTCCTTCTCCAGTTCTCCTTCGTATTTCGTTTCGGCGGGCTGCTCGGCGACTGGACGGCTCCGGCGGCTCGTGGCGGGGTTTAAACTTTCTCTCCTCAAATTCTCTCTCTTCATTTTTCTCAAAGGCCTTATGTTTGTGTTTTCACGCGTCCTGACTCCTGCGAATTCCATTCCTTCGTTTTTCCTTTTTTTTTTTTTTTTAAAAAACCACGAAATCATTTTTTTAAAGTGGGGGTATCTATCCCCATGTCCCCCCTGGTGGCATGTGCCACAACAAATTGGTGAGACACTCTTCCACTATGCCAAATTGCCAATTCTATAGTGATTGGTTTTTGTTGGGTAGTATTCGTCCAACATTGAGAAATGATTCTTATAGTAATGTGATCAAATTGAAGTAAGGACTTTTTGATGACAAACTCTTATCTTTTGTAATTGTCAAGGCGCTAACCTACTTAGTAGTTAGTTGAATTGAATTAACCTCAAAAGGTTTCGTTTAAATTAGTATTTTCCCTTGTTATATTATAAAGAAAAAAAAAACAGTTATATAGATTAATTTATTGCAATAGAATAAGAAATGAGAATATGTTAATCGATCACATGGGTTTTGTACATATTTCTATTGAATCAATGATGTATAGCATACAACACATGTGAGTGTCACACATTGATTAAAGAAGAGAGATGAGGTCACATTGTGATGTAGAAGGGCTACCCCCTACTGCCATATGGTTATAAGGCGGAAACTCCTTAGTCTTGTAAAATGGACTCTATCTCCTTATGATGGGTGCGGCCCACACCCACATTTAACATGATATCAGAACCAGGCCCATAGCTGGGACCATTAGTTCACTCTGGGCCAATTTAAAAAAAAATATGTGAGTTTGCAACATTGATAAAAGAAGTGGACTCTTTCTTATTATCATATTATGGATGCGACCCATGCCCATATTTGAAAATTTCAAGTTTTCTAATTATATTGTTGGCCATGCTAGTTTATAACTGATTTTGTCATATTCTCATTTCTCACTACAAACAAGCAGGGGAGTTACCCACAAGGAATCCTACATGGCACATGCCCCATCAAACAAAAATATTGTTTTGTTTTTCTTTTTAGTCAAGCATATTTAACAAGAGGAAAAAGAATTTCGCCCACATATGTTACACAAACTCAGCTGTGCTCTAGTGGCTCTTACATCCATGTGCTCCATTAGTATAGCAAAAGCTAGCAACCTTTTTCTTTTCTTCCTCTTTTTATTTTTATTTTTATTTTTTTCTCTTCTTTTCTTACAATGTTGTAATCTTTTTAGTTATTTTATACCCAACTCTAAGCCTCTTAAAATTGTTACCATCTATTTTTCTTTATATACATTTCTCACAACTGCCCGCTCCGTTTTCCAATAACTTGAACTATTTGATTTTGTATACTATTTGCATATTAATTTTGATATGATATTTTAATTAGTAATATATAAAACTTTTGCCATTTTATTTAAGATGTTGAGTTTGTTGCAAAGTATAATCCTAAATATATAATAACCTCTTATAATATATAGAACATTATTAATGGTATGATTAAGGTTGTCACTAAATGAGATTTTTCTTATGGTGGGCTAAGGTTGGAAATGGAGGTCGTAAAAGTAAAAGTATTGCATATATCAATAAAAAAAGAAGGGAATAATAACATATGATATTATGAATATTTTTGTAATTTGATGGCCCACCAAATTTCAAATCCTAGGTGCCTCAGCCAACAACCTAGAGGTGATCATGGGCCGGGCCGAGCAAAAAATTTTTTTTACCCATTGACCGGGCCGGGCCGGGCCAAAAAATGTGCCCGAAGCCCGTTATTTCGGGCCGGGCCGAGCGGGCTTTTTCGGGCCGGGCCAATAAAACTGCCCAAGCCCGCCCAAAAACCGGGCGGGCCGGGCTGAAGTTGATCAGCTCTACAACAACCTCTCTTACTTCATTTGTTCCACTAGTATTGTAAACATCACCCCTTGGCACATTATTTAAAAAAGTTATAAAAGAGAAGATAGACAAAAAAAAAATAGAACTGAAATGATAGGGAGATATAAAGAAGATATTACTAAATATAAGAAATGTTGCAATATAGAACGGAGGAAGTACATTGTATTACCCACCTCAAGTAGGATCAGCCCCTGAATGCAAATGAATCGTTCAATTGTTGACGTTAGCACTAACCATTATAGAGACGTATTTTAAGGCCAAGATTATCCTAAGATAGAAATTGACACATTATTTAATTTTTTTAACCTAATAAAAAAAAATACGAATAGATCATCTAAAAACGCTAAAATATTTACAAATATTTCTTATTTTGAAGGAAAAATGAGAATTTACTAATCTCCACAAAAAGTTTTACTTAGACCCGAGAGAGGATAAAGAACAAAGAAGAAGAATGCTTGTCAGTGGTTTGATGTTAATAAAAGAAAAAGGGAAGAATAATCACATCTTTTGCAAGTACCTTTTCAGAATCATCCAAAATACACACACAAACACACACACACATATATATATATATATATATAATATATAATATATATATATATATAATATAATATATAATATATATATATATATATATATATTATAAACCTAAAAGGAAATTACGAAGTTATCAATTTGACAAGATCCTTATACTGGGAATTTGGAATTATTTTAAGAAAATGAGTGAATATGGTTGTTCATGTCAATAATTCCATAAAAACATCATGTGCACAGCACATCTTACAATAAAATGTGACCATTGTGTCTTTATACCAGTTCAAAAGGTTGCCTATAAATTGAGACCAATTCTAAAAGGGGTGGTTGAAAACTTGGGATAAATAATGGAAAAAACACCAAACTTGGAATTTTTGTATCAATTTATCCTAAAATAATTTAAATTTAGCAAAAATAAAGTGGAGTGAACGTCACAATATAATTGTTAAAACATATAAAGGAAAAAAAAGAAAAGAAAGGCAGATAAATCCTTCTTAATATGGTGTCAACATTAAGTTTCTATTATCACCCCCATTCACATACATAAGGGCCTCATTTAGTCATTTAATTTACCCATTTAGGGAAAAACCAAAGCAAATGAAGTGGAAAGAGATGACTTGTAACTTAGGATAAAATATCAGGAGGGAGAACTACTATTTGTTAAAAAAAAATTGCATGATTTGACACAGAATACTAATAAGTACACAGGACAGAATAATATGACAAAGTATGTTGTCCAAAAAAAAAAAAAAAATATGACAAAGTACAGGAATAAAAGGGACAAAAACTTGTGCTTAAAATGCCTCTAAAACCACCCCTTATCAAAACACCCAACCAGCTAATAACTCAGAAGGCTGATATACTCATTAGACCAGGAAGAACTAGAAAAAAAGGGTGAGTTTCAAATAATAAAGGCGAGTTACAGGACAATGGATAATCTGGAAGTTCGAAAACATAACCTCTTACACGATTTCGAGGAATTCGAAAGAGAATTTCTGCCACCCTATGATCCAAGGTCGGAAACTAATCTGAAATTGGCTAATAAAAGGTCCTGGATAGCAGAACTTGAACAAAATTTTGTTTCTACTCAGCTTTCAGGTTTGAACCCACCAGTGTCGAAGAAGCTCAAGATAAACCTTAAGTTGTCATGTCAGATTTATGAAAATTCAGATATCTCACCACCACAGTTACAAGACTTGGATTTTGAGTCACCTAATCAAACTAATGTCATGAATAACCCACTCATCCCAGACTTGGATTCTAAGTCACCTGATCAAATGAGCGACATTGATGACACACAGATCACAGAATCCCCACACCCAAACCTTGTAATACCTAATCATACCCAAAACATGAATCCCACCAATGAAGAGAATTTGTACGACATGATAAACTTTGATGATATCCAATTTGATCTTTCAGTACTAGATATGATTGATTTTGATATCCCGACTAGTCCGCACATGGAAATTGATAAGACAGCTTATGTTAACAAAGCTAACACTGAATATGGAGAAGAATTCGCCAAGAAAGTAGAGAAGAATTTGAGGATTCTTCAAGAAACAATGAAGAGAACACGCAAGTGTTGCAATGTAGAGGAAGAGGAGAAAGGGGTTTGCTGCAAAGGCAAGTGCTGGAGGTATATGGAGAGTAAATTAAGGGCTATGCAGAATCTCCCTAGAGGAAGAAAGAAAAAAGGCTTTGAGCTGACCCCTGAACAGATTTCACTTAGAAAAGAACGCCAAAAGATCAAGAACAGAATATCTGCAGCCGCAGCTTACAGAAAAGATAAGGTAACTGTAAATATGTTGACGCAAACATGAAAATAAGTATGTTTTTGCTGTTTCTAATTTACCCATTTTTTTGTCAAATAGGCTCATATCGAACTTCTACGAGTGCAAGTTCAAGAGCTTCAGGCAGAGAACAAAATAAGAAGAAACTTGATGAAGGTAGTCACATTTCCAGCAAAGACTTTCCACCTTTCACAAGCTTTCTGATTCATTTAACTGTCTTCATAATCTAATGTCTTCATAGCAATCATAGTTAATGCCTTAAAGGTGTGGCCAGATGAAAGTCAATTTTCCTACCTAATATAAAAATCCAAAAAGAGTAAAATGGTCAATGTTAGATTTCCCAAATCATGATTAACCATGGTCAGTATTGTTGGTATGTTGAAGGTCCACCCGCCCCCGCCCTAAATTTGCCAAGTTAAAATTTTGACAATCAAAAGTCGAGCACTTACTTCTGTTAGTTTTATTTTATCTGTTTGAACAGTTTCTGGAGAGTGGTTCTCAAATATCATTGGGAAAGCGATCGCTTGGCCGAACCACATCAGGTCCTTTCTAATTCACACCCACAGAGCTTTACAAGAACCAAAGACACACTTAGTCTAGATATAGTATTAGTGTTTTAGGGAGCAAGGGTCCAAGATCATATGCTTTTGCCTACGAGTTATGTACCGCTGCTTACTTTGGGCCACTGTTTATTGTTACCATCAAACAGTACTATACCGTAACCTTCTCCTGGTGCCTTATGCTAGTTCTCATGTTACAGCAATTGAATAATATAAAACCAGAATCTGATTGCAGAATCTAGTTCTCTTTCATTATACAAAAAAGTAGATCACAAACATTGCTAGTTTCAATTATAAAACCACCAAAGAGTCATTAGTGATCAGCAGTCAGTCAGCACCAACTAAACATATAGATATAGAAGCACAGGAATCAGGATCAAATCGCAAATTCAAAAAGGGCAAAGCATGTTATCAGAGAAGCTGTCAGATGTCATTGTCACATTTTCTCATATTTAATTGACAAAAATAAGATAAAGATAACATTTCAGAAAAGATTTATTGGAGATAGATGTAGAAACATGATTCAGATAAAGGTTATTTAAAAGACACAGACATATATGAAGCACAAAAATTATTGGATGCATAGAAGAAAACTGCTCCACTCTGCGCAAAATACATGTATAGGACAGCACAAGCACTCAACATGAGAGGAAGGGGCAGGCGTGAGAATAGAGAGAAAAGAAACACTTGCAATCGGAATATCATGTCTGTGTGTCACAGAGAATGCAAAGTCCTATTGACTATTGTTTAGGATTAGTGATAGATTTATGACCAACCAAAGATGTAGTCAAGGACATAAACAAGCACCAGTGATAATGGGTAGAGAAGGAAGGCCACGATTGTTGTCCAGAGAGGAAATGTAGTGCGGAAGCTGCCGAGAGCACCCATTATGACGCAAACGAGGAAAATGACGAGTACTTCAGAGGAAAAATCCCAAGACAACCCTCTTACATACACTAAAGCCAAAAACACAGAAAGACAGAGTACGTTGTTCATGGTCACTGCTCCATATAGCTGTAGAGAAAACAGCATAAATATTTTCAGTTTCAGCTGTTCGCGTTGATAAATAAATCTATGTTTCTAGTAGATACAATTTCTAGTTTAAATCATTTATGTATATTTGATAGTAATAAATTAGTGCTTATGCAACAATAAGTAAATAACAGTCAAAATAACAGGATTGTTCTCACTAAATTTGTCTCATATTGTATATAGGAATAAAGCAACAGGCAGACACCCTGAATACTAAAATTAAGAATTGAAAATGCACTTCAGCTATCGTCTTCCATTTTTTCTAGCGGAATTCTTTTGACTTTTGACATTATTCATATACTTAACATATTATGACTTCCATTTTTTCTAGTGGAATTCTTTTGACTTTTGACACTATTCATATACTTATGTTTGACAAAATTCTGTGATTTATACTTAAGAAAATACTTCTTCCATTTCATATTACTCCCTCTGTTTCTTATTGATGTTCCTAGTTTGACTTGCATATTTGCCAATGCACATCTTTAACTATTAATATATGTACTTACGTATTAGACTTATAAAAATTTGATATTATTAAAGTACTGTTGAGACGAATCAAATAACACCCGACATGACTATTGTTTCACATATATTGGGAAAAATTTAGAAGATTCTATATAATTTTACATAGTGTCAACTGTCAAGATTCTAAGTAGGAACATCAATAAGAAATGGAGAGAGTACTTGAAATGTTTTGACTTTTACACTATTCATACACTTCCTTTGACCGTATTTTATGAATTCTACATAAGGAAAAATATAGTCATGTCGGATCTTGTTAGATTCACCTCGACATTTAGTTTCAAAAGATCAACATTTTATACTTTTTACTTATAGGGAATTAGACATATTAATGATTAAAGTTACACATGGGCAAGTGTACCCCGAGTAATGTTTCATATTAGTATATAATTATGTGAGATCTTGTTAGATTCGTTTCATTATATCTTTTCAAAATATATAAACATTTTATAATTTTTGCTTACTGAAAATCAAGAACATAAATAATTGAAGTTATGCATTGGCAAATGTGATAATAGAAACGAGTCAACTATAAAGAAACCAATCAACTAAAAAGAATCGGAGGAAGTATTATACATCAGCAAACAAAGAAACCAACCTCAGAAAATGTTAGTGATGCAGATTTTGTCTTCTTCCTGGTGGCAAAGATGATAGCTGACACAGCTTCACTGGAGTTTGTTGCTAGGGGTAGGGCAATAAATGAGATGAAGAAGGAAGGAATGCTGGTTGCATCAGAGAAATTGTTTACAGCATCTACTAGTGGATCTGCAAAGACAGCGGCAATAATAGTCCCAAGCACAAGGAATAATACTGCCTTAATGGTGGTTGCCTTGGGGTTTTCAATTTCTTCACCAGCCTCATCACCAGAATCACCCAACAGACGATGCTCTACCTTTGCCTCCTGCACATGATAAATAGAAAATTACAAACCTGCAACCAAAAGTAACTCAGCAACTGTGAACTTCATACAACTAACTCACCTCGTCATACGAATCTATATGTTTTAGAGTGTCAGCATTATGATGAGAAACCTTGTTACCTCTTACAAGGCTAAGCAACTTTGAGATTCCTTGCGAGAACTCAACACGATCAAGCCTCCCATCCAAGGTTTCTGTATCAAATTCCTTCATTAGTTTCTGTACGACATCATCTTCACCCACACTCATCCCATCAATATGCATCCCAACAACGAAAGCTGTAAGTTCCCCTTTTGAGAGGTACCCATCATTGTCCTGATCAACTGCTTCGAAAATCCTGTCACATATCAGATAATACATGAATAAATAAGTCGAAATGTGTTCACCTGCTTTTTTTTAACAGGCCAGGTGTATCACCAATAAATAGAGGGTAGTAGTAAATCTAACTTATCTATAACAGCCGTGTTTAGACTGCCATCATCATTGCAAAGTTTCCCAAAAGTTTTCTTTTTCAAATGTTTAAGAAATCCTGTCATCACACGCCTATGCTTCACATACTGAAGCTTCCTCACTTGGATCCAAGGTTGGAAAACCTGCCTCGATCATTTAATTATAAACAGGTCAGCTCAAAAGCAAATAAGATTCTTGTCTGAACTTTGATTTAGATATGAGATGCTCACAACTATAATCATTTCGGACTCTATGGCTCATCAATTTTCAGCATGCAGATTAATTTGTTTTATAAAAATTATTTAATTATTCCTCATTCCTGCGAAATCCCTGCAATAAAAATGCACTCATGTACTTGACAAAAAAAAATGCAAATAGTTATAGGCATGTGAAAGCAAAAACATACCATAATACACTGATCAACAGACCATGTCAATTCAAAGGAAAATTGCATTAATGCAGAGGCGCTATTTAAGCAAGCAAAACAAAATGGAAAATGCAGCAATATAAAACCCATGAAGCCACGTAAAAAGGCAACTGAAAGGATTCTAGGACAAAAAGAAGTCCAGACCATCATCCAGATGGCAGAAGTACCAACAAACTTTGTAACACACTCTGTAAGGGTTTGGTTATTTGTCCTTGATAATGCTAGATCAATTATCAAAGAGAAGCAGTAGGATTACAACTGAAATCTAGCTTTCTAGATAGTAGAAAACCAAGCCTTGCGTATACATATGAAAAATTTCTGTAGCTAAATATCATTCAAAAAATGAGAAAATTATCACAAACATTCTGTCATGTATGCACTTTATTACTTCCTCCCAGTTTTTTAGTTCTACCAATTACTCTTTGCACGTTTGCCATCGTACAACTTAAAGGATTAATATCGTTAATTAGGTATAGGTAAAAATTATAAAAAGTTGATATTTTGAAAATATCTATATTGAGACAAATCCAACATGATCCCACATGACAATGTTTTTTCTTACATATAAATAATACGAGATAGTCAAAGTGGAATTTGTGAATAGTGTCTAAAGTCAAAATGGTAGAACTAAAAAACCCGGAGAAAGTACTACTATTTAGCAACATTTTCACCATGACATATCCTTTTCTAAGCACAATTACCTGGTAAACACAATAGCTAATCAGCATAAGAACAGAGATTATGAGGCCAATCAGCACTGCCAAGTGTCTTCCTGAATTTGAACTGAAAGCTTGTGGCAATTGGACAACAAGAAATGGTAATACAGAGATAGCCATGATCCTTGCAGCATAACTTGTCCATATATCAGTAGAAACACCAGAATCTGATAAAATAGACCAGGAAAATAATGTTAATGCGTAAGTGACCCTGCAAACTATAGCTACTCAAACAAATGAAAAATCCACAGAGGTTGTAGTAATGGCAATGCAGGCAAGGGTCCGTTCATAGGACAAGTTAATGTAGTTGTAAACAGGCTTTTGGATTTGGGAAATCGTAAGTATTTTATTAACAAAAGGCAACAAGCCGATAGATTACTGTCAATAGGTACCTACCGCGTAAATTAAATCCATTTGTGTCTCTTCCATCAACTGCAAGTGAACCTTCGATATCACACTTGCCGACCAAAACACAAGTTCCCCATATTACTGTAATAAGCATGACTGTCGAACCAGCAAGCAACCCCATTCCAACCGAAACCTGCTGTTGAGCAACTACAGGGCTTCCAGAAAGCCCAGATACTGCACAAGACATTCAGTAAAAGTTTTTTTTAAAAAAAAAAAAAAAAAAAATCTGTATGCTGAGATAAAGTTCAAACATAATAATAATAATAATTATTATTATTGTGATTAGTGTATAAGACTACATGTTAAGTTGTAAACAAGCATGCTTCAAAATCAAGTCATAATGACATGATCCAAATTAATTATAATTAGAAATAAAAATGAATAAACGCACTCTCAAAACTACATCTCAAAAAAAAAAAAAAAACTTGTCCCTAGATTACAAATCTACTACAACAAAAACTCAAAATTACACCACCATCTCGCTATCTTAAATTCATCAAATCACAAAGGCAAAAAAAACATTAACTTAGGGCCTAATCTACCTTGGCTTAATTTCAGTTCATTTCAGTTCCTAAATGATAATCATTATTATTAATTAGTTATAATTTAATTCAGTTCAGTTGTTTTAGGTTGAAAAGAACAGTCCCTTACCATCAGTTAGTCCTGAATCAAAACAAATGTAATATCATCTAGCAAAATTAAGCAAATATAATTTTACAAATCTTCTTTTAGCATCATATTCTCAATAAATCACCCAATACAAAACCCCAAAATTGAAGAACAACAGAAATCTTACTAAAAGAAATTATAACAACATCCAAAAATGATTTGGTCCGGCTAACATGAATCGTCATAATAAAAAACCATATAAATAAATAAATAATAAAAAAAGAAAAGCTATAAAGTAATAATCTTTTGATAAAAAAAATTACCCATAATGAGCATTGCATCAGGAAGAGCACCAAGAATGGGAAGAAAAAGACCACCAATAATACCAGGACCTAAAATCTCCAACAAAAGTTCACTTCCATAGGACAAATAAGTAGCAGCAGTATACATCAAATACCCATAAACTAAAATCAAGAACAAGTTTCCCACCACAGTTGTAGTACATGGTAAAAACCCATAACTTTGCTCACAAATCTCAGATGAAGAAAACACTGATTTCATCGTTGGAAGACGAAGATAAGAGGGACCCACCACACCCACATCGTTCTTTTCATCGGAGATTAGATCACGTGCGCCGGAGGTGGTGGAGATAAGGAGGATGAGGAGAGAGAAAATGTAGATGAAGGTGGTGTTAGTGCCCATGATTTTTTGTGGGGTTTTAGAAAATTATGTTTGTGAAAAAATATGAAATATGGGTTGCTTAATTTAAGACTTTTATGGGAAGAAATCAAATCTAAAAAGGGAATATTGATTCTGACAGTAGACAGATGCCGGTATAGTTGAAGATGTGCATTAATTTAGTGAGAGTATGTAATGCCGACAAAACAGGGTCCAATATGAATCTGTCGAAGTGATTATGTGAAGAATTGAAGGAGTTGAGAACAAGTTAGTTTAGTAAGTGAAAGCGTCATAATACAGATTTGAATTATATGGGTGTTGGGAAGTTCAAAGGTTACACACTGAAATAATTATAAAGTTGAAAAGGTGGGTTTGATTGAGAAGATGAAAAAGAAAGGTTGATGATGATTCATCAGTCGGTAAGTTTGGAACTTTCCAGTTTGATGACTATTCAAGAATGAAAAATGAACAAAAGAAAATTCACTGCTAAATAATGCAAATATCTACCGCTAAAATTGCAAGTACTCATACTAAACAACAGAATAGAAATGAACATAGATTTGATAATACGATTGACACACAAATTGTTTTTTTTTTTTTTTTTTTTTTTTTTTTTTTTGTTTTTTTGTGTTTAGAGAGCCACAATGACGTGATGAGAATCGATCCCAAAATCTCTTAAAATCGGGAAGGAAGTTTTAACCAATTGAGATATCCTTCACTCTTATTGACACACAAATTGTACTACTAGCACGATTTTAAAAAAAAAAAAAAAAAAAAAAAAAGCTTTTGACATTATAACCCTCTATGTTTTTCAATTTCTATGTTACTCACATCTTTTTTAAAATTTCATACAGTACCCTCAAATTTACATATATTTAATGCACAACTAGTTTTTTTTTCCCAGGCGATGCCTCGGGTCAGTTACAACTAGTCTTCTTTGCACGCGATGCGTGCGTGGATTTTTTTGGCGGTTATCATTAAATTTCATTTAAGTGTAATTTTGAAGAATGAAATTTACAATCATCATTAGTTCTAATTGAATATCATTTGGTGTAAATACAAAATATAAAAATTACTTGATGAAGAAGTTGTTTTCTTGGTATTTTTATTACTTGTTAATGGATGTTGGTATTGTTATTGCATTTCAAAGTTTAGGTAAAATTAAAATTTTTGTCTTTGATTTTGTAATTGATTTGAAAACTGCTTTAGTTATTTTAATTTGTTCTTCAATCATAAATTTTTTCTTTCACTACACATATATTTATGAAAGTTTATTTTAGCTATTTTGAACATCTTTTGATATACATATTTTAAATTAAGAAGGACTATGATTGAGGAAAATTTCAAAATCTTAATAGGTAAGTATTTTTATTAAATGAAGGGTTAAAAAGTCTTTTCAAAGGGGGACACCATAGCTCCCCCCTTGGCTTATATAATAGAGATAAACTAATATGTTATTATTTTTAAATTTTATAATTTATTTTGCTACTTTTCGTATTTTTTGTCCATTAAAAAATTGAAAAATTCACGTCACAACTTGATAAGTAAAGAAAAATTAAAAGGTTTGAGTTTGAAAACAATACCTTAAAAGGAATTGCGGTAAGGGTCTGTTCTGTTCAACTTATTTTGTCTTATCAAATCTTATCTTATCTTATAAGATCTTATAAAATCTTATATGATCTGATCTGATCTTATCTTATCATATCTTATCTTATTTTATTTTATCTTATCTTATAAGATAGTTTATTGAGTGTGTCTAACATATTATTTTATCTTATCTGATCTGATCAGATCGTATCTTATCTTATCTTATCTTATCTAATCTGATCCTATAAAATCTTTTTTTTTTGAAATTAAATTTTAATTCATTGATTTAAAGTCATACGACATCTACAATAAAAGTCAAAACTAAACAAATACATATCAAAATGAAATAAATACAATACTAATATGACAAAACCACGATCTTTGAGTAGATCTAACACTTCTGAAAACCCTCGTCTTTCACATCGCTGTCTGATGCAGCCTTCTGCAAGGGGGTCTATCGATCTTTTGTAGTTTTGAAGTAGAACTGGATTCAATTCAAGTGATTGTAAACGAAGTATTGACATCTGTTGCGACCCCGCACAAATTTCAATCAACAAATCAACCTCTTGAATTACACAAAAACCCAAAAACAAATTCTCCAAACTCTCACATGGAGAGAGATAAAACCCAATATATGGGTAGATATAACCCAATAAATAGGTAGAAAAACTCTCCATTAGAGAGAGACTGAAATTTATTGGAAACATTAACATAAAAAACTAGTAACAAAAGGAGAAAAGGGGCTTACCACCGCCCAAAAGGGTGGCGGTAGCCCTTAGGTTGAAAGTTAGGGTTTTGTGGGAGAGGAGAGAGAATAGAGAAAAATAAGGGAATAAAATCTTATATAAGTTAAAAGAAGTTGAACAGAACGGACCCTAAGAGAATATGACATCAATATTCTCTTGTAAGTTACGTAATAAGAGTGTTAGAGATGTATATACTTGTTCAAGTCTTTTTAGTTAAGTATACTTATTACAAGACTTTATCATATTTTGTTTGAAACATTAGACAACAAATTCATAGTGTATTGATGGTAAAGCTCTAACTTTTCATTTCAAAGGTCACGTGTTCGATACCTTGCACTTACACATTTCTTTTTTTAAAGTGAGGAGTACACATAGACATAAAGCATTTGCATTAGAAAGTTGAGGAGAGTGCCACGTGGCACATAGGCTTTCTTTCGCCTTTTAATATATTTGTATAGATGTCTCAACCATCAATTATGTGTGATTAGCTTTTTTTTGTATATTTTATAATTTAGTGGAGCTAATTTAACTTATGAAAAATGGACGTACCAAAATAATCTCAACTATGAGTTATTTATGAATAATGCCCATTATTGAGAATGTCTTCCCAAAATGAACCATAACCTGAAGTAACCGATTTAGAAAGTAATATAGATGACGTGGTTTAACATGATTGGCTATTTTTTTAAGAAACCAATGCCTTTTTCTTCTATTTACAAAAAAATGACACACATCTGTTTTCTCTTCCTACCTCCCCTGCAGTCCCCATTTCCTTGGTTCATTTCCTCCTCACTTTGACAAACTTAGTGGTTGCTTGGTTGATATGAGAAAACACGGGAAATAGAAATTCTTAGGAATTGAAAATTTGATGAGTTGTTTGGTTGACAATAGAATAGCAAAATGAAGGAATTAGAAATCCCTAGGAATTTTGAGTTCCCACAAAATGGAGGAAGTTACTTACCTAGGTCCCCCTAAGTAAGTAGAAATTCCCATGAGAATTTAATTCCCCTATTGTCAACCAAACAATTTAACCAATTTCCCATGAATTTGATTAAGTAATTTGTATGGGATCATATAACTTCCTTACCGGTCCAGTTAGACCGCCATTGACCGTCATGGTCACCTCAATCAAAAGAAACCCTATCTTGGCCAGATGCCGGTATATTATACATACCTTACCGGTATCCATCATATGGGCCATTGCCAAATGGGCCTGGATTGATCCAGTACTTACTCAATACGCCTATGGGCCTAAAGATAAGTATCAGAAGAGAATAGAAATGTATTCAACCAATAGGAGTAGAGTCCTACCTGGCTAAGGACATTGCCGGCTCCTATAAATACCCCCACGATCTGAGTCATAAGGTACGTTCACATATGCTATCATACTTTACTTGAGACACCTCGTCTTTACCCTTTACTGACTTAGGCATCGGAGGGGCGTTCCTCGGATCAACCCCCCGAGGTTAGTTACGTGTTCTGTCTTGCAGGACATTAAATCGGCTTATCAACAGAGGAGATACCGGTTCACTCCTTACCATTTATTCCATACCGGAACAATTGGCGCTAGAAGGAGGGGCAAACTATACTTTGGTCATAAGCCGCGATCGATCCAGCCCACTTATCCGCCTCATGGATCCTAAGCAGACCTTCGGGATGCCGGAAACGGACGAGAACAATGCAGTCGTGGGGGGTGGACCTCCTGGTTTCAACACTCCTCAACCGGTGATTGGGTCCTCCAAACCACCAGCCGACAAGGGAAAGAGGGCCACTGAGACCCCTCAACCAAACATATTCGAAACTCTGCAACATATGTTCAGCCGGAACAACTTCGGAGTGCTGCCGAAGTCTTCCAGGCCATGGCGAGTCAGACTCCACCGGCCGGTCATGTTGGTAAGCGTTCCCTGAGCAGGCCACATAGTCCCGTGAGAAAGATGCGTTCTCTCGCAACTGGCCGACAGGGTAACCTAAGCCGACACGATCAGGATCAGGGGGAGGACTCAAAGAATCCCACAGAGCCCATGGAGGAAGAGGATGAAGAAGATCACCAAGACACCGAGATCCAACAGTCATCCCGACACAGGAGAGAAAATGAGTTTGCTCGACGCAGAGCGCCGATATCACTTCGGAATTCCCCATTCTCCACAGCCATACTCCAGGAGCCTATGGAAAAGATTAAAATGCCGACTTGTAAGTATGATGGGAAATCTGACCCTGAGGACCACATCTCTGCATATGAAGGACACATGCTACTGTACACCGACACTGATTCCGTGTGGTGTAAGGTGTTCCCTTCAACCCTAGCAGGCTTGGCACAAACGTGGTATAAAAGCATACCGCCGGCAACTATTTTTGATTTTCGACAGCTCACGTCCATGTTTGCGACACACTTCGTTAGTAATAAGCGAAGGGAGAAAACTACCGGCGAGCTAATGTCCATCAAGCAGCGAGAGAAGGAGAGCGTGAGGGATTACATTGGTCGTTTCAACTATGAAGCCGTTACCATCCCTAGCCTGCAACAAGAGGTCGCAGTATTGGCACTGATGACAGGTTTGAAGAAGGGAACTGCATTTAGAAGTTACCTAGCCCGCAAGAAGTTGACCAGCCTGACCGAAGTCCTTGGAAAAGCTAACGAGTTTATCCGGGGATAGGAGTTCGATAAGGCGGCAACCTCGAAGAGGTCCGAAGGGGATGGCAAGGAGAAGGAGAGAGAAAAAGAGAAAGATAAAAACAGGAGAGATCGGAAGTCCGACAACTCCGGGAGAAGGGAGGAGAGCAACTCGGTCAAGAAGGGCCAAGAAGGACGGCCCGACCGCTATCACAACTACACTCCCCTAACAATGTCCAGGGCCGAGATCTATGAGTTGCACAAACAGGACAACAAGTGGCAGCGACCCAGGAAGATGTATTATAAGGGACGTGACAAATCCAAGTGGTGTGAGTTCCACAAAGATCACAGTCATATTACAGAAGATTGTAAGGACCTAAGAGACGGGATCGAGGACCTAATACGGAGAGGTTACTTCAAGCATTACCAGGCAAAAACGGACCACCGTGAAGGGTCCTCTAAAGAAGAAGACGGTAAGAGAAGGTCCGTTAAAGAAAGAATGACCGAGATACACTTTATCTCAGGCGGCCCGGTCCATGGCGGAAGTATTCACGGTGCCAAAGCCAGTCTTAAGGAGGTAAGGCACCAAGTGAATTATCACAACACTGGCAAGTGGCCAGCGCCGCCAATCATGCCATCCGTCCCGTTCACAGAAGAGGACGCCAAGGGGATTATCTACCCTCATGATGATCCGCTGGTAGTATCTCTCCAGGTTTCAACGACGATGGTCCATCGCATCCTGGTAGATGGCGGTAGCTCTGCCAATATTCTCTTCTTGCCCACATTCGAGAAGATTGGGCTAGGGAGATCTTGTCTCAAGCAGGTCTCGTACCCAGTAATCGGTTTCACAGGAGCATCGGTCGTCCCTGAAGGCACCATTAAGCTACCGGTTAAGCTGGGGGAAGGATCTCATTCTCGAGGTCTCTTGGTGGAGTTTATGGTAGTTGATGTACCGGCAGCCTACAATGCCATTATTGGGCGACTACTGATCCACGACGCTCAGGCCGTAGTGTCAACTTATCACCTGACGATGATCTACACGTCAAACAGTGGAAAGCCGGAGAGGCTGAAGGGGAACCAAGAATCAGCTAGAGCCTGCTATCTGACGGCTCTTAAGAATTCTAATCACAAGCGACCGGCAGAGTCCCCACCCTCAGAGATAAAAAGGCGAAGAGCAGAGAAAAAAGCAAACAAAGACTTGTCTATGGAGAATTTTGAGGGAAGGCGGCGGATTTGCGAGACCTAGCCCGAAGGAGGAGACCGAAGAGATCAACCTAGAGCTAGAGAGGCCGAAATGATGGTTAAAGTTGGAGCCGACTTGGCCGACAATGTCAAAGTCAACTTAATCAGTTTACTGCGAAGCAATGCTGACGTCTTCGCATTTTCAGCGGATGAAATGCCGGGAATAGATCCTGCGTTTATGGTACACCGGCTAAATGTCAATGAGACTTCTACTGGCCGACAATGTTGATGGACGCGCAGGTGTATGTAAAGAAATGCGACAAATGCCAGAGGTACGCACCGGTCATTCATCAGCCGGCAAAAGATTTGCAGCCGATCCTGAATCTAATCCCTTTTGCTCAGTGGGGGATGGATATCATAGGACCGTTCACGCCAGCATCTGGAGGAAGGAAGTTCCTGATAGTCGGAATTGACTACTTCACAAAGTGGATTGAGGCCGAACCAACTGCAAAGATAACGACTAATCAGGTTAGGAAGTTCATCTGGCAAAACCTCATCACAAGGTTTGGAATTCCCATGGGAATAGCACTAGTGGAAAAAACGCTATATGTCACAACAAAACCGCTGTGGTCCTTAAGAGAACCGCAGCGGTAAATTGTCGAATATGAAAATATGGATGAGTGTCCCTCGATGTGGGAAGTCGCGTTACAGGCGCGCAGGGGTTGGTGATAAGAAAGGTCCTGCAGCAAAGGTGATGTGGTATCTTCCGATTATACCACGATTCAAGCGCATGTTTTCAATCAAAAAAGATGCTAAGAACTTGAGGTGGCATGCAGAACGAAGGAAAAAGGACGGTTTTCTCAAACATCCGGCAGATTCTCCTGAGTGGAAAGGTATCAACCATTGTCATAAGACCTTTGGTGCCGAGGACAGAAATTTAAGGCTTGGCCTATGCACGGATGGAATGAACCCATTTAGCAATCTTAGTTCTCAACATAGTACGTGGCCGATTCTTCTAGTTATATACAACTTGCCTCCTTGGTTGTGCATGAAACGCAAATACATCATGTTGTCGATTCTTATTTCAGGGCCGAAACAGCCTGGAAACGACATAGATTTCTACCTCCAGCCACTTGTTGATGATTTGAGAAAAATGTGGGATAAAGGAGTTTCTGTGTATGACGCACATGCTGATGAGGTATTCACATTGCGTGCCATGCTTTTATTCACTCTTAATGACTATCCTGCTTTTGGGAACTTATCCGGGTACAAGAACAAAGGGAAGAAAGCATGCCCGATTTGCTTGGACGACACAACATCTAAATACATTACTACTTGTCACAAAGATGTTTATATGCGCACCCGAAGGTTCCTTCGACGCGACCATCCTTATCGTAATAAGAAGAAGGCATTCGATGGAACAGTTGAGGAAGGGGTGGCTCATAGACCATTGACTGGTATTGAGGTTTATGATCAAGTTAAGGGTATTGAAACAATATTCGGCAAAGGAGCGAGTGTTGGTGATAAGGGACTTTGGAAAAATGAGTCTATTATGTGGAAACTTCCATATTGGAGAGATTTAGAGGTTAGACATTGTCTCAACGTCATGCACATAGAGAAAAATGTATGTGACCCATTCTGGGGACACTTATGAATATTCCACATAAGACAAAGGATAGCAAAGGGGTGCGACTGTATCTGGAAAGTGAGGGGCTTCGACCAGAACTATGGGCTCAAAAGAGGGACACTAAGAAAAGAAGGAAAAAAGAGAAAGTGTCTGGAAAAGGAAAAGGAAAGGGAAAAGAAAAGGAACAGGAAGAAGGGTCGCCTGCAGGAATTGAAAGAAAAGGAAAAAAAACGGTGAAGGATGATGATAGGAACTATTTACCTCCGGCTTGCTACACTCTATCAAGAGCCGAGAAGCGTCTTTTTGCGAGTGTTTGTACAACATTAAGGTTCCATCGTGGTACCCATCGAACATGAATAGATTTGTTACCTTAGACGGTGAGTTGAAATTATCGAGCATGAAGTCTCATGATTGTCATGTAATGATGCAAGTATTCTTACCGATTGCAATTCGAGGGATATTGCCGAAACATGTGAGACATACCATAACAGAGCTATGTTCTTTTTTCAATATTATATGTAGCAAAACGTTACAACCCTCGAAGCTTGATGCTCTGCAGGCTAGCGTGATACAGACTTTGTGCAAGTTTGAGATGTACTTCCCACCTGCTTTCTTCGACATTATGGTCCATTTGGTTGTACATCTAGTTCGAGAAATTAAGCTATGTGGTCCGGTGTTTTTGAGGTGGTGCTATCCCTTTGAGAGACATATGGACTCTTTGAAAGATAAAGTAAGGAATTCAACCAGAAACCGAAGGAAGTATAATTCGGGGATTGTGAGTGAAGAGGTCGGTAATTTTGTGGCTGAGTTCTTAACTAATGTTGATCCTATTGGACTTCCTACATCTCGACACGAGGGCAGACTCGCCGGTAAAGGTACACTTGGCTCCAAAATGATAGTACCTCCTGTTGAAAGGCGCATATAAGCACATTTATTTGTATTGCAGCATATGGTACAGGTGCATCCGTACTTGGATGAGCATTTGGAGGAGTTGCGTGACCAGAATCCAGGTAAAGGGACTAGAGCATTGATGCAGTTGCATAATAAGACGTTTATTGAATGGTTCCATAACCGAATAATGCGTGAAGTAGATTCCAATGTTTCTGAAACTCTGAAGTGGCTAGCATTTGGTCCTCGAGAAGCTGTGCACTCCTATGAGGGTTATGATGTTAACGGATATACGTATTGGACAGATCGTCAAGATCAAAAGTCGAGATCTCTCCAGAATAGTGGTGTTTCAGTAGAGGCATCATCTACACAGTATGCAAGTGCCAAAGACAAGTCTCCTATTGATGCTAGATTGTTATACTATGGACGAGTTCAAGATATATGGGAGCTTGACTACTCTGGTTTCACGGTCTGCTTATTTCGATGCAAGTGGGTTGAGTATAACCGGCGTTACATAAGAAAAGATGACTCTTGTGGATTTACTCTTGTAGACTTAGGTCGGTTACGTGATAGTGAAGAGCCATTCGTGCTTGCATCACAAGTTAAGCAAGTATTCTATGTAACTGACCCTTCTGATAACAAGTGGTCAATTGTTGTTCCGGGAAAAAGAAGTATACTCGGAGTTGGTGATGTTGAGGATGAGGAGTATGATGCGTTTGAAGACACCCCGCCTTTCACCAGTCCCAACTCCGATGTCACTGATGCGGAGTTAGCGACAAGTTACATGCGTGCAGATTACGGGGAAGTCATAATGGTTGATACTTCAAATGAAGGTGGCAAAACAATAGGCTCAACTTCTTTGGTTCCAATTCCGGCTTTCGGCTTTGCAATGTCAATTTACTTTATTTTTCACTTTTAGCCGCATGTAGTGTCATGTATAGTTCTTAATACTGTATATATATGTATTTCAATCAACTAAACTCGCTTCACATGTATTGAAACCCATTTTGGGTAAGTGAATGTCATTTTAGGCCAATTTCGGCTTTTCAATCTCAATTAACTTAATTTCTCACTTTTAGCCGCATGTTAGGTCATGTATAGTTCCAATTAGTATATATATATGTATTACAATCAACTAAACTCGCTTCACATGTATTGAAACCCATTTTGGGTAAGTGAATGTCATTTTAGGCCAATTTCGGCTTTTCAACCTCAATTAACTTAATTTCTCGCTTTTAGCCGCATGTTAGGTCATGTATAGTTCCAATTACTATATATATATATGTATTACAATCAACTAAACTCGCTTCACATGTATTGAAACCCATTTTGGGTAAGTGAATGTCATTTCGGGCCTATTAGAGTCACTTAAAGTCAGGTCACATGATTTGAAAACCGAATTGGGTAGATGAATGTCGTTTAGGGTGTAATTATGGATTGTTTTTTGGGGGGAGGGACTGTGCAAGGGGTCTGTCTGCGGGGTGGGGCAGTGAAGGGGGGCATGCGGGGGCGATTGGGCATTCGGGGGAGTGGCGGTCAGGGGGAGTGTGGGGGGGCTTGCGCGAAGAGTGGGGGCGTGCGGGGGGCGATGAAGGGAGTAGTGAAGGGGGCGTGCGGAGGAGGAAGTGAAGGGAATAGTGAAGGGGGGGCGCGGGGGGGGGGGGCGTAGTGTAGGGGAGTGGGGGCTCGCGGGGGGTGTGCGGGGGGGTGAAGGGGCGGGGGGGAGGTAGTGCGAATGGGGGGTGAAGGGGTGGGGGGGAGTGCGGGGGGAGTGAGGGGGATGTGCGGGGGGGATGAAGGGGGGGAGTGTGGGGGGGCGGTGAAGGGGTGGGGGGGGCGGGGGATGTGCGGGGGGGAAGAAGGGGGTGTGCGGGGGGGCGGCGGGGGAAGCGGTGAAGGGGGCGGAGTGTGCGGTTCGGGGGGAGTGTGCAGCGAGGTGGGGGTTGTGGGGGCGCAGAGGGGGCCATCAAGGGGTGGGGGAGTGCGAGGTGGCAAGGGGGGTGGGGCGTGCGGGGGCATCAGGGGTGGGGGCGTGCGGGGGGTTTCTAATCATATGTTTGTTTAATTTTACGCGTTTCTAATATCGTTTTTTAAAATTTCAGGAGTTTCAAACATGGTCCGAGATGATGTGATTGTGGAGGAAGAAACCGATGATGATTATGATAAGTCATTGGATGATGATGATGAGTATGATGCGGAAAAGGAGAAAGATAAAGGTGACCCGGAAGACATAGCGCATGATGAGGAGAAGCGCTTGCGTGAAAGGGAACTTCACTTGGCTGAAATAAATGAGGAGCTAGCCGATAAGGCTCCCCCCATTGACAACAATGCTAGGGAAGATTATCCTTGTATTTCATCCGGCATTGTGCCACACAAAAATGCGGGGAAAGAGGTTCTTAGTACCAAAACTCCAAGTAAAGTTGCAACAAAGAAGCGGAAAGGAAGGGGTGCGACCAAGGGATTGAATTATAACACCCATATGACCCTCGAGTATGATGATATGCGTCAACCTTGTGGTCAATGGCGTAAAAAGTATGGGCAGCATTTAGGGTTATGTGTGCGCAAACTGAGCATTTTGGTGGGGTGGAAAGATGTGCCCGATGCAATGAAGAAATCATTATGGGAAGACACTTGTGTAAGTTTATTTTTTAACTGAATTCTTTTATTTCCGGCATTTAGGTGCATGTTAGGTCATATATAGTTCCAATAGGTACATATATAACTATAAGAGTCAATTAAACTCCACTTATATGCTTTGAAACACATTTTGGGTAAATGAAGGCCATTTCGGGCCGATTTTGACCTTTACACTCCAATTCACTTAGTTTTTTGCATTTAGCCGCATGTTAGGTCATATATAGTCCCAATAGGTACATATATAACTATAAGAGTCAATTAAACTCCACTTATATGCTTTGAAACACATTTTGGGTAAATGAAGGCCATTTCGGGCCGATTTTGGCCTTTACACTCCAATTCACTTAGTTTTTTGCATTTAGCCGCATGTTAGGTCATATATAGTTTCAATAGGTACATATATAACTATAAGAGTCAATTAAACTCCACTTATATGCTTTGAAACACATTTTGGGTAAATGAAGGCCATTTCGGGCTGATTTTGGCCTTTACACTCCAATTCACTTAGTTTTTTGCATTTAGCCGCATGTTAGGTCATATATAGTCCCACTAGGTACATATATAACTATAAGAGTCAATTAAACTCCACTTATATGCTTTGAAACACATTTTGGGTAAATGAGGGCCATTTCGGGCCGATTTTGGCCTTTATACTCCAATTCACTTAGTGTTTTGCATTTAGCCGCATGTTAGGTCATATATAGTCCCAATAGGTACATATATAACTATAAGAGTCAATTAAACTCCACTTATATGCTTTGAAACACCTTTTGGGTAACTTTTTGTTTGTTTCTTGTTTTTATAGAATACGTTCCATATTACTCATAATAAGGAAAAAAAGGCGGCGTTTCTATCCGCGGTGGCCGAAAGATTTAGAGCTTTCAAAAGCAAATTAGTGAGTGGGTGGATCACGAAATGGAGAAAGAGGACTATAAAGAGGAGGAAAATTCAAAAATCAAAGCAAAATGAGGGTGAGACGGACAAGGAGGCCGAAAAAGAAACAAAAAAGGAAGGGGGAGAGGCGGATTCTTTGCCTCATCAGATTTGGGGACATATAAACCAGAAGATTGGGAGGCATTTGTTGCCCAAAATACTACGCCGAAGATGGTGGTAAGTATTGCACTTTAAACTATATATATTCGACTTTGCATGTTCACTTTCAATACAATTACATGTGTTTTCTAATTGCCCATGTGAATTTATAGGCTAAGCGTGAGAAACATTCACTCAGTGCAAGACAGAGGAAGCACTACCATCATATGGGTTCCCATACTTATGCGAGCGCGAGAAAGTTGTGGATTGACGAGAAATTTTACCCTTCTACCGATACAACCACAACGCTGTCTTCTAGCTCTAAGGCCGCGCCGTCTGTCAAAGTTGATCGTGTCGCTGATTGGTGGTGCTCCTTGCATAGGCGTGATATCAACAATCAAATGACCATTTCAGATCCGGGAACCTTGAAGATAGCCAATGTCGTTGTAAGTACATGCACTACCAATCCCCCACCCCCGCACACCGCCCCCCCCCACACCGCCCACACCCCTAACAATCCCCCACCCCCTGCACACTCCCCCCCACGCCCCGCACATTCCCCCCCACACCGCCCACACCCCTAACAATCCCCCCACCCACCGCACACCGCCCCCCTGCACACTCCCACCCCACCGAACACTCCCCGCACACCGCCCCCACCCCTACACATTCCCCGCACACCCCCCACCCCTACACATTCCCCTGCACCCCCCCCCCCGCACACTCCCACCCCACCGCACACCGCCCCCACTCCTACACACTGCCCCCACCCCCGCACACCGCCCCCACTCCCCGCACACATCCCCCACTACCCCGCACCCCCCACCTCGCACACATCCCCCATTCCCCGCACACTGCCCCCGCACGCCGCACACTGCCCCACCCCTCGCTCCCCCCGCACACTCCCCCCCCTGCTCCGCCCCTTGCTCAGCCCGCCCCCCCCCGCGCCGCCGCTTATGATGTTGAATTTTTTTTCTTTAACTTACCGTTGTTAATTTCTCTATACATGGGTCTCAAGCAAAAAGAGGTTAGCGGCGAGTTCACTCCCCAAGGCAACAAAGATGCCCTTTATGAGACTTTGGGAAAGGACCACAGTGGACGTTTGAGGGGTTTAGGTGGTATTCGTCTAGGTGTGACAAAAACGTATTCTAAAGATTACTCTGTGGGTACAAAATCACGCTCTCAACCACATGATATGGAAGCTATGACACAAACTATTCGGGAGAAGCTTACGGAGGAAATTACGGAGAAAGTCACGGAGAAAGTGACGAAGAAAGTCACGGAGAAACTCACGGAGAGTTTCAACGCGGTCCTCTCACAGTTTGGTTTACCGGCGATACATCAACCTAAACCGGATCGTCTTTTGGAGGATAAAGCTAGCCATCCTAACACACAAAAATCCCCACCATCTATACTTGAGTTAGAGATAACTATTATCCTTATAATTTTTAAAACTAAGTAACATCTTATATTCTGTAATTACATGTTCGTAACCTCAATTTCATTTACTTTTTGAAGGAAGAAACGCCTTGCTAGCTTTTACTAGATGTAAAAGATGAGGGTTTGATTGTGGTGGCTGTAGGAAATGCACAACCACGAAGTGAACGAGCAATAGTCCATCATGAGCCTGTGGACAATGAGCACTTGGCGGTTAGTGTAGTCACCATTACTCCTGGTTACGAAGACTTTGCTTTTCCGCTGCCTAAACCGTCAATTGATATAAATGTCTTGACCGACGCTCGTGGTGGTTATGTGTTGTGGCCATCGGCATGGGTGAGGTTTTCAGACGAGGTAAATTGAAGCAACTTAAATCCATATTCATAATGATTTGTTTCATACCTACCTACTAACTAAGTTGAATGTTTTTACCGTTGAATTATTAGGTTTTGGAGAGAATAAACAAACTCAAGGAAAGCAAGGCGGACTCACCTCCTCTAGAGAAGGCGAAGAAGGGTTCAGAGAAGAAGGGTTCAAGCGGGCCAAAGAAGGCCATTTTGGGTAAAGGAATGCAAGATTCAAGTCACCAAGAAAAACCAATTACATATACTTGGATCGAGAAACCAAAGATCGAGTGTCTCACTAAAGCATGCATATGGCTACATGCAAATGCGCGTGATATGTCGGATGATGCACCTCTCGAGGTGAATTTGGGTACCACGCAATTCAACTACTTTGAGGATACATCGACATGGGTGTCTAAGGGTGATTTGAAAGAGTTCCTTTACGGAGAGATGTTGAATGTTTCCTTGATTCAAGTCTTCATGAGGTAAAACATTTGTACTTTTGAAGTAAATAAAAATGCTTTGCAATATACAATAATATATTTATGTTACGAAGTTGGTTGTGCTTTAAAGATTACTCCAAGATGATCGTTGTGGACGCACGAGCATACAAGAGCAATTTGGGTGGTTATGTCCAAATTTCACCCGAGCCGACAATTGTTTGCAAAACACAAATGAGGTGGAGTATATTTGGCTATGTATCAAAACATCTCTACGTGCACAACATAAGTTCATACTTGCCCCTTGTTTTGAAGAGTATAGTTCTTAACCTTGTATCTATTTTTACCACTTTAATTATCATTATATATACAATAGAAGTACTCACATGATTGCATCCAAACTTTTTTGGCATTTTAGTCTCCATTGGTCGCTCGTTGTGATTTGTCCTTTAAACAACACAGTATATCATTTTAATTTTATAGCTCAAGATCCACCACGACACTTATTCCTCAAATCATGCATAAATAGGTATATTTGTTATATAAAAAGCTAATAAGCATTACACTTTTTACTAATTTCATTCTTTGGCCACTTCTCACATAAAATTAACTTAACTACAGTTCTTAGAAGAAATTTAAGAGCACGGGGAAAGTACCTGAATGGAAACCAATGAAGGTAATACATATTACTTAAGCTACGTACTTCTTTCTTTTAGCAAAAAACAACCATGTATGTTAATTACATGATTTTTTTATGTAATTCTATGATTAGTGTGCTCATCAACCAGGGGGAACCGAGTGTGGCTACTATGTGTTGAGGTTCATGTTCGATATAGCCTAAAGTTGCAAGGAAGTTGGGGATATTGAGAAGGTATATGTATATATATATATATGTATATATATATATATACACATATACATATAAAACTAATATACGTAGCTTAATTTAAAGTCGATTTTGGCCTCTTATGCTCAATTTCTGTAGTTTCCCGCATTTAACAACATGTTAGGTCATCTACACTTCTAACAAGTACATACATAACTATTAGAATCAATTAAACTCCACTCATATGCGTTGAAACCCATTTTGGGTAAATGTATGTCATTTAGGGCCGATTTTAGCCTTTAAAGCTCAATTCACTTAGTTTTGTTTTTTTTCCGCCTTTAGCCGCATATTAAGTCATATATAGTTCCAATAGGTACATATATAACTATAAGAGTCAATTAAAGTTTCACTCATATGCTTTGAAACCATTTGGGGTAAATGTATGTCATTTAGGGCCGATTTTAGCCTTTAAAGCTCAATTCACTTAGTTTTATTTTCTTTCCGCCTTTAGCCGCATGTTAAGTCATATATAGTTCCAATAGGTACATATATAACTATAAGAGTCAATTAAAGTTTCACTCATATGCTTTGAAACCCATTTGGGGTAAATGTATGTCATTTAGGGCCGATTTTAGCCTTTAAAGCTCAATTCACTTAGTTTCCCGCATTTAGCCACATATTAGGTCATATATAGTTCCAATATGTACATATATAACTATAAGAGTCAATTAAAGTTCACTCATATGCTTTGAAACCCATTTTGGGTAATTGAAGGCCGTTTCGGGCCGATTTTGGCCTTCGAAGCTCATTTCACTTAGTTTCCCGCATTTAGCCACATGTTAGGTCATATATAGTTCCAATAGGTACATATATAACTATATCAATTAAAGTTCACTCATATGCTTTGAAACCCATTTTGGGTAAATGAAGGCCGTTTCGGGTCGATTTTGGCCTTCGAAGCTCATTTCACTTAGTTTCCCGCATTTAGCCGCATGTTAGGTCATAAATAGTTCCAATAGGTACATATATAACTATAAGAGTAAATTAAACTCCACTTTTATGCTTTGAAACACATTTTGGGTAAATGAAGGCCTTTTCGGGCTGATTTTGGCCTTCGAAGCTCATTTCACTTAGTTTCCCGTTTTTAGCCACATATTAGTTCATATATAGTTCTAATAGGTACATATATAACTATAAGAGTCAATTAAAGTTCGCTCATATGCTTTGAAACCATTTGGGAAATTGTCATTTTTAACCTATTTTGGCTTTTGAAGCTCGATTTCTTTAATCTCTTTAGAATTATCTAAGGTCTTACTCAAACTAAAACTGATATTATGTGTGTTTCCTTATGTTTAAGGTATTCAACCAAAGGGAGAGTTCTTTCACCCCAACCGAGATAAACGAGGTTCGGAATTTGCTAGCACACTACCTTACCGATGTTTGCATGTGAAGATGATGCCGCGACTTTGAGTTTATTTGTTCTTATTGTTCTACTTGCTAGTTATTTAGGTACAATAATATAATTGATGTTTATTTTGGATTTTAGTACTTAGTACAACTTCATTTGTAGTACATTCTCCAAATTTTATATTTATATATATATTAATTTGACTTGTATACGACGCGCTTGTGGGATTTGTGTCAACTATAGCAGGTTAGATATAATAATATATATATATATATATATATATATATATATATATATATATATATATATATATATATATATATATATATATATATTATATAACATTAACTGATGCGGTTTACTAAGAGAACCGCATCAGTTAATGTTCCAATGCATACAAAGAGGTTGGCGGCAAAGAACAAACCGCTGCGGTTTTGCCTTGGAACCGCAGCGGTTTGTCCTTTGCCGCTGCGGTTCACAACCGCAACAGTTTTTTAATGAAAACTGTTGCTAGTCCAACCGTTGCGGGCCAAAACCGCAGCGGCAAGCCCGGTTTTGATCGCAGCGGTTGGACTTTATTCCACTAGTGTAGTCATGGACCATGGCGTCTAGTTTGATTGCGGGCCGATAAAGAACTTCTTGAACCCGTACGGCATCAAGTTTGCATACTCATCCGTGTGCCATCCCCAGAGTAATGGCCAGGCCGAAGCCGCCAATAAACAAATTCTCAACGCCCTCAAGAAGAAGTTAGATGATTTGAAGGGTGCCTGGGCTGACATGGTTCCAGCGGTACTATGGTCCAACAGGACCACTGAAAAGGAAGCGACGGGGGAGACCCCGTTCAAGCTGGCATTCGGGGCTGAGGCAGTGTTACCGGTTGAAGTCGGACTACCAAACTGGCGGATCCTAAACTACGACCCGGAGCCGAACGACAAACTGCACCGGGAAGACCTCGACCTCTTACCAGAAGTCAGGCTCGCGGCGGAACTAAGGTCAGCAGCATATAAAGACCGGATAAGCAAGGCCTACAACAAACGAGTACGAAGCCGGCCGATTGAGAAGGGAGACGTGGTACTCAGGCGCACAGCGGCTACTAGAAAAGCTCATGCCGAGGGTATGCTGACGGCCAACTGGGAGGGACCATACCTTGTGAAAGAGGAAATAGTCCCAGGTGCTTACCGATCGGAAGATACGTCGAGCAAGAAGCCTAAAAATAGTTGAAATGCCGGCGTACTCAAGAAGTATTTCGTTTAAGCATTATTTTTCTTCATTAGCAGATGTTACATAGCAAGAATAATACGGCATTGTTGCCAATTTAAGCTTTACTTTTACTAGAGATTGTCCATTTTCAATAAGACATATTTCTACTGAACTTATTACGTGTACAAATTATTCTCATTAATCCCGACGGTCAACGACCCATGTGGATCTGCCGTTAAGGAATATTAAAGTAACCCAAAAGTAAAACCCCTTGACAGTCAACGACCTACGCGGATCTGTTGTCAAAAAGTGGAAAAAGAAACAAGTCCCTTGACGGTCAATGACCTACGTGGATCTGCCGTCGAGAGGACCTGACGATGTAAAGGTTCCTGGCGGTCAATGACCTTAGTGGATCTGCCGCCTTGGGAAACCAAGCATGCAGGAAGCTTGGGGATGGTCAATGACCCACGAGGATCTGCCAACCCAAGGTATGCACTGCCGGCAGGATAATATCCTACCTCGTAATCGGTCAATGACCCTAGTGGATTTGCCGGAATTAAATAGTAGAATAAGACTATTTGCCGGTCTATGAACCCTAGTGGATCTGCTGGAATAACGAAAATAAACAGAAGAGTAAATAGTAAGACAATTGAAATAACCGACACAAGTGTTGGCGAAATATATTCCATTAATACGGAAATAGTATTTACATCCTATTCTAGCCTAGGAGCAAAATGATTAACAATTCAAGACGGCCACAGACGGCCAGACCAGGATAGACGTTGGGGGGAGAGGGAGACCTAAGCTAAGCTCCCTGGGCGGCCTCAGAAGAAGGAACCCCGCCATCGTCAGCAATCGCTTCAGATTTTAGGCCGGTAGGACTCTTGTCAATAATGACAATATCGCATGCCAGATCATCAACCTTGAGATCTAGGGCGGCAGCAGCTTCCGGCTCTTCCTCCTCGAACTCAACCCGGGGGTCGGCATTGGCTATGTCAGCCTCTGTCACCCCAAAGTCTAGCTCTTCGCCCTCCACCGGGATCTCGAACGCCCGGCGTACGTGAGCCTCTTCAACCTTGCTCCAGTCCAACTCAGGGAAGGTATGCCTGGTACATCGCATGGCGGTGGCCCAACCCCCGTTGTACCGGTTAGCTAGGCGGTTGACAAAGTCCACGGAACGCCGGTATTCAGCCTTCGCGTTGGCCTCCCGGTTCTTTGCAGCTGTCAGCTCCTCCTTCACCTTCTGAAGTTCGGTATCTTTGTTCTTCGGGAGAAGCTTACGGTGGCAACCTCCGCTTTAACGATGCCGGAGGTATGTCTTGGCCTGGTCCAAATCGGTCTGCGCCAACTTCAACTTGTTTCTCTCGTTGGTGACATTCACCAACTCCACGTTCTTCGCGGTCAGCAGATCTTGGGTCGCCTGGTGATCCTCGACCTCACCATAATAAGCACCCTGGAAGTACCGGTAAAGATCATAGAGTTCTTTACCGGAATGAGCCGTCTGCAAAAATGAAACAGAAGAAGAGTTAGACAAGGATAATAAAATAAGCAAAGTACTCCCTCCGTCCCAGAAAGATCTGAACACTTGTTGGGACACGTAGTTTAAGGTGATAAGTTGTAGTGTGGTTATCAAATGTTATTTTATTTAAAAAGTAGATGTGATAGGAGTTGGTGGGGTATTTTTTATTAGAGGAGAAAGAAACTTAGGTAGCTTTTTATTGATAAAAGGTAGAGTGTGGGCCAAAGATGTGTAGAAGAAATAATATATTAATGGTGGGACCATGCCAAAAAAAGAAGTGTTCAAACTAATTTGGGACAAACATAAAAGGAAAGTGTTCAGACTATTCTGGGACGGAGGTAGTACTAATAAAGCCGTTAAGATACTTTGAAAATAAAGCTAATTCTAAAAATCTTACCACGGCCAGATTATACGCATGAACAGCAGCGGCGCGGCAGCCAGGATCTGGTCCACAGGCATGTCTTATTTCAGTTGGAGTCCTTTCAGGAGCCGGTACCCCAAGTTGCCGCCCTCGAGAGGACGATCCAGCAGTAGAGACTCGTCATCAAGGACGTTAAGCTTGGGCTGAAAGTGTGCTCCATCACGAACCGGGGACCGGACCCACCTCTTTCGAAGGATTTCCGGTACCTCCACCTCGGCCTGCTCTATGAAGCCAGACTTCCGCGGCCGAGCGAAATGCTCCAACTCAGGAATCATTGCCGGCAAAGTCAGCTTTTTGTAAATTTTAGGCCTTAGGGAGGAAGTACCCACCTCAGCAACTCGCCCGGACAATTTGTTCTTGGGATCCTTCTCAGGCACCGTGATCTCCCTCTCATCCTTCTCCTTCCTTGGAGCCTTAACTTGAGGCCGCTTTGAGAATTCAGCCTTCCTCTTGGCGGGAGCAGGGGTAACCCTCTTGGGGGGAGGCTGGGTAGCCTTCTCAGGGGCTTGGTCACCGCCGTCACCACGGCCGACACCGCGAGTCTTGCCACCCCGGCCGCCAACACTGGGGGGAATGGATGTGAACCTCTTGGCCGATTTGGGAGGCATATTGCTGATTGGTATGAAGTGGACGTTGAGGTGAAGAGCTTCCCGAATCAAATGCTCACGGCCTGAAAAGACAAATAATGCAAAGTCAGATACATTAACTGACTAGTCAAAATACACATACAGGCAAAAAGTGTAATGAAAATAAAACCGATATGACCCATGGTTACCGCGAGGATCGGATTGGCAGAAGCCAAGAGCTGAGAGGGGAGCATTGCCCAAAATGTACTTAGTATGCGGTAGCCAATGCAGCGGTATGGGGACGGATTTGCCACCCTTGGGCCTCGGCATGGTCGAGGCGTCAAAAAACTTATACGCCTCTAGCTCCCGGCGTGTCAAAGGCCGGTCGGAAATGTGTTCCATCTGGGGGATGGGGCTTCGTCCAATACCGGCGAAGGGGAAAGCTATCAGGCACGCGAACCTAGAAGAAACGGGGCTGCCAGTTCTTCAGAGACGTCAGTTTAGGGTACACCGTTAATTTCTTCGGTTTAGTGTACATTGACATCCATCCGCCCTGGCCAAGTTCCTTCTCAGCAGTTGATCTCTTTCTTTTGCCTTTCCCTTTGCCTTTCGCCGAACTATCCTCTTTGATCTAATGGAGCTTCCGGAAAAGGTTCAGTGTTTCCGGGAATCTCTTATACCGGACGGTCCAAGCGTAGCATATGAGATTACGCCAGGATAACGGTGTTAGCTGGGACAAGCAGATGTTCCAGGCCTTGAAAATCTTTACTATGAAAGGGTCCAGGGGAAACCTCAGCCCAAAGTCTAGCATATGGGCGTAGACCGCCACATGCCCAGGCGGGCAATCAGTCACCCGACATCCCTCGGACAGCATCACCAATCCATATTCATCTGGAAAGGCGAAATATTCGGCTCCCTTTCGTGAAGTCGCTTATTCAATGCCGTCCTTCTCCGGCTCTTGTCAATTTGTACGAAGGAAGGATCTAGGCCTCACGGGGAGGCATGTACAAATCGTCCAACGTCTCGTCATCATCCTCCGGGATGATCTCTGGCGGTTCTTCATCCTCGTTGGCTTCTAAGGATACCGACTCCCCATCCGACATCATGTCCCGCACAACACTGGCAATGTCTTCTGAGGCAACGGAGGATAGCTATCAGACGAGATGGAGTGGGGCGCATTCTCCCCTAGCATCTCTGTCGATCTGGGAGATGAGGATTCACTAAGGGGACCCTTAGAGGTGCCGGCTAAAGACAGGAATAGTAGAGATGAGCGTTCTGCTATCCCCAGCATGGTACCGTACTGGCCGGATACCGGCACCCCAACGGCTTCTCCAAAAGCCCTAATGGCGGTGAGGGGAGAAGCATGCAATGTTGGCTCTTCAAGGGCCTTACCGGAAGTACTACAGTCATGGCCAGATTTACTCCTACGTTCATTGGGAGGATTTACTACCGGTGAGTTATTGGATATGGTAGGCCTAGCGGATTTGCTATCGGAATCAAAGTCGCTATCGGTAAAGATTGGGGACTTTCGGAAACATTTTGTGAATCAGAATGAGAAGACATGATTAAAGGCAGACATTGAGAAAGAGGAAGTTCGGTGAAATACCTGGAAAGAAGAAAAAGAGCAGAAGCTGACACCGAAAATAACCGGCAAGATAGTTTGGTCACAGCTCGGAATGTCACGACGAAAGGCAGGTAACCGAATGATGCTAAGACTCAGAGATAGTGCTGGGAATAGGCGCTTGAGAGTGTGAAAGTGATGTGAAAGTGTGAAAATGATTTTGGCCAAGCGCTATTTATAGGGGGCTCCATGGCTTGGATTAAGCGACGTTTCATCTTCCGTCCCGATTACGCCACGTGTGTCTTGAGCTCAGAAACAGTTGTGAGCAGCTACTGACATTCTTGTCAAATCATCACGAAGATCAAGGCAACGGTTCGCATTCTGTTAACTAACCCCCTCTCTGGAAACTTCTAAGCGATTTCTAGAAGAAAACATGATTTTCATCCATAACGGCTCAATGCTGAACAAGCAGGATATCTCTGTACCAGACATACCGGCTTGGGGGCTAGTTGTATGGGATCATATAACTTCCCTACCGGTCTAGTTAGACCGCCATTGACCGTCTTGGTCACCTCAGTCAAAAGAAACCCTATCTCGGCCAGGTGCCGATATATTATACATACCTTACCGGTATCCATCATATGGGCCATTGCCAAATGGGCCTGGATTGATCCAGTACTTACTCAATGCGCCTATGGGCCTAAAGATATGTATCAGAAGAGGATAGAAATGTATTCAACCAATGGGAGTAGAGTCCTACCTGGCTAAGGACACTGTCGGCTCCTATAAATACCCCCACGATCTGAGTCATAAGGTATGTTCACATATGCTATCATACTTTACTTGAGACATCTCGTCTTTACCCTTTACTGACTTAGGCATAGGAGGGGCGTTCCTCTGATCAACCCCCGAGGTTAGTTACGTGTTCTGTCTTGCAGGACATTAAATCGGCTTATCAACAGAGGAGATATCGGTTCACTCCTTACCATTTATTCCATACCGGAACATAATTTATTTCCTATAAATTGCAATTTCATGGGAATTTTGACTTCCCATGTAAACCAAACGACCACTTAGTACTCATCTTCTCCCTTCTCCTCCTTCTTCACTCTAGTATATGAAAAACCATGGTATCAACACATCCCATTGTCGACGGCCACATTGTCAACCTTTTCTTTAGACAACAACCATACAAACACAATTGATAATTTCTAGTTGGATTGCATCTCCATTTGTAAAAAGAGCAAGAATGGAGGTTCTTTAATGATAAATTTTTGATTTTATTATTGACTTTTTTATACACCAACTTTTACTTCATCTGCTATACACATCTAGTGATATCTTGACCTCAAATTTATTATTGAAAACACACCAGCATCCTTTAATTGGTCGAACAAATCATCTATTCAGGGTAATAGATACCTATTCCTATCTGTAATCTTATTGATCTCCCGATAATTTATACATAATCGCATCGTTCCATCTTTCTTATTTATAAATAACACTGGTGGTCCCCAAAGGGAAACACTAAGTCGAATATACCTTTTTTGCAATAACTCCTCTAATTGTTTCTTTAGTTCTGCCATTTCTACTGGGGCTATTCTATAAGGAGCTCAAGAGATAAGCATAGCTCCTATTATAAGATCAATATAGAAATCCACCACTCGATGCGGTGGCAAACCCGGTAAACTTCTAGAAACACATATGTGAAGGTTCACTTGTACTCAAGAAGGGGGAGGTTGAATTGAGTATGTTAACAAACACTGTATTTTAAAACTTTTCGATTTGGAGAACCAACTGAACTGGTTTTGAGCAGTGGAAACAATTAAAGAATGAAAACGATAGAAGTAATGCACGCACAAATTTAATGAGGTTCGAATCAACCTGAGTATACGTCCTCCATACTTGGGCTATGTTAAGTTCACCTTATTTTTACTAATCTGATCCTGACTTGATGTGAACTTAATTTTTCTAATATGATATGAACTTATTTGTACTTTCTTATCAATTCTCACTTCTTTTGCATCTAATTTTAGTTGTTGATTTTGAGACGAATTTTGATTTTTGATTTGCGAGCTATATGAATTTATAAACATTTTGGCATCTAATTAATCGTTATAGTTTTGAAATGTGACATATGTGAATTTTTGAATGAAATTCAATTGTGATGGTGTGATTTTGTGATGACAGTTGACGATGTTTTTTAGGGTTCTAATGTTTAATTATAATTGGATTGAATTTTTTTGGTTGAATTTATTAGTGAATTATTGTGTTATATATATAAATTTATTTCACAATCATGAAAAGAAAACAAAAGAATGATATCTCAAACTTTTTTCATAAAGGACATAACGAAATCAAGTTAATTCCAATCCACATTTTCTTCATACTAAACTCAGCTAACAAAATTTGAGAACGATTTGTTTATAGATGTAAATCTTGATGTGATTAATTGTAACACTTTCAAAATTTGAGTTTATTGAACTATTTTGAGGTTGTATTTAGATTATGTAACACTTTGAATTTAGTACTTATGGTTTTTTTTTGTATCCGTCAAAATCTCTAGATTACGCTACTCCTCATCCAAATTCCTGGCTTCGCCAATGTGTCGATGTGAACTTTATCAAAATCTAATTTTTATAATTTTTGTCAAAACATAACTAAAGATATAAATTGTTTAAATTGCGCAATGGCATGCATAAAATTTACAAAATTGCGATTAATCTGCCAATTCTTATGTCATTTGTGTCACTTGGTCCCTTGACAATTGGTACCTTTTATCTCTATTATATGGGAACTCCTCACCTTTTGGTGTCCACCCTCTTTACCCAAAATACCCCTAATAACCCAAAAAAATAACTAATTGCATTCTCTCATTTTTGTTAAGAAAAGGGAAAAAAAAAGGATCCCTTCAAGTCTACAATTGCAAAGTAGTTACATCTGCACCAGTAAAAATAAAAAATAGAACAATATACTTGAATGGCGATTAAATTAAAAACTTCCACAAAATCACTTACACACGATGTCACGCATGCATCGCGTGCAAAATATACTAGTTTTTATAAACACAAGGAAAAGGGGCAAGAATGAGAAGTTAACATCGGTTTTGGTTTTTTCTTCATTCTTCTAGTCACTTATTCTCTTTAAAAGAATATCAATGTTCATAGAGAATGAATGATTATAGTTGTATTTTTTCTTCTAATTAAGAGGAGTATCTTGGGGATATATCAGCGATAAAAATTCAACAGTAACATAGCAAGGCTAATATCATCCTATAGACAATGATCATAATCACGTCCTATTATAGTAGTTATTTAGGCTATGTTTAGTTCACCTTATTTTTACTAATCTGAACTCATCTGATCTGATCTGAACTTATTTTTTCTGATTTGATCTGATTTGAACTTATTTTTTCTGATCTGATCTGATCTGAACTAATATGAACTTATCTTTTATAAAACATATTATTACTAATATTATTATTACTTTGTATTTCATTACTAGTTGTATTTCATTACTAGTATTACTATTACTATCATTTTATTACTATCACTACTTTTAATAATAATAATAATAATAATAATAATAATAATAATAATAATAATAATAATAATAATAATAATAATAATAATAATTGCATAATTATTTTTATTTTTTTCAAAAAGAACACATAGTATAACACCATACAATTAGAAATAAAAGAACACATATTTTAGGTAAAAATAACATATTGTTCATGGTAAAAAGAACATATTATTCATGTCTAAGATCCTTTTATAATAAGAACTTACTAGATAGTAATGAAAAGAACATATAATGATAATAAAAAAAGAATATTTATTGAAAGAGCATACAGAATATATTTAAAGAACAAATTCTAAAAATAAAAGATAGATGTTACTTTTATATTGATGGCATGTTCGGATTTAACTAACAACATGTTATTTGTTATGTCAATCAATTGTTCTTTTTTTTTTATATTATAAATAACCTATAAATTATATATAGTCATATAATCTTGAACAAAATTGTTAAAATTTCTTCTTTTATCGTTTGTCATGTTCTATATAGTTGTTTTTAAAGATAAGTTGAAATCCCTTGTGGGGGAATTTGAAGGTGATGCCAACACCATTAGGTTATCCCATGCTACTCATGTTTTATATAAACTAGTAACATATACTTTATATTATACTGTCAGAATTGTTAAAAAATAAACATCATATACTATTATCATGTTCTTTACATGTACAACATCAAAAAGAACATCGCATATTAAAATTGTTAATTAGAACAAATATAAAAAAGAACACGTACAAATGCCAAAATAACATCCTTCTTCTTGAACACAAATAGCTTGAAATAATGATAACAACTAGAGTTTTGGCCCAGGTGATGCACCGAGTACGTTACAATTATCAAATTTAGTATTATACATAAATTTCATAATTGATTTTATTAGTTTTTCGTAATATTTTGTTTAGTGCGAAATTGAAAAATGGACATTATGACATGATGAGTTGTTCTAAAAAACTCCAAAGGGGTTGGGGGAAAAAATAACAATTTCAATGGAATTAGGGTAAAAGAATGTTATTACTTGATAAAAGTGTTGGAGATCAAAAAGTTTGTCTATGTCTCTATAATTACATATAATTATAAGACTTTATTATGTTTTACTTTGAAACATTAAGCATTAAAATTGTAGTGGATTAGTAGTTAAACACTCACATTTCCTTTCAAAGGTCTTGTGTTCGAATCATGGTAACTACACATTGTTAACATTTGTTAATGAGATTATAAACATTTGTATTAGATGCTTGAGAAGAGTGTCACATGGCATCGTTCCTTTGATGTGAACGCCTTTTAATATATTTGTATAGATAACATGACGTTAATAGTAATTACCAATATTAATAATTAATACGTACAACAACGACAATAATAATAATCTTTTTGAACAAATATACTAGTAAATAGTACTCCATGCGTTTCATTTTAATTTACTTACTTCACTTTGGGGGAGAACCCAAGGAGAAAGTGTAAAAGTATGAGAGAGAAACTGAAAAGGTAGAGAGAGAAATTGAAAGTGAAAGAGATAAATTAAAAAGTGGATTAAAATATTAAAAAATAGATGACATGGGTGGAAAAAGAGGAGAAAGTAGATGTGACATGTTACCAAAAATAGAAAAAGCAACAGTGTGTAGATTAAAAAGAAACAGACCAAAAAGAAAAGTGTGTAGATTAAAAAGAAACGGAGGGAATAATATTAATAGTAATAGTAATAGTATAAAGTAATACTAATAATAATAGTAATAGTAATAGTAATAGTAGTAGTAGTAGTAGTAATAATAATAATAATAATAATAATAATAATAATAACATTAATAATAAGTTTTTGAATATAAGCATGATCTGAACTTATTTGATCTGATTTGAACTTATTTTTTCTGATCTGGTCTGATATGATATGATATGAAATAAGTAAAAATAAGGTGAACTGAACATAGCCTTAGTTTTTCTTTGTGTGTTGTGTGTTTGTGCATGTAATTTTTCTGACAATACATGTCGTTGTAGCTGGGTAAGGGTAAAGGCCAAACCGCCAAAGGGAAGAGGTAAGGGGAGTGGAATATGACCTGAGAACAAAAGTGTGACATAATGTTGAATGCTAACAATTGTGTGTGCCAAAATAAGAGAGGGACAACTGGGCATGAAAATTGAAACCTATGAAGGCCATTGCTGGTTAAAAAAAAATGATTACATCAATGTCCAGACTATATATGTTTTGAATTAAAGTTAAGCAATGCAAAATCTTAAAGTGCTTAAGCTTAAAGCATGCTCTAACATCCTAGAAATAATTTGAAGGAGCGAATTTTTGTACTGTGGAAGGTGTAGTAGTTGTTGTTAGGTCATGCTTAGCAGTAGTACTTTAAAAGGTTAAATCAAAAGGGGACTGTTCTTGGAAGTATAAAGTAAATAATAGTTGGAAAGATTTTGACTTTTAATGTATAATTAAGATAAAATTGAGAAGGCTAATAATACTTGGGAATTTTTTCCCCAAATAATGTTAACAGAGAAATTATTTCCTTTGCACTACAATCAAAATTATTTTCCTTGATACTGTTCACGTAAGTCTGAAACACAATTTTTTTTTTAATTTGGTTCAGGCAAAACCGCTACTTAAACTAACTGTTTGTAAGATAAACCGCTAATTTAAATAGCGGTTTGTCTATAACAAAAACGCTATCGTTCGTTATCGTGTTATGTTTTAGATTTTCAGTTTTTTTGAAAACCAAAAACAAAAATTGGAAACCAGAAAAAGTAGTTTCTAGTTTTGTGTTGTCAGTTTTCAAAATTAAAATGTTTAGTATAAATATGACTACTATATCTTATGACTTTTATATTCCTGAATACCAAAAAGTGGAAACTTACCATTATACATAACGGGCCCTAAAATAACGGTTCATTAGTTAGTTATATCACACTTCTGTCTTCTCTCTTGCTTTCTCTCACTCCCGTGTTTCTCTCACTGTCTCACGCATCACAACTCTTCTCTTTCTCTCCCCTTCACCATCAGTCCACCACACACCCTCACAACCACCGTCGGCATCCTCTTCACTTCTCTCGTCGCCACGGACGATTTTTGTTGCATCTCCACCACCACCCACAGTTCTTCGTGGCTGAAAAATTAGAGAATCTAGGTCAGTTTGAGATTTGTTTTTAATTTATAAAATTATCAACCCTAAATGAAGTTTAATTGTAAGAAATAATTGAGCAATTGATAATATAGGTATTCTATTGCATATTCAGTTGAAAGTTTGTGAACTTTGTGAATTTGGGACTTGAATTAGTACTATGTTTTGCGTTGGTAAATTTTTCTGAATTTTGGATTTTTGGAGTTGAATTGTTGGTATGTTTTGTGAATTTTGGGGTTGAATTGTTGGTCGTTTTCCATGCTTTCCGAAATATTGAAAAAACTCATGCCCTAAATTTTCAATTAATTCTTGAAAACATTGGTATGGATTAAGTTTGATTGTGCTCGAATTGATTCTTTAATTGAGTTTAGGAAACATAAATTTCTAATTATTTTTATCTTGCAAAGTCAATTGGATTTTGATTACTTGCGTTTCTCTTGCTATGTGCCGCACCAACTGAACTTATTTTAGAGGACAAAAACATGCTTCTTTTGATAGTCCCTGTTTTTTAATATAGCTGAAGAACTCATATTACAAATTATTAAATTTGATTTATCTTTGTATGCCACTAGTATTCATACACCAAATTGGAAAACTCAAATTACCCATTAACTGGGTCATTCACACAGATGCTTAATGATGACCAATTTTTTATCAATCAAATGAATATTGAAGATGAAACTCTACATAACAGTCAATTACAGACTTCTATGTTTTTGCCTCAATTTTGGCAATCAACATGATTACATTAGTAATGTGAAGATTGCCTGTAATGTTGGTCCTATATGAGCAACAGTATTCATTCTTTCTTTTTTTGTCTTTTGAGGGAAAATTCTTTTTAAAAAAAAAAAATTCAAACTGTCGTAAGGGAGGAGTAGCAACTAGAAAGTTTTTATTTTCTTCAATTCACAAGATGGTAGAGGGTTGGAGTGTTGTTAAACTAAAAAATATTAGCTTTGAAATTCCAAGCCTACATGGACACTAGATTATGGAATAATTTTTGAGCAAGCACCAAATTGGGAATTTGTTTAATTTCTCACACTAGATTGGGAAACGATTCTGGATGTTGGAAAAGTGTGAATTTTTATTATTTATTTTATACATGTAGGCAAAACCCCTACTCCAACTAGCCGTTTTACTTGATTGTTTCATGTGAGATAGGCCGCTACTTTAAGTAGCTGTTTTGTCTCGAGAAAAAGAAAAGAAATTATTTTCTCCGTTGCTATGTTGAAGTGGACGGTATCAAGGGAAATAATATTGATTGTAGTGCAAAGTGGGAAATAATTGGTATGTTAGCATTATTTGGGGAAAAAATTCCAATACTTGGGATTTCAATATTTCGTTAATTTTCTACTTCCATCCCTTTTTCTCTTATGGGGGAAGATTGGAACACAGAGATGTACAAGGTATGAAAATTATGTTATTGGATTTGATGGTGTTAATCATTATGTCTGATTCTGATCTTGATTTGAATGATTAAGATGGTTTTTGGACACCATTTATATAATATTGTGCTTGGTATGAATTGTAATTGTCTGATGAGATTTGATGCAATTTGCACAACTATAATTAAAATGTATTCTTGAAATTGGGTTCATAAAACAAATTTTTTTAAGACTCACTCCATTCTCAATTAGTTTACCCATTTGATTTTTTATAAGTTATCAAATTTGGCTATAATTTTTCCTTATCTATAAGAAAAAAAAAAGGCATGTGTCTTGGAGATGTTGAAGAAAAAGTCAAAATTTTAGAACAAATAAAGATTTACTTGTGTCGTTGTTAAAAGAAGAGTGTGATTTCGTTGTAATGTGGTTGTTAAAAAGATTTACTTATATTTTGTTCTCCTTTAGGTTTTGATCATTCCTAATGATCACCAGATTAATTCTTTTTTGTAAATGAATTTGCAGATTATGATGCAGTCCAAGTGTTATGCAGCTTGCAGCAACTTTTCTTTGTTGAATGGTTATAAGAGACGACCATTGCCATACACTAATATTTCAATATCTAAAGTCCTAACGAAAAAAATATCAGCAACGACTGGGAATGTCTTCAAATGGGCAAATTCAGAAGATAATGATTCTTCTTCACTTGCACTAACTCCAAATTTCATCCTTCCTGTAGAAAGAAGGCCAAGCTTAACAGAAGTGTCTAAGTCAATTCACAAAGTTCCTATAATTGACATGTCAAGCGGGGAATTTGATAGCCATATTGAAGAGATAGCAAGTGCATGCGAGGATTACGGACTTTTTCTAATAAAAAATCATGGACTGCCACAGGAGTTGTGTGATAGTATGTTATCTGCTGCCACAGATCTGTTCCACCTTCCTCCTCAAACAAAGGCTCTTCTTGTGTCCGATAATCCAGCTAAAGATATTCGAATCTGTAATCATTATCGCAAAGTAGAGGACAAGGATGACAAAAAGCCTCAGAGATTTAGTATGTGGAGTGAGGTTTTTAAACATCCTTGGCACCCTACAGATGATAGTTTTGCCGCTCTTTTGCCATCTGATCCTGCAGACTACAGGTATTAATTATTTATGTGCTTTATATATACTTCCTCCGTTTTTTAGATGATCCAGTTTGACTTTTGGTACTATTTGCAAATATGACTTTGACTATCTTTTGTGATTTGTACTTTAGCAAAAATATAGTTATATAGGGTCTTGTTAGATACGTCTCAATATATATTTTCAAAATATGTACTTTTTATAATTTTTGCTTATTAATAATTAGAGATATTAAGGTTCAAAGTAGTGCTTCGGCAAGTGTGCCAAAAGCAAATGGGTCAACTTAAAAAACAGAGGTAGTATATATATATATATATATATATATATATATATATATATATATATATATATATATATATATATATATATATATATATATATATATATATATATATACATGTCCATAAATGGATCAATATCCTAATGGGTCTGGGATGTAGTGATCTAGAGCTGCGAGGTAATATGTTGACTCGTTGGCTTCTCTATAAACGTGCTCTGACTTAAAGGGTCGTTCCTAACATTTCATGGGCCCAGGGCGAAACAAGACCAAAGACTGGGGCCCTTATCTAAAATAATTTCGTTTATACTTTACACTTAAAATTTCAATTTAAATTATAGGGAAATGAAATATATTATATTAATATAAAATTTAGGGAAGATTTTCAAAAAACTACCTTTTTATAACCAACTTTTTTCAAGAAACTACCTTTTAAAAATTTTCTTTTAATATACTATCATTTTACGTTTATATTTGATACTAATCAATAAATAACAATCGTCGTAGGTGTTCTTTGCGAGGTGGAGTAGCGAGAAAAGAGGAGAGAAACGAGAGGGGAAGAAAGAAAAACAATTTACGGTGACTCAATTATTAGTTATTAAACCCCATTAACGGTAATGATAATATATTGAAAGAAATTTGTTATATAAGGTAGTTTTTTGAAAGAAAATTTTTAAAAGGTACGTTTTTTGAAAAAAATTGATTGTAAAAGGTAGTTTTATGAAATTTTTCCTAAAATTTACAAATTAATATAAATTTTAGGGAAGATTTTCAAAAAACTATCTTTTATAACCAACTTTTTTCAAGAAACTACCTTTTAAAAATTTTCTTTTAATATACTATCATTTTACGTTTATATTTGATACTAATCAATAAATAACAATTGTCGTAGGTGTTGCTGCAGGTGGGGTAGTGAGAAAAGAGGAGAGAAACGAGAGGGGAAGAAAGAAAAACAATTTACGGTGACTCAATTATTAGTTATTAAACCCCATTAGCGGTAAGCCGGTAATGATAATATATTGAAAGAAATTTGTTATATAAGGTAGTTTTTTGAAAGAAATTTTTTAAAAGGTAGTTGTTTGAAAAAATTTGATTATAAAAGGTAGTTTTATGAAATTTTTCCTAAAATTTATAAGAAACTAAGATAATTGGGATAAAAATCATCGTATATTTAGGACTAAACAAAAGTTATGCATGTGAATAGTGCCAAAAGTCAAAACGAGTCATCTAAAAAAAATGGAGGAAGTATAATACAAAGTACTTGATTAGTTATATCAAGGTAGGGACTATTGTAAGTTTGCATTCTAGGAAGAATTGCATAATATATGATTTAGTATTCATAATGTCAAAGACTCAAAGTAAATGAATGTAGGAAGGGGAGGTCTTATGTGAATATTAGTGTATTCTTCATCTTTATTTATCCTGTAATCATAATCTGGGTGTTCTTATAGTAAGAATTATTCGCTTTGTCGGGGGAGGTCTTATGTGAATATATTAGTGTAATTTTCATGTTTACAAATTCTGTAATCATAATTTGGATGTTACTACTAGTTTATTGCTATGATTGAAGGCTCCATTTTTTAGGAGCTCGTACAGGACCCCAACATCCTAGTCCCGCCCCTGAAAAAATTCATTTGCTACTACGGGAAGGTAATTACTTATAATTTTGTATGCAATTGAATTTGTTACTACAGGAAGGTAATTACTATGTATGCTGCGGAAATTGGTATCCTAATGAGTCGACTTCTGAATTTGATGTCTCAAGGCTTGGGATTAAATGGAGATTATTTACAGGAAAGATTAGGGAAGAATCCGTTTTGCAGAGTTCAAGCAAATTATTATCCACCTTGCACAAATCCCGATCTTGCACTTGGTTTGGGTGTTCACACTGATAGAGATGCAATCACAATTGTGCTACCATCTCCAAATGTGGAGGGTCTCCAGATTATGAAAGATGACGAATGGATTGTTGTTGATCCCATTCCAAATGCATTAGTTGTTAATATAGGAGATCAATTGCAGGTTTTCTCGATTTCCTTCCTCCTTTTTTCTGTTGCAACTCATTTATATTTTTCTAAATTATTTTTGTTTCAATAATATTGTGCGTTTACTGTGATATCAATGCTCTTCATACATTGTCGTTTGTTGTTTGGATGTAGGTTTTGAGCAATGGAAAATATAAAAGCGTATTACACAGAGTTGTGACTAATAGATATCAGAGTAGAGTATCATTGGCAATGTTTTATGGCCCAGACAAAGATGCTATTATGGGTCCAATTGAAGATTTGATTGACGAACAACATCCTCCACTCTACCGGAATTACTACTTCAGAGAATTTCTTGAAGAGTTTCGAAATCAGGAAGGGAAAAATCGTAAAGTCAAAGAATATTTTGAAATTTAAACTTCGTCTATAGTTAGATTGACTTAATAGGTTAGATTGACTTTAATAGGTTGTTAGTTCTTGTTTGGTTTTGCAGCCGGTTTTTTTTTTTCTGACATATTAAGACTGGTTTAATATATTAGAATTGTAGTAAAAAAATGTTTGTGTCTTTGGTTTGGTTATGCCCATCCCTTAATAATGGTAATATACTTGCATCATAGAAATTAAACCCGACTTAAATGATGTTTATAACACTATTAAAACAAATAATTTTAACAAGAGACAAGATCATAGGCGGTGGAGATGAAGGTGTTTATTTTCAAGGTGTTGGGGGGGGGGATTTGGTTGGTTTTAAACTTTTAATGGAGCTAATTATACTTAGGGGTCACCTGGATTGACGGAGATCAAAGGGGAAAAATTAACAGGATAAAAATTATGGGTACTTTTGGAGGTTGGAATGAGAGTAAAGATTACATGGGGTAATCTATTACTCCCAAATCAAGGGTAACAATTACCCACCCCCACCCCTGGGTAATTTTTCCACCCCAGCTATTTTCCTCTGATGTGCTACTGCCTGCTGGTGGTGATTGATTGTATATGTTTTTTTATGTCTGCTTATGAGTGTAGGAGGAAGGGAGGGAGTAGACATAGGGACAATAAACAGAGCATGAAAGAATGCTCTATTTATACCAAACTTACCAAATGAAATATATCCCCTCTCAAAATATTCTTCTTGAAATTATTTCCCCCTAAATACACCCACCCTTAATGATTTCCTATATTCTAGGCATGTCCTTATAGGAAAAAATTACAGATACGGATGCTTTTTTTTTTTTTTTTTTGGTAAGATGAAGTGGCCCGGATTTCCTCTCGGGTCTTAATGGGTCAGACACTTGAGAGTAAGGGGGAAGGGTAGGGGAATCCTTACCCTACCATGCTGGAATAGTGCAGTATTTTAGTAAGTGTTTTGTATATGATATGAAGAGTAAAAGGCGTGTAATGAGCGTGTGAATGAGTGAGTGATAATGATATACATATACTGGTAACTGGTGAGCGGGATCCGTGTGAGGAATGGTCGCGGAGTTGAGAGTCGTAAAAGTGGAAGGGTCTACGTAATTGATAGAGTAGCTAGCAGGACTACTTAATTGGGCATTGGGGGAATGGCCAGTGGGTGGGGAGTTTGATAACGAAAGATTGCTAATTAAAAACGGGGCTTACTAAATACCGCCCGTATTTACTTGAAATCGTCCGTATTTTTTTTAAAATACTCCTAAACTACCCCTACAAATACTACCCCATACCCCCATACACTCACACACTCACACTCTCTCACTCTCTCACTCTAACACTCTCTCACTCCTCACTCCTCACTCCCACCAAAGCCACCACCACCCCCAAAGCCGCCACCACCACCACTGCAACCACCACCACACGGCAACCACCACCACCGGGCGCGCACAACCTTACCAGTGACCACCACAGCGGGGACGAAGAAGACACCGACGCCCAACACCACCACAACTCGCCGGAAAAAGAATGGGCCCAAGGAAGAAGGCAAAGGAAATCAGGGAATCTTCAAATCAGGTTAGTTTTGTAGTTTTTTGTGGTGAAAACCAACCCACATGCCGGAAAATCGCTCACCCCTCGCCGGAAAGCACGAGGCTAAAAAAAATTTTTTTTTTTTTCGAAAAGGCGGGGTAACGGATAGGAAATCCGTTACCACCGCAGAGGTAACGGATCAAATCTACGTTACCTCTGCGGTGGTACCGGAAAAGTGATCCGTTACCATGGTAACGAATCAAAAATCCGGTGCTTCCACAGAGGCAACGGATTTTTTGTCCGTTGGCTCTGTGGAAGCAACGGGTTTTGCATCCGTTTCTTCCACTGGGGTAACGGATTTTCGATCCGTTACCCTGCTCCGGTGGCCAAAAAAAATTTCCGGCGACTTAAAAGAAAAAAAAATTTCAACTTACCACATTTCGCTCCGGCGGCGTTGACGGTCCTTCATCGGACATTTTCGGTACTCCTCACTTGCTCCGGTGGTGGTGCTCCGGTAGTGGTCGTCCGGCGGTGGTGTTCGGAAGGTGGTGGTGGTGTTAGTGCTTGATGGTAGAGAGAGAGAGAGCTTAAGTTTGGTGAGAGTGGAGAGGGTAAAGTGAGGTGAAAGGGGGAGGGGCATGGGGGGTATATAATGAAAAAAATACGGACGATTTCAAGTAAATACGGACGGTAAATAGCGATCCAATTAAAAATTGAGTAATTGGTGTATGACTCTTATGTTTTTTCTTTGGGGGGGTGAAAAGACTGGTCAAGAATGAGATTCATGAATCATGAATCAACCCCTAATGCAAAAGTGCAAAGAAAACAACTTGGCTGATACGCGTCTCGCTGAATAATTAGATGAGATGAGTTTTACTTTACAACATATTTTCATCGGATAAAGTATTTTTAAATTAGTATCATAGTGTGAGACATGTTCTCACAAGTTTTAAGGAAATTATTTATCAACTTAAGGCATTTAAATGAAACATTAAGTGAAATAACACTATTTATTGATCAATTTTAATTTCAATTTGTCGCCATTATATAAAGAAAAACATAGTCAAGTGAGATCTTGTTAGATTCTTCTCGATGCATACTATCAAAGTATAACTTTTTTATATTTTTTACGTGTGCACAAATAAAAATATTTATGATTAAAGAAGTGCGTTGGGTTGCGTGAAGAAGCAAACGTTTCATTTAAAACAGAACGGAGGAAATATTAGTTTAACATATGTTTATACTACCTGCGTTTATTGAGTTTTGGCACATTCACAAATTTGTGTTTGATTATCATTTGCGGTTAATGGCTAAGGAAAAATATAGTCATGTGAGATCTTGTTTAATTCGTCTTGATATGTACTTTTAAAAATATTAACTTTTTATAATTTTGACAGATTAAAAATTAGAGATATTAATGTGAAGACATTTACATTGGCAAGTGTGAAAAGGTAAAGTGTAACTATTAAAAAGGAACGGAGGGAGTATTAGCTAAGGCGTTTTCCTATCTGTTTAAGGCATTTTCTTATCAGTTTATACGAAATTGACATATGTAGTTGAAGATAGCAAAATCAATAAATAGAAAGAAAATTAGAAATATACACTTATTAAAAAAAAAATGTGACATAAAAGGGTAGTAAAACCAAAAATCATACTTTTAAATGGTCTCTCAACCAGAAAGAGCGGGATTTCAATATTTCCTTGATAAAATCTATCAATTAGTAGGCATTTAAAAAGATTTAGGTCATATAAGGTGGTTATTTAAAAAAAAAATCATAATTAAGGTGATAATCTTGAAAACTTGGGCTTTAAAAGGTGGTAAAAGTCAAAATATTATATTATTAATTATAAATTATAAATTATAAATCAAATATAAGTAGTCTTATTAATGTTAGTGAACAAAATATTAGTTAAGTCTAATATCAGATATGTTCATGTCCTTGTCCATAGTACAATTGTCCTTGGGGATAGTCAAAATGTCATCATCGGTCATAAAGGAATGTTATAAGTCAATATGTTATAGAACTATTATCAAATTAATAATTTATCAATTAAGTTTATGGCTCACGACTAAGTGACTAATGAATAAAGTTAACAAAACTGGAATTATATAGTGACAACTTATTTACTTTCATTTCATAATTACATGTAATTGTAATTTTACAATTACGACTCATTGTATCTTAATAAGGCATAAGTAAACGACATTTTATTAATTAGAAGTTACAGGTTAGGAGTTAAGAGTCAGAAGTTACAATTTATTTAAGCATCGGTTAGTATCAAAGTCAATAGTTAGGGTCCGTTCTATTCAACTTATTTTAACTTATATAAGATTTTATAAGATAAGATAAGATCAGATAAGATAAGATAAGATAAGATAAAATAAGATAAGATAAGAAAAGATAAGATCAGATAAGATAAGATAAATAAGATGTTAGACACACACAATAAACTATTTTTAAGATAAGATAAGATAAGATAAGATAAGATAAGATCAGATAAGATTTTATAAGATCTTATAAGATAAGATAAGATAAGATAATATAAGATAAGACAAAATAAGTTGAACAGAACAGACCCTTAGTAGGTAGTACAACTTAGTCATAATTTAGAAGTCCAAAAATGATTAACATACTTACTTAGTATAATTCTCAAATCTATTTACAATTAAGTCATAAACTGAATAAGTTAGTGTTAGACTATGTATATTGTATTAGTATAATTTATTGTACTTGTAATAACTTTATTAGTTTACCTTAGCCCGAAACACTGACTGATGTATATATATACTTCTATCATGGTATCAAGAGCATTATGGAATGACTGTACTTGCATTATGGAATGACACACGACAAATAATTCTATCATGGTATCAAGAGCATATATACTTACTTAGTATAATTCTCAAATCAATTTACAATTAAGTCACAAACTGAATAAGTTAGAATTAGACTATGTATATTGTATTAGTATAATTTACTGTACTTGTAATAACTTTATTAGTTTAGCTTAGCCCGAAACACTGATGTATATATATACTTCTATCATGGTATCAAGAGCATTATGTAATAACTGTACTTGCATTATAGAATGACACATGACAAATACTTCTATCATGGTATCAAGAGCATAGGTTCTTTTCACCAAAACCTAAATTTTTCTTGCTCCTATTCCCCTTTATTCAACCCTAATCTTGTTTTTCTTCCATGGATGACAATACCAAATTGTATCCTGCAACCCTTGTCATCGATATCAAAACATGTGTTACGGTCATTCCTGAATACGACGGAACACGATACAACAATTGGTCTACCTTGTTTCAACTCCATTACCGCGTAAACTTGGTTATAGACCATATTAATTATTCTTCCTACCATCGACTAAACCGCAAAACCTGTGTCTTTTTCTCAAACAGATGTTGCGAGTTGCGACCCTCGCTGCATAGGCTCATTAGCAATGTCTTAACTACATAGTCTGACAATGGATTATTTATAGGACGATTCCAACGATATGCTTAATACCATTATTGCTCTGAAAGTTCAGGCTGTCGATGCTTGGAATAGGTTGGTAAATTTTCTTCTAGAATTAAGAATTTGTGTTTCGGGCAATCTCCATATATCTAACAAAACTCTCTCGCCCCATGAAAACCCTAGTAGCCAAACAAAAACCCTAATAGCCGCCACACCACCCCAGCAGGCTCGCTGGTCGGCCGCTCTACCGGTCGCCGGCGAGCCTGTCTTCAGTGCTATAGCGTAGGTCGAGTGCTCTGTCTTTGTTATTTTACGTTGGTTTTTTGTGCGTTGGTTTTGTGCGTCGAAGTGAGGGCCTTCGTCGGTGGTTTCCGTTGGCTCTAGGCCCCCGCTTCCCTGTCCCGGTCGCCGGTATCCCCCTTCCCCTCCCCCTCCCCCTCGTACCCCTCTTGCTTCCCCACCCCTAGTCCCTTTTTCAGCTGGTTTCCCCTTCCCCCATCCCTTGTTAGGTGGTGTTTGGCTGCCTGAGTTTGCTTTTCGGGTCGCCGCCACCGACGGATTGGTATCCCCTTCCCCCTGTTTGTGGTTTCAGTAGTTTAGCGTTTTAGGTCTTCCCTTCCCTCTATTCGTGGTTTCAGTTGTTTAGCGTTTTCGGACCAGTTTGTGTTCCTAGGGTGTTGTGTTAGTCAGTCTGTTCTACCCCCGTCGCTGTAGGTTTGATTGCATCGAAGGTTCCCGTCCCCGGTCCCCGGTCCCCGTCCTCATGTCTTGTAAGCACGAGTCCCGAAGTTAGGTTTGTGGTAGTTTTGGGCTTCCCCTCCCCCCCGTTAGTGTCGGGCTCCCCTACCCCCTTCCCCCTGTTAGTGTCGGGCTTCCCCTTCCCCTCCCCCGGTTGTTGGAGTTTCCCAACAGTTAAGTCAGGTATTTTCTTAAAAACTGTGTTCAATCTCCGAATAAACGGAGTGCGTTGTTTTCGAGTTGTTCAAGTTGTTATCGGTGGTTGGTTGTGGCCATCGAAAAGTTTTAGTCAGTTGGGTCAAGATTGGTGGTTCAAAATAGTAACAGTTGAGTATGTCGGTTTTTTGCTTTATGTGCTGATGGTCAAGGTGACTCACGATGTTCGTGAGCAAGGACGAGGTGATGATAGGTTTTCATGGTTGGGACGAGTATTTACCGGTTTTGAAAACCGGCGATGTGTTCGATGGCTCAACTTGTCTGGCTCTCATTTTAGCTTGGCATTGATCTTAATGGTCTTTGCCTTGAAAACTTCAAATATGCAGGCGGCACCCCAGTTGCATCTGGGGGTTTACAGCACGCCCACTCATCAGCGTTTCTCCTTCATCATGGAGAAACCTGATATACTCTCGCTCGAGAGTAGTGAATCACAATGGAACGTGACTCCTCACATAGTCATGAGCTCAGAATCCCAAGTGATGACAGATCATTGGGATTGCTCATACGGCGAGACGCGATGTTCGCCGTTGGTTGTTCGTTGTCCAAATCGTAATCGTCAATCGCTTCTTCAACCTCTTCCATCAGTCATCCGAGGTTTGGATCCACCATCATCAAGACTGACCAGCGACGCGCCCCTCTCTACGCGAATTTATTTCGTTTGTATTTCTTTTTGTATTAGGTGGACTGTACGAGCTCTTCAGGCTCCTTTAGGTTTCTGTGTTTGTTTTAGTTTGGGTTGTATTAGCATTAGGCTGTACTTCCTCTTTTAATTAATGTACGATTTCTCGTTGTCAAAAAAAAAAAAAAAAATTTCTTCTAGAACAACAAAGCTGCTAGGGCTCTTTAATTGGACGCCCAATTTACTAACACAAAATTGGAGCACTTTGATAGCATCAAAGCATATTGTACTCGTGTGAAGGTTTTGGCAGATGGTCTATGGAATGTGGGTGATACGGTAACGAATAATCATATGGCGCTGCAACTTCAAAAAGGTTTATCCGATGATTGCAAACCTTTTTGATCTTCTGTGCAACACAATAATCCTATTCCCTCGTTCGATACCCTTCGTTCCATGCTAGAATTTGAGGAGCAAAGCAACGCTGACACTACTATCGTGGCTTTGGGTTCTGAATATGCTCTATTTTTCACTTTAATGCTGGTAGTCTGCAAACTAATGGGATAGCAGATTCTTGTGGACAACAATTCTCCAAATCGCCATCAAAAAGGCAAGATAAACAACCGCAACCACCGGGGCAATCTTACTCACACCAACAACATTTGTGGTGATGGTGGTAGTGGAGGGTAACCAGCGGGCGCAATAGCGTACTTAACAGTAGTTCCCTCAACAGTGGGTTGACCCACCTAGGGCGTCATGGGGCCACAACCATAGGTCATATCTCTATGCCCTTATCCTACTCCGAGTTGGCCCTAACGGCCACCTTCGAGGCAGTAGCAGCCCCAGCCTGGTCTTCTTGGTTCCCGACCACCTCAAGTTCACTACACTACAACTACTCCTCCTAGACATGTGCACCAACTAAAATTTATCAGGCATCCAAACTATGTCGTTGTATCCCCCCGGATGAAAATTACTACTTGGATACCGGTGCCACGTTCGACATGACTCATTCGCAAGGTACTCTCTTGTCTTATTTTCAATTCTGAACAAATAAAAGTAATCCAATTTTTTGTGGTAGTAGCGTGATTTCAATTCGTGGTTATGGACACACCTAACTCACCAATACAAATCCCCACTTGACCCTTAAAAATGTCCTTCATGCACCCCACCTCATTAAAATCTTATTTCTGTTCGAAAATTCAATACTTATAGTATGGTTTTCGTTGAGTTTGATCCTTTTAGGGATTCCATGAAGGAAAAACACGAAGCGTAATAGCTCGGGCGACCTTTGTCCATTTACCTCAGATCATCGAGCCCATTCATCATCTTCCCATTCTGCTTTTGTTGTTATTTCTCCTAGTACTTGGCACTCCCCTCTATCATCTAGGAGATGCAATTCTTAGTTCTTTGCATCATAGTAATCTCATTCAATGTATTAATGTTTGAGCCAATTTTTGTCATTCTTGTCCTTTGGGATAATTAATAAAAATGCCTTTTTAACAATTCTCTTTTATTTACTACTATGCCTTTTGATACTGTTCACAATGATTTATGGACATCTCCCCTTGTTAGCTCTTTCGACCATCGTTATTATGTTGTATTCCTCGATAACTATAGCAATTTCTTGTGGACTTTTCCAATTGCTCAAAGACCACAAGTTTACAACTTATTCTTGTCCTTTAGAACATATATTAAAACTCAATTTGAAAAAGACATTAAAGCTTTCAAATGTGATAATGACCGTGAGTTGGATAATGGTTCATTTCCTAAATATTGTGAACAACACGGTATGACTTTTCGGTTCTCATGCCCTCATACCTCTTCTCAAAATGGTAAAGCGTAGTAAAAGATTAAGTTGATCAATAATATTGTTCGTACTTTATTACTTCATGCTTCTCTCCCGTCTTCTTTTTGGCATCATGCTTTAAAAACAACTACTTATCTAGCTCCTTAACATTTTACCCTAAGAAAATCCTAGGTTATAAATCTTGGGCACAAATTTTGTATCAAAAGACTCCAACTTATTCCCATCTTAGAATTTTTGGGTGCTTTTTTCTTTCCTCTCTTTCCTTACTCAAATAAATAAGCTTCAATCTCGATCCACTCCTTGTGTCTTCCTCGGTTATCCTTCTAATCATAGAGGGTACAAATGTTATGATTTATCGAGTCATAATATTATTATTGCCAAGCATGTTTGTGTTGATTACCTTTGATGAGTGATATTTATATCACTCAAATACCTTATCTCCCTCATGTTTAGAGTCATTTTTCCTCTTCATTTATCACTTTCTAGCTTATTTTGCTTAATTTAGAGTAATTGAGTTATTTGTAACTTATTTGTGAATATTAGTTATTTTGGCTATTTATATATGGTTTGGTAATGCTTATTTATGTTTGATGTTGTAGGATTAACTTTAGAGGTCTCCATACCACACACCAAGCATAGAGTGGAGCAATTTTGCCAAAATAAGAGCTTTTGGAAGGATTTGTGTATAAGGGTCATATTCAAACGTTCATAACTTTCATCACACAAAATATTTTTCAGTGATTCATGTTGGAGATGAAAGTTTGGCTCAATATCTTTCCAACGAGTGGTCACAAGCCCAATTCTGATGAAAAATGAAAGAGATATAGCTATTTGAAGTCAGGCGCGTCTGCCAGAAATGCGCGCCCGCTCCGTATTGTCTAACGCGCCCGCGCAATAGGCCCAGAAAACATTTTGCCTGCGTGAAATTGTATGGAGAGCCCGCTCCAAACTATTTAGAGCGCCCGCGCCGTTTGAATTCTGCGGAAATTCTGTTTTTTGGCCCGTTTAATGATGTAATGTATAAATCTTTTAAAAGGACGGATCCCTAACTTTTGAAGGGGGGGGGGGGGAAGGAGAGCTAGCATCCATTGTTGAAAGCTTGGATTTTGAAGAATCTAAGAAGGAAACTTGAATATTTGGAGACTCCTTGCAACTTTAATGAGAATTTCTTACTCTCTCTCATGTTTTGTTGCTTTATCTATTTATTTTCATGTCATTTTCACTCTATTTACTTGTTCATTCTAGATTAGTGTTTGATTTCATGTTTTTAGTTTGTTATTTAGTTCCCTTTTTTATAATTTATTATGATTTGTGAGTAGTTATTTTGCTTGGGAGGGGATGGAGCCATTAATGATATCATGAGCCTTTGGGTGCCTTTGGGTCATATTTGGGATTATTTTGGAAAATGAAATCAAATAAGCAATAGGGATTTTATTATTGGTTTTTGTGATTGGCCTCCATGGAAACTTAATTATTAGTCACTTTAATGAAGTATTGAAAGAAGAAATTGAAGAGTTGACTCCCTATTTGTTCACTTAACTATTGCATGAAAATAGGGGTTTTAGTTAAGGGATACATTTAGTCATCTTGTTATTTATGCTCTTGAGTTGGGGGTTTGTTGCATGAAAATAGGACATAATCTCCAATTTGAGTAACCCTCTTTAGCTTGAAAGAGTAATTAGGGATATGTTAGATGATCCCTTTGATTCATTCTCTTTATACTACCCCTTTATTTGCCTAATTATTTTCATGATTGAAATAATTGGTGAATTCTCCTACCCTAGTTCCTTTTGTTTAATAGTTTTTAGTTGATAATTGACAAATCTCTTCCCTATATCTTAGCCTAGCTTATTATAATTAACATTTTCGGTGATTACCCTTAGTCCTTGTGGAAGAATGACCCTTGCTTGCCATTATACTTAGGTTAGTGGTTAGTTAGGTTGTTTGATTTAGGAGTTTTGTCCAACGACCAAAATATCCTTTGTCATCCTCTTCTCCAAAATTCACAAGTCTAAGTCTTCTTCTTATGATTTTTTAGACAATGAACACTCTCCCTTTCAACTTCCATATTTGCACCGAATTGCATGCAATGAAAACCACACCTCTTCTCCCACATCAGTTGCTATGATCTGTCCAAATGAGCAGGCCCAATTGGATCATTCTTCTACTCTCACCCACACAAAAAATGCTCCCATAACTCCTTTGTGGACCTGTAATCCCCCGTAATTTTATATAATTATAAATATATTTTTGGTAGTTTAAAATATATTTATAACTATAGTTTGAACTACATTATAAATGAATATGTTGATGGCAATAAGTCAAAGTCGATATTTCATAAATTAAAGACATAGTTGTCGATATGTATAAGTTAGATTGGTACATTAATTGCATACAAAATAATTTTTATAAATTAACAGTTTATGGACCCACTTATATATTTTGTTTTTACATTTTACATTTTAATTTTATTAAGGTATCATGGTTTAACTAAACTACCTAAAATATATAAATACCTACTTAATAATAATTTTTCCCAAAACCCTAATTATTTCCCCCTCACCCGGTTTTCTTCCCCTACCTTGACCCCTCTCTCTCCCCCCTCACTACCGTCAGCCACCTACCACCTCCCTGCCGCCGTCGGTCCCGTCATCAGCCACCCACCGGCGCCCCTTCCCTTCTTCTTCTCCCTTTTACATTATTTTGGTCAAAGCTCTTGATGGGATTTGGTATGATACTTATGAGATTGATTGGCTCGATGAGATCGATAAGATTAATATTCAAATCTTTTTTCTTAGAACGTATTGATTCGAACCCATAAATGGAACTACCACCCACTAGCATGTTGTCGCCAGAAGCAGAACCCCAATTTATTTTATAATTAAATCCTAAGTATGATTTAATATGAATTTACTTAAAAGTTATTAACTTTATAAACTCGTATTTTTGTTTCGGGTTTAATTAATGTTTAAAGCATGCTTAGGGAGAAATTTTAAGGTTTTATCCATGAAACATTATTAGTAGTATAACTAATTAAATGTATGATTATTTTATATTATAAAGTTAATATTTTTGATCGATTTATGAAGTTTTAATCGCATATTATATGGCCGCCAATGTTTAATTTAGTTTCTAACATTAAATTGTGTAATGTTTTATGCAGTCAATAAATATAGGAATTGTATTACGAGATTTATTATGCAAAATTTATAATTTTCGGGAGAGAAAAAGAAATTCAGATTTATTGTCAATTTTAAAAGGGATTTTAGAGGTTCGAAGGAGTAAAAATTGGGACTTTATGCCCTAGTATTTGTTAGTAGGTTGTACATAAATGTTGGGCACAAAGCTTAAGCTTTAAAGTGTAGATTTTTATGAGTTTTTTATTAGGAACTGGGTAAAACTGTGCATCTATGTTACATTTCTAAAGTCCCTCGTCAGCAGGTTCATCAAGCTCATGTTTTTGCCAACACTTTTAGATGCTCTTTATAGTTTTGTTTAATTTCTTTATTTTAGTTTAGATATATAAAGCTGGAATTTCAATTAGGAAGATTAGAGTATAAATTTGGTTACTAGCATTCTAGCAATAGTTAGAACGATTTGAAACTTAGTAAAACTCACGTATTGGAAGTTATAATTTTAAAAGGGAATTTTATTAGTCGCATAAAAATTTCCAGATTTTATTATTATATTTAAAGAGAATTTTAACTTATTTAAAATGTGATTTTTGGGGTGTTTAAAGCCTAAGACTAGTAGTTCATGGCTCTAGCTATTGAAATTGGTTTTTAAAATTAAGTTGGGTAGTAAATTAAGACCTTTAAGAGGGACTTTTCCTAAATATGGGTTGCTGTAATTTTTTTACTGCAGAATCAATATTAATTGATTTATATGGATCGTAGAAGATGAGTTCTCCTTCGGTGATTTTTAATTGAAAAGTGGCCCACATGATTTTTTTACACAAGGCACGTACATGACTGCGTGCTTTGGACATAGCATCATGTTTAAGTACCAAGAAGGAAACTTAGTATCATGCTTAGGGAACATTTTTTTGATGAGATTGTTTGGTAGAAACCGAAATATAGCTATTTTGGTTGTCTGAAAGCATGATGAATGGTTTTGCATGTTTGTATGAATTGTTTAGCAAACATGATGTTATGGATATTATGGTTGAATATTCACGCATGACATTATTGGAATAAATGTTAATTGATTAAGTGGAATAAATGAGGATTGCTCCATGAGGTATTCATTTGAGAAATTATTAATACTCATGCACGACTTATAGTATGTTTGAGTATAGGTGGTTATGTCTTATGACAAGGTTTTGTTGACATTGTTCAACAGATTGAGTTAATTAATAAAGTGTTGCAGTGAACTTGAGTGTTTAATTGTGTGATTAAATTGTGTTGGTGAAGGAGCAACAAAACTCTGGATGAGTGCACGTCTAGAGTATTGACTAATTTGACGGGTTGGGAATTCGGGGTGTATTTATTACCCGTTTCTTTTAGGCGGAGTCGCTTGATCCACGTACTCTATTTTTCTTGATTGGGGCCCTGTTCTTTTGAACTTATTTTGGCTGAAATTAAATTAAATTAGATTAACTGAACTGAAATTAAGTTAACTTAACTAAAACTAAATTGATTATTATTATTATTTTTTATTTAATTATGATAATAATTATTATTATTATTTATCATTATTAGTATTATTATTATTATTACTTTATTATTTAATATTTCTTATGATTATTATTATTATTCATTCATTATTATTAATTATTTTATTATTATTATTTATTATTTATTATTTATTATTATTGTTATTATTTATTTATTTATTATTATTATTATTATTGTTATTATTATTATTTATTATTACAATTATTATTATTTATCATTTATTATTTACTATTTATTATTTACTATTTATTATTATTATTATTATTATTATTATTTATTATTACTTATTTATTATTATTATTATTATTATTATTATTATTTACTATTATTATCATTATTTTTTATTATTATTATCATTATTATTTATTATTTCTTATTTATTATTATTATTATTTATTATTTATTAGTATTAGTATTATTATTATTATTATTATTATTATTATTATTATTATTATTATTATTATTATTATTACTACTATGATTCTTATTATTTATTATTACTAATATTATTACTATTTATTATTATTATTATTATTTATTATTATTATTATTATAATTTATTGTTTATTATTTATTTATTATTATTACAATTATTTATTATTATTTATTATTATTATTTATTATTTATTATTTATTATTTTAATTTAATATTTCTTCTTCTTATTATTATTTATTATTTATATATTGATTTATTATTATAATTATTTATTATTATTAATATTTATTATTATTATCATTATCATTTATTATTTATTATTTAATATTTAATATTTAATATTTATTAATTAATATTTAATATTTATTATTTAATATTTATTATTATTGTTATTATTTATTTATTATTATTATTTATTATTATTGTATTATTATTATTATTTATCATTTATTATTTATTATTTACTATTTATTATTATTATTTATTTATATATTTATTAATTATTATTATTATTATTATTATTATTATTATTATTATTATTATTATTATTATTATTATTATTATTATTATTATTAAGTTGAGCTTAACTGAACTTAAATTAAATTAACTGATATTAAATTAACTGAACTGAAATTAAATTAACTAAACTGAAATTAACTGAAAATAAGTCCAAAAGAACAGGGCCTGGGTACTCGGTGGCTGGGGATAGTCCTTGTACCTTCCTTTTCCTAGTTAGGGTTGATATCTCAAACTAACTTAGTTGTAAGGAGTCGCGCTGTTACAACACGTGGCGCAACACGATAATTTATATGGTTGGAAACCCGTGGTCTGTTTCTTACTTCGATTGTTCTAATAATTTAAGTGATGTTTGGTGGCATTGGTTCTATGAGGTGTTATTGTTGTTTTTGCATGCTAGACCTTATTCATGTTTAACCCTAAAAGGACGACTTTAGGCTATTATGATACCATGTTAGATTGTATATACTCAACTTCGCTGATTATGTGCTTTTGTTTGTGTGTGTTGTCCATCCATTTTGGTGGACCTGTGCTGATCCATTTTTCCACGTGGAAAATTCTAGGGGGCAATTTTACACAGGTGATCGTAAATGATGTGGATTTCAGATGAGTTCATGTAAGGGTGAAAGTTCGGTGTACGGTTTGGACTTAGGCCTAGTCCAATCCGATTCGAACAAAACTTGGACTACAATTTTCTAATTCGAATCCAATGCAATTAGAGATTGAGTCCAAACTGATTCAATTTGAATTTTCAGACGATAGAGTGGATCCGATCCGAAATATCCAATTTTTTAAAACTTTATTTTTTCGGTGAAATAAATTAGACACGAGCATCAAAATAAAGTTTTGATAGGCACGAGAATCAAAATAAAAATTTTGATAGTAATTAGGAAGTTAGACAATTAGAGTTTTAGGGGAAGGGAATGACCACCAGACCATTTGGTTTTTTTTTTTTTAGAAAAGAATATTTTTATCCCAATTCTATTATACAATTCAAGGCCTATCTACTATTTGGTTATTTTGGATTTCTGTATCCAATCAACCTCAATCCGATCCAAAAATCCAATTTTTGCAAGAAATCTCAATCCAAATCCAATCCGAACATAATTTGAGTCCAATCCAAATTACTACTTTAGTTTGGATTGGATTGTCTGTTTTTATCCGAATGACTTTCACTCCTAAGTTCGTGTGAATCATCTGGGGTAATGGGTGTGATATGAGTGTACAATTTTTTTTTTTTAATTAGATGTGTTTCGTTTAAGGAGTTGGATTCCTGAACAGTTTGTTTTGGGTATAATGTTTAATTTAGAATAATTAACTATGTTTTGGATTATTGGGTTTTTAATAAGGGCCGAAGTCGGTTCCAAATTGTAGTACATTAAAGTATGGTTATTTTAATTTAGAGGTTTATTTTATTTAGAGTTAGTTAATTTCCACTGTAAAATTTTGAATAAGTCGAGACGTTATTACATTGGCGGTAGCACTTTAATAATTTTCTTGGGTTTTAGTTGGAAAATATAATTTAAAAGTGGAGAGAATTATTGAAAAATATGCTCCCATAACTCCTTTGTTGACCCAACTCCATTCCCCTCCTTTGGACCCGACCACATCGCAGCCTTCCAGCTTCTTCTCCAAACTAAACCCCGCAGCCTACCCATTGTTCTCTATCTCAGGTCCAATCTTCACAGCATTCCCCTTCTAGCTCAGGCCCATATTGCCCCATGCCATATTGAATATTCCGTAATCCATATAGTGACACAAAAGCTCAAAATATGATTTATAGGCATTCACAATTCACAAACTGCTTCCCTCGAACAGAAAGAGCGGGATTTCAACTTTTCAATTAAATTAGGGCATTACTATTTACCGTCCGTATTTACTAAAAATCGTCTATATTTTTTCCTAAATATCCCTAAACTACCCTTCTCACTCTCACTCTCTCACTCACTCACACCTCACCCCAACCATCGCAACCACCACCACACCGGCAACCACCACCACCACCGCAACCACCACCAACCACAAACCACCACCACCACCACCACCACCACCATGGCTTTTTCCAAAAAATTGTTTTAGCCATGGTAACGGAATTTTCATCCGTTATCACCATGGTGGTAACGGAATTTTCATCCGTTGCCATGGCTTTTTCAAAAAAAAAAAATTTTTTTTTTTTGGAAAAACCCTTGGTAACGGATGAAAATTCCGTTACCACCATGGGGGTAACGAAATTTTCATCCGTTACCGTGCACTAGTGGCAGCTTTTTTTTAAAAACTAACCACATTCTGTTCCGGTGTGGTTGGCGGCGTTGACGGTTCTTCGTGGTGCTCTGGTGGTGGCAGTGGTTCGCGATGTTGGTGGTCAGGTGGTGGTGGTGATGGTGGTGGTGGTGGTGGTGGTGGTGGTGGGTGGTGGTGGTGGTGCTGGGGGGTGGTGGTGGTGCGAGAGGTGAGAGAGTAAGAGTGGGTAAAAAGGGGGTATGGGGGGAATTTTAAGGAAAAAAATACGGGCGATTTTTAGTAATTACGGACGGTAAATAGCGATTGGGTTAAATTATTATGGTAAAAATTACTTGGTAATGTGCTCAAATGGAGACACCCTTTAGTCCAATTGTTAGGAAAATTGTTGAAGAAGTTGTGGCTTCACCAAAGCGGACCTTCACTCGTCCTACAAAGGTTCCGTAACCCCTTCAAATCCCCAAATTACAAGCTTTTAAATTTGATTACTTTTAATATTAGGGTTTCCAAGGCTGGGAATTTGGGTAAAGGGTTTTTCTATTATATTGATCTAAATTAAATTTTAAGTATTTTAGTAGTTTATGGTGATGGGTTTTACTGGAATTGCAGATTTGTCTTGAAGAATGGTGGCTTTCGAAACTTGAAGGTGGGAAAGGTTTAGCTGTAAGCGGTCGGCCAATTGAGCTCAGAAAGTAAAGATACACCCTTTCCTTTTGTGTTTGTACAATCTTTTGTAATTTGGTTGTGTTATTTGCTTGTAATTGTATTAGATTTCATCATGTTAGAATATGGTGTATGTTTCATACTAGTAACTGGTGCGTGTAGCTTGCTATAAAATTATGACATTTTTCGCTTGGTTTGGTTTGTCGGTCGTAGAGCCTAAGTTTGGCGGGAGTATCATGTTAGAATATGGTGTTCGTTGGCTTCGGGGCTGTCTTATTTGAGAGGTTTTCAGTTTGGTTAATCGTCTACGTTTGTAGTCTATGTTAATATATTCCACCTCAGCTCAGCTCTAGAGTTAGTTTCTGTTAGATCCTACTGTATATAAAGGATCATCTACTAATTCTTACAACTATTCATTCATACTTACATTAACACTCAATGTTGGGCCTTTCATATTGGCATCTGTCAAGCAACTAGATAAGGACCTCTATTGGACGATCATTCCCAATGAGGATTACCTTACCAATATGCTATTATTGTAAGGACACTAACATGTGAGGGGGAGTGTTGAACCCCATATATGTTGTGCACATGTGAGTTGTCCCACATTGGAGAAAAAGAGGAGAAAAAGTACCACAATTTAAGCCAGAGGAGCTACTCCTACTATTGCCAATTAGTTTTAATATGGAACCTCCTTTGGGCTTGTATGTGGACCAACCTCTCCTCCTCCTTATTGGGTTGTCCAAGCCCATTTTCAGTCATATCAAATTTATCAGTCTATTCACAATTGACTTAGAAGTGGGGCTGGGGTTAGTCTGAGGGTGGAGCTTAGGTTTCTTGGTAGTCTACCTGGTTTTTCTTTCCTAATCGAAAATTGTGCACTTCATTCTTTTACCATGGAAATGAAGGATATTTATTTGGTGGACTTTTCCCTCAATGAAGTTCATTTTGTGCTTTAAATTGCGAATTGCAATGTGATCTTTATTGATTTTATGTACATCAGAAAGAGGCAGATGACTAGTGTGCTCCCTCCATCCCAAATAATCAATACAGTTTAGCTTTCACACATGCCAATGCACAACTTTGGCTGTTAGTGTCTTTAATTATCTAATACTTGAAAATTTTAAAAGACTTGATATTTTGAAAATATACATTGAGACAAATCCAACATTTTACTACCTCTGTTTCTTTTTAAGTGCAACACTTTGACTTTTGCACTATTCACACACCTCACTTTGACCTTTTTTTTTTTTTTAAAGAAGTCCCAAAGGACACTATATTTCATTAATTAAAGCCATACGGCATCTACAATTGCCAATTAACTATATTGAAAACAGATAGAACAAAATAAAACAAGAATTGGTGAAGGGTTGAGAATCCAAATACATAAATATAACAATTCGGCATATTCTCGTTTTGTTGTCTCATACAACTTTTTGAGTGGATCCGTCGACGCTTCATAATTTTGTGGGGAAGAAAATTCTTGTGTTGATTTCGTAATCCGAATCCGATCAATAAACATCAATCGTAAGCCCGCATAACTGGAGACCCTATTACGCGCAAATAAAACCTTGTCTTTCGAAGGAGTTCGAAAAACCCTGTCTTTTGAAGGAGATCGAAAAAACCTTGTCTTTCGAAAGAGAATAACCCTTTCTTTCGAGGGAGAAATTATTATAACCTAAGAAATAAAAAAAAATTAAAAGAAACAAAGATTTGGGACTTTCCACCGATAAGATCCGATGGAATCCCCTTCAAAATTGACAATGGAGGCTAGGGTTTAGGAGAGAAGAGAAGAAGAGGAGGCTAGGGTTTCACTTTGACCGTATTTTTTACTAATATATAAAAACCAAAATGATCATATATAATGTTGTTAAATTTGTTTCAATGAGTATTTCCATAATATCAACTTTTTATAATTTTATAAGTACATAATTAGAGACATCCATGGTCAAAGTTGTGTATTGACAAGTGTGAAAGTCAAACTGTTGCACTTATTTAGAAACGGAGGTTAGTATTAATAGTATATATGAACATTTTTCTATATATATATTTGTAGAAAAATGATGGTCAAATTAGGTTATGTGAATAATGCACATGGTCAAACCATATCGATTAATATGGACGAAGGGAATAGTTTTTATTGCTGAGATTAGAAGCGCATACAAGGGAAAGACCAGTGTACTCATTTCCCTCTTGGATTTGCTTTGCTCTTATTTTCCATTGAGCAAGAAGTTAGCTTTAATTACTTTCCAATTTGTATTTTTTTCTGTAACTCTGTTCCTTTTTATTTTCTTACCTGGTCTGTTATTGACGTGAGAAGCTTCATGCTGATATTCAATGTCGAAACTTAAAAAACCTTCTTGACTTGTTTATCAGATGCACCGTCTATAATCAAGTTATGGGTTTGTAACTCTATATTAGAAGCTGTTTCGGGTAAAAACTTGTGAGATGGGGGAGTTAGTCAAGATGAGGGGCCGATGACCGTTGAGAATAGCCGAGTGCTCGAATGGTACCGCTGAGACCTGCAAGAATGAAGGTCAGACTACCCCGGGGGTGTTTCCGGGATTGCCCCTCCGACGCTCAAGTCAGTTGAGATGCTTAACAGTAAGTATTGAGCAGTTGGTCTAGAATTTATTACCTGTTCATTGATGAGACATTGGGTATTTATAGTGTTGTGGATTCCCATAAAGGGAACAGTGATAGGATGGGCCTTAGGGAGATTGTTGGCTATGTTGCCTTTTCAGGCAATAAGCCTTTTTGCCCCTTGCCTGGGATTAGGGTAACAATCCTGTGGGACCCATTGTGCCCCCTGTCTGGGGTTTGGTGGTCCTTCCCATAAGAACCGGACCTAGAGAATATTGGGCCAAAACATTAGCCCCATGCGAGATATGTGAGGGAGGGCTTCCCAGAAATCGCATGTCTCGCGGAAAGTTGAATCTGTACTTGGCTGGGGTTGGACCTGTGCATCTTGAGGGGTATCTTAAAGTGCGTTAGAGATGTTCCGGAGATCAACGAATTCTATATGCCTCGAGGGATGTATTTGTCCTTGACCCTGCTTGAAGTGTCTAAGGGGCCAATGAGCTCCCATGCATCTCGAGCGACGTCTTTGACCTCGCTCGAGATGTCTCAGGGGTTAATGCGCCCCATGTGCCTCAAGGGGCGTCTTTGACCTCGCTCGAGATGTCTCAGGGGCTAATGAGCCCCATGTATCTCGAGGGGTGTCTTTGACCTCGCTCGAGATGTCTCAGGGGCTAATGAGCCCCTCCATGTATCTCGAGCGGCGTCTTTGGCCTTGCTCGAGATGTCTTAGGGGATAATGAGCCCCTCAATGTATCTCGAGGGGCGTCTTTGGCCTCGCTTGAGATCTCTCAGGGGCTAATGAGCCCCATGTATCTCGAAGGGCGTCTTTGGCCTCACTCGAGATGTCTCAGGGGCTAATGAGCCCCATGTATCTCGAGGGGCGTCGACCTCGCTCGAGACGTCTCAGGGGCTAATGAGCCCCATGTATCCCGAGGGGCGTTTTTGGCCTCGCTCGAGACGTCTCAGGGGCTAATGAGCCTTATGTTCCCGAGGGGCGTTTTTGGTTTCGCTCGAGATGTCTCAGGAGCTAATGAGCCCCGTGTATCCCGAGGGGCGTTTTTGACCTCGCTCGAGATGTCTTAGGGGTTAATGAACCCCGTGTATCTCGAGGGGTGCGTGCTATATCTCTCTTTGGAGGATGTTAGATGAGTACGCTGCATTCCTTGAGAGATATCTTTGAACCATCGCTCTGAGGCGTTTCGAGGACCGATAGGGCCTGCGTACCCCGAGGGGTGTCCTGATGCCGTAGCGCTTGACGGGTACCGACTCCAGTAGTTGGGGTGACTCGGAGTATCCCTCGCTCGATGTGGGCGAGGTGCCTAATTGTAGGTCTTTTAGGCTTAGCTGGACTTAGTCAACCCGGTGAGCTGGGGTGGACTGATCGGGCAGCTAAGGCTGGTAGTTCCGGTAAGGGTGACTGTTGGTCCTGGTTTAGGGCCCAATGTTAACCTCGTTGCTTCTGAGAGTTTCTCAAGCCCGCGAGATACCCACCGTTTCATACGGTGTTTGTTTATAAATAGGGGGGACCGGTCATTTGTCTCATTCACGTTCTTTGGATTGTTGCTGCATAAAAGATTCCCTCGAGGCTGCTCAAGTCGACCGGCGTCATTTGTCAAGGTCCAGGATCTCGAAGGTGCTTTGGATAAGGTACGACCCACTTCCTTCCCTCTATTTTTATTAATAAATGGACCCTTCCGGACAGGATCCCCTTTTGATAAGTAATGGGGGTTCTTTGTCTGGCTCGGATACCCCCCCCATCTCTCGAGCCCTTGTTCGACGGAGTGTTAATAAATGGGGTGCCCGTGGTGTCCGTAGCATTCGACTGCCCCGATCCCACAAGGGTGCTCGACGCTTTACCGTGCTCAAGCGACGGGGCTTCAATAACGTCCGATGGGGGAGAAGAGATAAATAATCCCCCATACGAGGTGACGTTGCTCACCCTCGGGCAATTAGGAGTTACTTAGACTATCTTCTCGATGGCTAGGTTGTTCGAGTAATGGAGGGCAGCAGTGAAGATCTTTCCCACGAGCCGAGCACTAGCGGTGGAGAGAAGAAGGCCCGGACTCAGGGCAAGGGCATCACGCACTTCTTCATTCGAGGACCTTTCATGCAGTTCCTATTGGACAACCTGCGCTTTCTCGAGACGTCGTACTGGATTCGACATCCATACTCATTGTACATCCCTGAGCCAGACGATACCGTATGCACACCTCCGACGGGCTGCGTGGCTTTGTATAAGGCTTATCTCGAGTTGGGGTTAAGGATCCCCTTCCATCCCTTCATCGTCGAGGTGTTGCGCTCTTATAACCTGGCTCTTTGTCAGTTGATGCCTAATAGCGTAGGCTCGCTGGTTGGGTTCTTGGCCATATGCGATATGATGGTGGTCGAGCCATCCCTGGTCCTCTGGCGGAACTTGATGAAGTTGGTCTTGATGTCTGCGACATCGAAATGGTGAAGGTTGGTACACCTTCCAGGGTCGCTTTCCTTACAAGATCGTGGGGACCATGCCTTCGAACCAACAGAACTTTCGGACGGAGTTCATGTATGTATATCGAGCTGACAGTGGGACTTTCCAGTTGTTCCCTGTCTCGAGGGCCCGAACATGGCTTTAAATAGGTCGGTGCCCAGAATGTCGGAAGACGAGGCCATAGTTGCCATCTACTGCCAGACCATCACTTCGATAGTCAATGGCGATCAAAAGCAGGCCCCCACCCATTGGAATCCTAGCGCAGAGGATCTGAGTGACGAGCATTTCCTCTCTTCGATGGGATTGAGCCCGGCTTATCGATGGGATTGAGCCCGGCTTATCCCAAGGGTAGGGCCTTCGCTGCTAGGTGTCTACTCGTCTTGATCGATATGTATCGTAGGCTAACCTTTATTTGTTTTGTGCAGTTATTGCCCGTCGAGAGCTTAGTGAAGCCATGCAGAAACGGCTGACGGCTAACCAGAGGGTGCAGGAGCAGATACGCTCGAAAGTGTCGAGGGGGGAAACTCGAGTTCCTTGCCCTCCCAAGGTGACTTACGCCTCTCGATTTGATCATTATGCCTTTCGTTTTCTCTTCTAACTTCTGTTTTTCTGATAGGATCCGGTGAAAAGGCCTCGTGTTCGTCCTCCTTCGGCGGCGGCTATCGTGGCTCCCCAGGTGTTGGGGGAGAGGAGGAAGACAGCGACCCTCGAGCCTCCCTCTAGATCTACGGTGGCTTTCTCGAGGGTCGTGGAGGCACATGGAGAACCCCCTCGTCACGAGGAGACCCCTGGCCGGAAGAGGGCAAGGACGGAAGACTCGGACCAGACCTCGAAGCCCTTCACCGAGCTTTTTGGGGTCGAAAAGGCAAGGCGCTTTGACTTAGCTCTAAAGTGCTTTATGACCAAGGCAGATGTCGAGGCTTGCCGAGCTCTAAGAGAAGAAGAGGAGGTCGAAGGGCTTCATACCACCTGGAGTGCTAAGTTTTCTTTTTACTAAGCTTTCACTCTGTTGTTGCTTTCTTACATTTATTGCTTTGCCTGTTCTCAATGTTCAGTTCGAATGGCCGTCATGAGCCATCGATATACTATCGGCTTTCGTCGACTCCGGGAGGATCTCGCTCAGCAGAAGGAGCTTGCTTTGAACTACAAGCTCGAGCTTGAGGCCGCCCAAAAGCACCTCGAAGAGAAGGAGAACAACTTCACTATTCGGGAGGAGGGATGGAGGAGGAAGATCTAAGATGCCCGGAGCCAGCGGGATTCGATCCAGAGGCAGTTCGACTCATCGAAAGATGAGTCCTCGACTTCCAGGGAAAAGATCATCCTTGAGTGGCAGAGTTCTCAAGATGGTAGGGACTTTGCCGCAGACATGGGGCTCGAGGGGGCCGAGGTAGCGACAAGAGTCACTCTTGCCAAGCTGCGGGAGGCCTTGGCCAAGGTCTCTCCCTCGACCAACTGGGCCCTGGTCCGAGAAGGAGTATGACGCCATCGTGGCCGCTGAATTGGAAGCTGACTCTCCCCCGACTTTTGAGGCTCCTGTGGAGGGCGTCGATGGCTCTGGTTCCGAGGTCGGAGTTCGTGATGAGAACGAAGATGCCTCGGGCAGAGAGGATGAGGGTGGTGAGGACGAGCTCGATGACTCCTCCAGTTCGACCTCTCTCGTCTCCTCGAGTAGTTTGTCAAGCAGCTCTAATGATGCTGAGTAGATCTTGTATTCATGCTTTTGCCATTTGTATTTAGCTTTGATGTTCTTTAGGATGTATCTTTTGATTGGAATGGAAGAACCTTTTTCCCTTCGTTTTGTGTTGTTCCTCGACTTCTAATTTTAGTTGATGTGCTTATTTGAAATTAATTGTCCACGAGATGCTCTTATCTCGAGCGGTGCCTGCTAAGGTTGCTTCTCGAACAGGTTGCTACTTTCGAGTTGTAGCCCCTAACGAAGAGCTTTACTAAGCATCGAGGGGGGCAGTGCCCCTTCTTCGTAATTTGTGGCCTTGGATGATGTTTTTAGTACTGGGGGTAAGACCGTCTTTCTCATGCTATGAGTGCGCTGAGGGCTTTGGGCCCTGTACAAGTGGCATGCCTTTAGGGTGACGGGCTTCCGCTCTGGTGAGGCCCATGAGGGTAGTTATTACAGCCTTGGAATTCGTGATTTGTTTTTCTTATAAGTATGAGGTGTTTCAATGTTGTCATTATACCATTTGCACCTTCTTCCTTCAAACATTCAATCTCGACCATCCTTTTTGCTCCATTAAGATGTCTTAGACGTTGATCACCCCCGAGGCTCTTTGAGCGGCCAAACGCCGCCAGCTGGCGAAGGCTGGTTCGAATTCTACCTCTGTTGCCTCGAGGTTACCTGATACCTCGAAGGCGGTTAAGCTCGAGGCAGCGACCTCGACTGAGGATGTGGCTTTGGCTTCGGCCACTAAGGCCCTTCCTCCCTTGGCTCATGCGGTGAAGCAGGAGACCCTCGAGGCCAAGCCCGACGGGAAGCTTCCTTTTCCGCTTACTTTTCCTATCACTTCGTCTGGGGTGCAGCAGGCCCCGGCGAAGAGGCCGAAGGTCGAGGGGTCATCCCTTTCGGCTGCTCCCGTTCCATTTTCTGCCCTTTCGAGGGCAGATCTGGCAGGGAGGTTCGAGAGGGCCTCCGCTTTTCTGGTGACGGTTGCCGACGAGGCAGCATGCTGGGGTACCGATGGCCAGGAGTTCGAGGCCCTGGAGGCTACCATCGTCGCGATATGTGTCTGTTTCTCTTTTCCTTTTACTTGGTGATTTTTGTTGCTTACGAGCATGTGTTTTTTCGCAGCTCTCGATCAGGGTGTCTACTCTGGCCCACCGTCCTCGGGGCACTGCCCCTGCTGAAGTCAAGGACCATATGTCCTTCGATGAGAGGAGCTCCCTTAACAATCGGATCCGGATTGCTGTGCTGAAGCTTTCCGAGGCCGAGGGAGCCATCAAGAAGGATCAACTGGACTTCCAGGAGAAGATGGCGGAGGCCCAACAGAGGGGCTCGGCCAGTATGAGACATCGTCAGGCCTCGAAGGACAGGAAGGAGGCCTTGGCCAAAGTGGAGAAGGCCGACAAGATAGCTACCGATGCCGTCAAGGAGGCTACTGCTTGTCGGGAGCTGATAATCGAGAACTGAAAGCTCTCCGAGGCCGGGAAGATCTTCCTCGAGGATGCCTCCTCTCAAGCTTCCGAGGTTCGCCGCTCTAGGCTCTCAAGGACGTACGAGCTGTCCTTGAGAAGCTGTCTCCTGGCCTTTCTTGGCAGGAAGTGGAGGAGGGAGTCGTAGCCCTCTCCCAAGTGGAGGTTGAGGCTCCTCGAGGAGAGGGTGACGCGGAGGTTGCTCAGGTCGAAGACCAGGCTCCTGCTACTGCCAATCTCGAGGGCTGACGTCCTCGCACCCATGATACCGCCTCCCTAGTCTTCCTCTTTCTTCCTTATGGCTCCTACAAGGGTTAATGTTAGACCCTTATAGTTTAGTTCTAATTTATAGATGTTCCTTATGTTTGTAACCTTGCCATCTCGATGGCTTGTACTTCCCTTGATTAATAAAATTTGCTATTTCTCCCATCGACGTATTTCTATTTTAACAAGTTTATACCTTCGAAATTTTCTTGTCTATGCTTGGTATAACTCGATAGGTGTATTACAACTCGATAGGTATATACTTAAAGTGCATATTTCGATGTTCTACTTGCAAAATTTGCTGAGTCAGCTTGATATAACTCGATAAGTGTATTACAACTCGATAGGTGTATACTTAGAGCGCATACTTCGATATATTCTACCTGCAAAATTTGCTGAGACAACTTTATAAAAGATGGCTTCTCATTCTGCCAAGGATGGGTGTTCATAATAGATGCCCCTAATTTCGAGGGTTGAAACTTTGAAATGTACTGCTTCGAAGGCCGGACCCGGGCTTATACACCGATAAAACTTTCTAAGATTGTCCGCATTCCAAGGTCGGAGCTGGGGCAGCCTTCCTGGTCTTCGAGGCGGTACGTGCCTGGACGAACGACCTTAGTGATCTTGTAAGGTCCCTCCCAGTTAGGCTGCAGTTTGCCAAGGCAATGTTCCCTGCCTGTGGCTTCGAACTTCCGTAGGACCCAGTCGTTGACCTGCAGAGGTCGATGTTTAATTCGTCGATTGAAGAGCCTGGTGATTTTTTGTTTGTAGGAGATGGCCTTGAGGAGCGCGTTGCCTCGAGTTTCAGGGAGTAGGTCGACGTTTACGCGCTTCTCTGCTTCGTTGTTGTCGTGGTCATAGAAGGTTATCCGTGGTGAGGGGATACCGACTTCGACGGGCAGCACAGCTTCGCTCCCATGCACCAAGTTGAATGGTGTTTGTCCTGTGGCCTCTCGAACTATTGTCGTCGTGGACCACAATATCCCAGGCAGGTCATCAATCCATGAGCCTTTGGCGCCCTCTGGCATGGTCTTCAATCCCTTCAGAACTACTTTGTTGGCGGCCTCAGCCTGTCCGTTGGTCTGGGGTCGACTGACAGCGGAGAATCTGGTTTCGAAAGCAGTAATCTTTTGTTGGCCCACTGTTGAATTGGCGCCCATTGTCTAATATGAGGACTCGAGGGACGCCGAAGCGAGTTATTAGATTACGCCAGATGAACTGTTGAACTTGCTTGTCGGCGATGGAGGCTAGTGGTTGGTCCTCGACCTACTTCGTGAAGTAGTCGACAACGATCAACAGGAATCTCCGCTGGCCTGATGCAGGGGGAAAAGGTCCCAACTTGTCCATCTATGTGGGGCTCCTGTCGAGGGTAGTTATCCCTCTGTTGATGCTGGGGGTATTAAGTACCTCCCACATTATGGGGAGGGGTGGCAAATCTTCGGCGAAGCTGGCCAATCTCGACAGTGCATCTGCCTGTTGATTTTCCGTCCTTGGGATGTGGGTGATGGCAAAGGTAGCCAGATTGCTTACTTCTTCCTTGATTTTCATGAGGTACATCTTCATGCTGTCTTCCTTGGCTTCGAATTCCCCAGTAACTTATCCCACGATGAGTTGGGAGTCTGAGTGGGCCTTGATGTTTCGAGCACCCGCCGTTTTACAGAGTTGTAGCCCGAGTAAGAAGGCTTCGTACTCGGCTTCATTGTTCGAGGCAGTGAAGGCGAATTTCACGGCGTACTCCGTTATGTTCCTTTGAGGATCGAGGATTAACAGTCCGGCCCCGCAACCTGCTTTCGATGACCACCCGTCGACGAATAGCTCCCAAGGGCCTTCCATAATAGGCTCGGGCCTCGAGATACATTCGGCGATGAAGTCAGCCAGTGCCTGAGCCTTGATAGCTCGACGGGTTCGAATTCTATGCCGAAATCCGACAGCTGATTAGACCAATCCGTTACCCGGCTGGATTGGTTTTTGCCTTCGATTACCTTGCGGAGGGGCTGACTAGTTAACCCTTTGACAGGATGAGCTTGAAAGTACGGCTTGAGCTTGCGGGTGGCGACTACCAGTGTGAATATAATTTTTTCGATCGAGGGGTATTTTGCTTCTGCGCCTCGAAAGGCGTGACTAATAAAATAGACGGGGTGTTGGCTTTTTTCTCTTTCAGCGACGAGGACGGCGCTAAGTGCATTATCTGACACAGCTAAGTACACGAACAGTGTCTCTCCAGGTAAGGGAGAGACAAGTTTGGGAAGGCTGGCTAGGTGCGCCTTTAGCTGTTGGAATGCTTCTTCTGCTGGCTAGTCCCAGTCGAAGGTCAGTTGCTTTAGTGTCCTGAAGAAGTATAAGCTTTTTTCTGCTGACCTCGACAGGAATCGTCCTAGTGCCGCCATACAGCCGGTTAGGCGTTGGACTTCTTTGACGGTTCGAGGGCTTTTCATTTCAATTATGGCCTGAACCTTGTCAGGGTTAGCCTCGATGCCTCTCTCATCGACTAGAAACCCGAGGCACTTTCCCCCTTTTACGCCGAAGACACACTTCTTCGGATTCAGCTTCATGTTGTGGGCGCGTAGGGTGGACAGGGTTTCTCTCAGGTCAGACACATGGTAATCTCCTTCTTGCTGGCTCTTGACGATCATGTCGTCGACATAAACCTAGACATTCCTTCCTATCTGATTTTCAAACATCTTGTTGACGAAGCGCTGATAGGTAGCACCAGCGTTTTTGAGGCAGAATGGCATTACTCTGTAACAATAAACCCCTGAATTTGTGGTGAATGCTGTGTGAACTTGATCTTCTTCTGCCATGAGGATTTGGTGATATCCGGCGTTGGCGTCCATAAAGCTGAAGAGGGCATGTCCGGCGGTCGAATCGACAAGTCTATCGATTTTGGGGAAGGGGAAGTCGTCCTTTGGACAGGCCTTGTTCAGGTCCGTAAAGTCGACACACATTCTCCACGAACCAGTTGATTTGCGGACCAGCACCACGTTAGCCAGCCACTAGGTGTACTGGCATTCTTTGATGAAACCTGTTGCTAGCAGCTTTTTCACTTCCTCGGCTGCTGCTTTACTTCTCTTGGCACCCTGATGCCTCAGCTTTTACTTTACTGGACGATGTCCCTCTTTGATGTTAAGGCGTTGCACCATGATCTCAGTATCGATGCCCGGCATTTCATCGACTATATAGGCAAACACATCTTGGAACTCACGGATGACATCGATGATCTGAGCTCTGGTGCCGTCAAGTATTTGTTTGCCGATCCTTATCGTTCTCCCTCTTGTATCGTCAATACATACTTCTTCATCCCCATCTATAGGTCGAGGCCTCTCGTACCGTTTTGGGTTCTCGGCAACATACACTCCCATTGTGGGGAGAGGCCCTTCAGTCTCGGGATGCTTTCTTTTCTTGGTTGCATTGTCATGCTGGTGCTTCAGGCTGTTGACATAACATTCCCGGGCAGACTTCTGGTCCCCGAACAGTTGGGCTACCTGACCGTCGTCGGCCTCGAACTGCAGCAGTGGCCGGTAGGTTGAGATGACAGCTTTTACTTTGTTGAGGGTGGGACACCCAATGATGACGTTGTAGGGGAGGTTAACGTCGACGACGAGGAAGTTGATGAGGACACTCCTTCCTCGACCTTTCTCTCCCATTCTCGTAGGAAGCTTGACCGTTCCTAGAGGGTGGACGGATTGCCCCCCAAATCCTACCAGCGGCTGGGTGATGGGTAGGAGGTCACTCCTCTGATATTTCAGCTTTGCCAGACAATCCATGGTTATGATATCCGCGAAACTTCCGCTGTCTATAAGCACTCGACCTACCCGCAGATTGGTAATTTTCATTTCGAAGACCAGGGGGTCGTCGTGTGGGGTTTGAATAGGTCGATGGCTGTCTTTGAAGGTCATAGTGGGACAGGCAGCTGTCCTAGTCGTGTCCGCCGTCCCGTGTTTCAGGGTGTAGAGGTGTTTCTTTCGAGAGTGGCTGGTGTTTCCTCACTCCTCGACTCCTTCTCTTTTCGAGGCTCCTTTTTGTTTTCTACGGGGTTCTTCAAATATCGATTCAGCTTTCCTTCGTCTGCCAACTTGTCTAGTGCTCTTTTGAGCTCTCTACAATCGCGAGTGGTGTTCCCGCAGTCATGGTGGTACTCACACCAAAGCTTCTTGTCTCTTCTATTGATGGAAGTTCTTATGGGTGTTGGTTTCGGCAAGGTGTAATTTTCCTTGATATCGAGGTATATCTCTCTTCGATTGAGGTTGTACCGAGGGTCGTAGCCGTTGTCATCCACCCGGGGTTTCTTCTCTCTTTCCCTCTGAGAAGCTTCTCGAAGAGGGTCACCTCGAGTCCCATAGTCGTTTTTCCTCTTGTTGGCGTTGGGTTCGTCATGCGTCTTACGGATGTCGGATGCTTGTATGAACTTCTGGGCGAGGTTCATTGCCTCAGTGAAAGTAGAGGCCTCGCTTTCTGCGAGTTTCAGCTTGAATCGGCTTGACGGGTAAAGGCCTGACATCAGAGCTGTGAACGCCACGCTGTCTTGTAGGTCGGAGACTTTCAGGGATTCTTCATTAAACCTCTTGATATAATCTGCCAGGTCCTCTTCTCTGCGTTGCCTTATCGACATTAAGTGAATGCTGGTCATTCGGTGTCTTCTTCCTGCAATAAAATTTTGTTCGAAGGCAGTCTCGAGGGAGTTGAAGTTCGAAATACTGCCCGGGGGTAGTTTCGTGAACCAAGTTAGTGCGAGCCCTTTCAGCGTGGTGGGAAAGAACTTGCACCAAGCTGCCTCGCTTCCTGTCTGCACATTCATCTGTGCTTTAAAGGCTGCGAGGTGATCGACGGGATCGGTTGTTCCCCCATAATGCTCGAAAGGTGGCACCTTCACCTTTCGAGGGTTGGGAGTTCGCATGATTTCCTCGCTGAAGGGCGTGATGGAGCCAAGGTTCCCCAAGTGGGCGTTAGACTCCCCATTTGTCTCAGAACTGCTAACCTCCTCCTCGTCATGAACCCGGGGTCCTCTTTCGCGCTTTTGAGACCCTTCCCGCCTTTGGCTATGGTTCGGGGGTGCCTCCCCCTCCTGTCTCGAGCGAGCCCGGCGCTCGTCGAGTATTTCACGGGCATCTCTATTACCGCACCTGAGAGATCGTTTGTTGATGATGTGCCGGGCATCCCTCCGGCTATAGGGGTCTCGGGGCAGGGCTCGAGGGGTTCGAGTGGGATTCTGGAGGGCCCGAGCCGACACTTGTGGAGCTGGGTCGTCGAGGGGAGGGTTGCGTCCGTCCTGCCGCATAGCGAGTCGTGGGACGGGAGGTCTGTTGGATGTTCCCCCTCCCCCGTTCTAGAGGCTGTAAACGAGGGCCCTAAGACTCCGCTCGAGATTGTCACTGAGGCGCTCTGCCAACTGCTGTAGGTCCTACTGGGTGACATGATTCAGGCTGGGCTGCTCCAATCGAGCGGGCTCAACTCGAGGGAGGGTTCCTCTTTCTCGAGGTTGTCCCCAATTGGCTGCGCTGGCTGCCTCTCGAGGCACTATTTCCTCAAGGATGTGTTGGTGTCTCTCCGAGGGCACGGGAGCCCTATGAGGGTCGCCTGCTGTTTCATCGGCTTCGGGAGGGGGATTCCCTCCTCGAGGTGGTGAGCTCGGAAGTTGCTGGGCTCGACGGGGTCTTCGAGCATTGACCATGGCTTTTTGTTTGGCAATTCCCACAGACGGCGCCAACCTGTTTCGGGTAAAAACTTGTGAGATGGGGGAGTTAGTCAAGATGAGGGGCCGATGACCGTTGAGAATAGCCGAGTGCTCGAATGGTGCCGCTGAGATCTGCAAGAATGAAGGTCAGACTGCCCCAGGGGTGTTTCCGGGATCGCCCCTCCGACGCTCAAGTCAGTTGAGATGCTAAACTGTAAGCATTGAGTAGTTAGTCTAGAATTTATTACCTGTTCATTGATGAGTCATTGTGTATTTATAGTGTTGTGGATTCCCATAAAGGGAACGGTGATAGGATGGGCCTTAGGGACATTGTTGGCTATGTTGCCTTTTTAGGCAATAAGCCTTTTTGCCCCTTGCCTGGGATTACGGTAACAATCCTGTGGGACCCATTGTGCCCCCTGCCCGGGGTTTGGTGGTCCTTCCCATAAGAACCGGACCTAGAGAATATTGGGCCCAAACAGAAGCTTTTCCTTGAAATTGATGCCATTTTGAAGCTGATAAAGATAGCTGATCAATTTTTGCTAAGTCTTGTAATTATTTTGGGAAATTCTATATGGTGGCCCTCAACTTTTTTAAATTCTATTTGGTAGACAATTTTTATCTTTCCTCTATTTGGTAACCCTCTACTCTATTTTTTTTTATTTTCTTTAACCTTATTGCATATTAAAAATTTTTTAAATTACAAAACTGATTTTTCAAATACAAAAAACTGATTTTGAAATTAAATAAAAACCCAAACCCTCCCCCACCATAACCACCCATCCCACCCTCCTTCCCCTTTTCGTTTCCGGCCACCCCTCCCCTTCCTGTTCCGATTTCATCTCCTCCCAATCCCCGTTGCCGATTTCGGCCACCGCGACAACAACTATAGCACGGCGACGAGAACCACCAATAGCAGCACTGCGACGGAGGAGAGAGAGAGCACACGATAACTACCACCACCAGCGCAGAAGAAAGACAGGAGCAGGGGTGGGGAATTCGGGGCAGCAACACCACACAACTCCAACCACTAACAGAGGAGAGAGAACATGGAGCTCCGGCGAGAGAGAAAGCACGGGGAGGAGAGAGAAAACGGTAGGGAAGGAGAGGTGGTTTCTGGGAGGGGGTTGTTTTCGGTAGGGAGGAGGTCGGAAATGGAGAAGGGAAGGGGAGGGGGCGCCGGAAACGGGGACGGGATGGGGGCAGGGTGTGGGGGTTTGTCGAAGGGTGTGAAGGGGGGGTTGTCTGGTGAGTCAGGGTTAGGCTAGGGGAGGAGAGGGGGTGGTAGGATGGGTGGTTATGGTGGGGGGAGGGTTTGAGTTTTTTTTTTCATTTTAAAATCAGTTTTTTGTAATTAAAAAATCAGTTTTTATTTAAAAAATAATTTTAAAATGTAATAAGGTCAAAGAAAATACAAAAAATAAAGTAGAGGGTTACCAAATAGAGGAAAGATAAAAGTTGTCTACCAAATAGAATTTAAAAAAGTTGAGGGTCACCATATAGAATTTCCCAATTATTTTCCCTCTTGGGCCAGGGTCCAGCCCATACATAAGTTTGTATAGTTTACCAGTAGCTTTCTCCCTAACACATGTGTATATATAGGTGTCTCTTTATTAGGTTTTACACTTGTAGAAAATACATATTATTCAATGCAAAAGATTGCAACCAAATTATGACGGCGTATCCTCACTGCTGTTGATCACCAAAACTTTCATGGTACCAGAGCCGCCAAAAACGTAAGCTACAGCTTCATCCTTCCTTATTCTTTTCTTCTGTAGCTACAAAACCCAAAGCAATCCTCACCGAAATTTCCATTTTTCTAAATTTTTACTGAACACCATTTTTTCTCTCTTAAAGATTGAATCTTTCCTAAAAGTCCCAACCTTTTCCATTTTTCTCCCTAAAACTCCAAAATGACTGAGAAAACTCCAGCAAAACAGAAGGCACCGACTTTACTACCATAGACCCCAGCAGCCCATTATACCTTCACCACACCGAAAATCCAAACATATCCTTGTCACCTGAGCCATTGAATGGAAACATCTATACACAATGGAAAAGATCCTGTGAAATCTTCCTAAAGGCAAGAAACAAAGTGAGCTTTGTAAATGGAACTTGCAAGAAACCAGAAGCTAAAGACCCTAAGTTAGCACAGTGGGAGAGGTGTGACAGTATGGTCACAGCTTGGCTCATACATTTAGTTAACAAAGAGATCGCTTCCAGCGTTCTCTACTGTGATTCAGCTACGGAAATCTGGGCAGAGCTGAAAACAAGATATGCTCATGTCAGTGGGGTAAAGATATACCAAGTAATGAAAGAACTAAGCAACGCAGCAAAAGGTAACTTATCCATCTCCGGATATTTTACTAAAATGAAGAATATTTGGGATGAATACAATGAAACCGTATGCATTCCAGCTTGTAATTGTGGTGCAAGGGAAGCCATAAATGAAATGATGCAAAACCAACAACTCATGCAATTTCTAATGGGCCTAAATGAGCTATATGGCACTGCAAGGGGAAACTTTCTCATGATGAGTCCTCTGCCTAATCTTAACAAGGCCTATCATACTGTCCTGTAAGAAGAAAGACAGAGAGAGGTCACTACACAAACCATCCTGGCACCAGACTCTGCTGCTATGGTTGCCTTTCAAAGGAAAGGTGCAAACCAATGTGGAAATCAACCATATTATCCAACATCCCAAGCCTCGTACACTAACAAAAACAACCAAACAGGAGGATACAAAAACAGTAGCTACAACAACAATTACAGAAATTTTGGAAGTGGGGACAAGCCCAACTACTTTTGCACTCACTGTAAGATCAGTGGACATTCCAATGAGAGGTGTTTCAAGTTGAATGGATATCCACCTAATTACATCCCAGGAAGAAACAAGAAGAGTGCTAATATGGTTCAACCTGACAACATCACTGAAGAACAAACTGCAAGCCCATCCATCAGCCAAGATCAGTACAAACATCTCATGCAAATTCTGAGCAACCAAAACATCATACCACAACAAAGCAACAGAACACAGAACAACACATCAGCTATGTTGGCAGGCAAGAGTGCTAATTTCTCATTTCATAACATTACAAATTGTTGGATCCTTGATAGTGGGGAAACATACCATTTCACACCCAACTTATCCCTATATGAGACCTATTCTGTCATGAATGATATAGAAAATTTCATCAGTGTTCCGAATGGTGAGAAAGTCAAAATAATGCATGTAGGACCTGTTAGAATCACTCCCAAAATCACCCTTACAAATGTGTATCATGTTCCTGACTTTCAGTTTAACCTTCTATCCATCAAAAGACTTACCAGTGAGTTAAATTGCACCTTATCTTTTACACCTTCTTCTTGTCTTTTCCAGGACCATTCAACGAGCAAGCCTTTGGTTCTTGGTAGAGAGAAGAATGGACTGTACTACTTGGAACATGAACAAGATAGAAGCTCTGAAGTGAAGGACATGTCTGTTTTTTGCCTTAGCAATACTCTAATTTTACCTTGTGAACCTTCATGTAATGCTTCTGTTGGAAACAATTCTAAAAATGATTCTTTGTTATGGCACTTAAGACTTGGTCATTTACCTACTGCAAAGTTCAAATTTCTTGATGGCCTAGATCACTGTCATGATAACTTGCAGGATATCTGTCAAATTTGTCCTATGGTAAAACAACCCAGACAATCATTTCCTATTAGCCAGATCAAAACTCACAACCCCTTTGAACTCCTACATGTTGACACATGGGGTCCATATAGAAACCCAACATATGATGGTCACATGTATTTTCTGACCATAGTTGATGACTTCACCAGAACCACATGGACTCACCTCATGCAAAGTAAAAGTAATGCTGTGTATGTCCTCACAACCTTCATTTCTTATGTCGAAAACCAATACAAAGCTACTGTGAAATTCTTAAGGACAGACAATGCCCCTGAACTATGTGAGGGATTAGCTAAGAGCTACTATCATGAAAAAGGCATACATCATCAAATTTCCATTAGAGATACCCCTCAACAAAATGGAGTAGTTAAGAGGAAGCATAGACACCTTTTAGACACAGCTAGAGCACTATGTTTCCAATCTAATCTACCAATTTCCTTCTGGGGGGAGTGTATCCTGACAGCCACCTTTCTCATCAATAGATTCCCTTTATCTAGCATCCAAAACAAAACACCATATGAGATGTTACACAAAAACAAGCCTTCTTATAGCCAACTAAAGCCCTTTGGTTGCTATGCTATGTCTCCACACTATAAAAGGGTAGAAATAAAATTAGCCCAAGAGCCAAGCCTTGCATTTTCATTGGGTATCCTCATGGACAAAAGGGTTACAAAGTTCTAGATCTTGAAACCAAATGCATCATCACTACCAGGGACTTGATTTTCCACGAGAAACACTTTCCAATGCACATGAAAGCCAAACAAACAGCAGACCAAAACACAAGTAACCACACTGATCATGATACAGATTACCCTACCACCATTTTCCTACCACCAAACATAAACTTCACTCCCCATCCAGAGCCTACTACAGATCCTACTCAAAGTCCCATAGCCATACCAGAATTCACTCCTCAATCTTCACCACAAAATACAAGTTCCAATGCATCCTCTAATTCCATTTCTTCCATACATACCTCTAACTCACCCATACCATTTCCTACATTAAACACCCAAGATGCTCCTCGAAGAACAGAAAGAATTTCTAAACCCCCAGAATACCTTAAAGAGTATGTGACTACTCTTCTTACCCTTCAACATGCTAATCACGTCTTCAAAACTCCTCCTTCACATTGGTGTGGCCTAGTCCAGTTCTCTCATCTACCAACCATATCCCAAGCCCTTATTGCTATGACCCATAACCTCTAAGAACCAAACACTTACCAAGAAGCCTCTAAGGATCCAACTTGGGTTAATGCTATGGATAAAGAAATTGATGCTCTAAATGCTAACAAAACATGGAAAGTTGTTCATTTGCCTGCAGGAAAGAAACCAATAACTTGCAAGTGGGTTTACAAAATAAAACTGAAGAAAGATGGAACAGTTGAAAGATGCAAGGCAAGATTAGTTGCAAGAGGTTTTAACCAAGTTGAAGGGATTGACTATCATGAAACGTTTTCTCCAGTTGTTAAGATGACCACCATCAGGTGCATCATTGCTCTAGTTGCTGCAAGGGGATGGAAAATCCATCAAATGGATGTGAACAACGCATTCTTACATGGAGACCTAGATGAAGAGGTCTACATGAAGATGCCAGAAGGAATCCCTAATCCAGACAACAAAGTATGCAAATTAACCAAATCCCTATATGGCCTTAAGCAAGCTAGTAGGCAATGGTTCTCCAAACTCACCGATGCTCTCACTATCAAAGGATACACACAATCTCTCAGTGAATATTCTCTTTTTCTAAAGAAAGATTCAGAAAACTTCACAATTGTTGCCGTTTACGTGGATGACCTGTTGGTAACCTGCAATAATTCCGAAGAAATCTCCTCTCTCAAAGCATACCTTGATGATCAATTCAGCATCAAGGACCTAGGAAGACTTCATTACTTTCTAGGAATTGAAGTGACTTACCTACCCACGGGAATAGCATTGACACAAGAAAAGTTCACAAAAGAACTTTTAGAAGAATCTGGGATTGCCAATTACAAGAAGGCAGTTACACCTCTACCACTCCAATTGAGACTTACTGATAAAGAAGGCGAACCTTTACCTGATCCTAGCATTTACAGAAGTTTGGTCGGGAAGCTCAATTTCCTGACCAACACGCGCCCCGACTTGTCTTATGCTGTTCAAGTTCTAAGCCCATTTATGCAATCCCCTTGTCAAGGATACCTTCAAGCGTTGACTCATACTCTTCACTACATCCATGGAACCATTGGCCAGGGTATCATTCCCCACGGTTCTTCCCAAGTTAAACTCCAAGCTTTCTCCGACTCCGATTAGGGAACTTTCCCCATGACCAGAAGATCCCTATCTGGATTTATAATTCTCCTTGGAGATTCACCCATAAGTTGGAAATCGAAGAAACAGAGCACAATTTCCAAATCTTCATCCGAGGCGGAATATAGAGCCATGTCTCAAGCCGCCGCCGAAGTTACGTGGTTGGTCCAATTACTTGAAGAATTAGGGTTGCAGGATCTCAAACCGGTCACTCTCCACTGCGACAATCAATCCGCTCTACACATAGCCAAAAATCCCGTTTTCCACGAGCGAACCAAACACATTGCAATTGACTGTCACTTTACAAGAGAGAAAGTGATGGAGGGTCTTCTTCAACTCACTTACCTTCCAACTCGCTCCCAGCTCGCCGATGTGTTCACCAAGATATTACCTTCCTCCCAATTTCAATTCCTTCTTTCCAAACTAGGGATGTATAATCTCAGCTCTATACCCCCTAGTTTGAGGGGGGGTGATAAAGATAGCTGATCAATATTGGCTAAGTCTTGTAATTATTTTCCCTCTTGGGCCAGGGTCCAGCCCATACATAAGTTTGTATAGTTTACCAGTAGCTTTCTCCCTAACACATGTGTATATATAGTATTAGGTTTTACACTTGTAGAAAATACATATTATTCAATGCAAAAGATTGCAACCAAATTATGACGGCGTTTCCTCACTGCTGTTGATCACCAAAACTTTCAGAAGCAAGTGATTGTGTGATTATGTGGAATGGTAGGAGCAGTTGAAATACCTTCTTGACTTGCTTATCAGATGCACCGTTTGTAATCTACTTCTGGGTTTGTAACTCTATTCGAAGCTTTTCCTTGAAATTGATGCCATTTTGAAGCAAGTGATTTTGTGATTGTGTGGAATGGTAGGAGAAGTAATAGCATACCTAGCTTAATTTGATTATAGCTTGCTTACTGTTACTGGCTGATATGGATGATCTTACTTTTTTCAGTGGTTGATTTATGATATAACCATCGCTCTTACATGCTGCAATTCTGATGCTTATAGATTCGATAATGCACAACGGAAAGTTCATTCTGAAGCTGCTAAGAGGAGATATGCGTCGAGAGAATTTCACTCTACAGAAATTATGAAGAGGCATGGTTGTACCACACTTGAGACTTGTTTATAAATCCACATAGAGAACAATGAATTACTAGGGTGGGGTAATCGGATAGGACTTGCTCTTGTGAGGCTTACTGAGGGCTAAAGGACATGGCCATGTTTAAGACATAATTTACGGGCAATTAGGCATGACCTCTCTTGTTGTTACTTGTAATTTGTAAACTTATTTTTACTTTTCATTACTGATTCCTTGACCCTTGTCTCACAACCTTAATCACCTAAAAATGTTTGACTACCTTTTTATATTTGTATTCTTTCCTTCACTTGTCTTATTTAGATTTTACCTTCAATTTTATTTGCTCTGCCTATCTGTTTTGAAAATATGTTGTATGCCAAGCAACGCCTCTATTGCACTCAGGCTTCTTTTAGATGTAGTATATCTGCCTTTGCTATCCTTTACTGAAATTGGTTTCTAGTGGATTAAAAAAAAAAACCCCTCTAATGGTCTAGTTTAGGCGCTGTTCGTACCTTTTTAACTTTACACGGTTGTTCTAGTCTCCCACTTTTGAGGTCCAATGATGGTAGCTGTTTTTTATTCTATGCAGGCTTCAGTCGTTTTGGTTGTAAGATCACTGATTGTTGGTTCTGTAATATTATGATATAAGAAACCTAACATGAAAAAGGAACTTTATGCTTATTTTTTCATTGAGACACTCGTGGTATAGCGAGGGAAACACAATTATTGCATACATTTTGTCTTTCGATTATCAAGACGGTGGAATTTCTATCAGTTCTAGTTGGAAGTACGACTTCTATTAGGTGTATTTGACAACAACTGAAGGCATTCCTTGTGGATTGTTCACCCCAGTTGGGTCCCACACTTGGTCTCGGCTAGGCCCCTAAACATGTTCATTCTTAAAGTTGATTGCGTTGTATTCATAATTCTCAATCCGAACACTTTAAACTTCAGGTATCCCTCCATGGTTTGAGCTTAGTGTTGTAGCCTTGTTCCATCCACTAACGCAATGCATGCACACACGACCTACAATATGCAATATTACTTGAAAAGGTTTAAGTGTTCCCATCTGTTGAATGTGTATCGGCCCTGGATGTGAGGCTAATACCATCCAGAAATGCTTTATACCCCTTTCTATCAATCTGTTTCTGTCTTGATTGCTTTATGTATAAAACATAAGCAGTAGTTACCCGGAACACCAACCTCCTCCAGAAAACTTATGAAAGGCACTTGGTTATTTGCCTCATAAAATTCAATTGAAATAGTTAGTTAATACGTCTGTGTCTCTTTTTGTCCATAATAATATGTGAATTTCTCTCTAATTATATAGTTATCCTGTTTAATACAATGCTAAAATGTTTGCACAAAATGAATATGTTCCTTCATAGCTATGTAGTAGTCAGTTGCTCTTTCCCCCGATTTTTTAGGGGTTGTTTGGCAATCGTTGTTGGCTGTTGAATTTTGCCTGTTTGGCTTAGCTGGAAGTATTGACTATATGAACTGACTGTTTAAGTTGGCTGTTTAAGACATCTGTTTACAAAAGTGTGGTAAAATTTGCTGCAGCTGTTGGCTGTTTATTAGAGAAAATGTGAAGAAGGCAAAAGCCTGTCAAAAAGCTACTCTTAGCAGCTTTTTTAGTTTTGGCTTAAAAACCCGCTTTCCATCTAACCAAAAAGCCATTTACCAAACATGTTTTTTGGTTGTTTGACCAAATTAAAAGCTAAAAGCTAATGAAAAAGCCGATTACCAAACAAGGCCTAGTAGTTTGTTATTGAGAGTTCTTCCAACATTCAATGCTTTCTCTATATCTTATTTAGAACGCAATCAAGGTGCTTAGCCTCCAGTAGCCTTTGGCACTAGCAGAGCTGGAAATATGATTCCATTAATCCTATAGTAAATCTCATGTTTAGGGTTATAAAAATAATAAAGTAACATGTAATGAACCGGGAACTATGGGCGATGCATTATCATTCTGTTACACTAGCTTGAGGAGGAAGGAAGTCTGTTAGTTAGAGGATAGAGAGAAGCAAAAGGGGACATAATTCCAACAAAAAGAGGGGAATAGAGAGGGAAGATACAGTGAATATTGTGCGAATGTAGTTTTGCATTCAGTTTGATAGGATCAAGCCTCTCCATTGCTTGATATCCTTTGTTTCTGTAATTCTCAGTACTTTAATTCAGAAATTTACCCTCTTCCCTTGCATTCAATTTTTCAGATTTCAGATTATCACAAATTATTTTTTTTCTGATGTCATGACATTGAAAAGAAAAACCTATTGCAATCTCGATTGGTGACATTTTGATGCTCTTGCATAATGGTAAACAAAGCTTAGCATTTTTTTTTCAAGATGGAAGTTTGACAAATACTTTAAGACTATCCAGAATGAAGCACTTCTTATAGAGCTTCTAAACTAAGTTACACCTTGTTGTAGGCATTGTCATTTTATGATGCAAGTAATAGTAATGCCTTGCAATTTTTGTATTATTATCTGTTAGACTAAACTTAACTTCTGATCAGGTTTGCAGAGATTTCATGATTGGATTTCCTTATAATTGGGATGATTATGCTGCGTCTGTGGGTGAAGAATCCAGTGGAGTTAATCTCGAAGAGTTTAGTGAGTCCTTCCTGCCTGCAGCTTTAGATGTCTACAATGGTCCGCAGTTGCATGACTTGGTGCTGTCTCTGTCTGATGCTGAAAGAGATGTGTTCAACAAAAAACTGTACGACAATTTGATTGGTGTGCTGAGTCCACAACCTCTGGACGGAATTGAAGCTCAACCCTCAAACTCTTCTCCATCTCAAATTGATGCGAGTGTTTTAGACTCTGAATCTCCGAGGACAGAGAATAGAAAGAAGCGACGTAGGAATGCCTTGTCTGACTCGTCTCCTAAACAGGATTCATGCAGGAAATCACGAGAGAAGAAGAAAAATGTGGTTGTATGTGCACTGGCTTCTTTAAAGCAGAGAGTCTTGGAGTAGACCTATGGAACCCTGTATTTGAGCTGCGTATGAGAACTCTTTACTTAGAGTCGTATAAATCTTAAAATCTGTATAGAGCTAGAAGTTAGCTAGGAGGGAGCTTATACAATCTGCTCCCAGCCCAACACTTCAAGTGTATCAAAATGGTTTTTACTAAGAGTTAGAGATGGTCAAGCGCCGATTCAAGCTAGCTTAGAAGTGTGTCAGCCCAATACGAAGCCATGGTATTAACCGTTTAGCCAAGGGTTTAACCGAAACTGGATTGGTAAACCTTAAGGCGAGTATTGAGATATTTGAATAAAACTATTCATTTTTGTTTGATATTCAAAGGAGATCCTTCGTTTTTGGAAGGTTACTCGGATGCTAGTTGGATAACCAACAAGGAAGACTACTCGTCTACTAGTGGTTGGGTGTTTCTTCTTGGAAGAGGTGTCATATCTTGGGCATCTGAACCAAACATGTATTACCGAACTATGGGATTGGAATTCATAGCATTAGCCTCAGCGTGTAAAGAGGCGGAGTGGCTAATAAATTTAATTTGATGAGTGAAGTGGATCTATGGCCTAAACCCACGTCTCTTATTGGTATTCATTGTGATAGTGCTTCTACTATTTCAAAGACTTATAGCCAAGTGTATAATGACAAATCTCAACACATTGGTGTGAGGCACATTTATGTGCGTAAGATGATTCATGATGGAGTCCTTACCATTGATTTTGTACGGTCTAATGTGAACCTAGCGGATCCGTTAACTAAACACATTGCCAAGGGAAATGGTGTACAAAACATCAAAAGGGATGGGGATAAAGCCCATGTATAAATCACAAGGGGAGAAAACGCAATTCACATCTTGTACAACATAAGATCTTGAATTCTATGAGGATCAAACTTGATTTGTGGCTTGTAGCACTCTAAGAGATACATCCCAAGGTGAGTGCTTGTTTCTACAAATGTTAGAGGGTGATTTTATGTCTTAATAAACCTTTGATGAGTTGCTCATGTTGTAGGAGCATGTTGATTAAGGTTTATATATTCAATATGATTGTTAATTTTAGAGTATAATTTTAGAGTCTTATTAGAGTGCTTTTTCTGTTAGGAGTTTAATTAAGAGTCTTATGTTGTTAGGAGATTGAATAAGTTAGTTTCCTTTTATTTAATAGCGTCATGTAAGTAAGATCATGTAACTAGCCTAAGTTGTAATGTTGTTTGTTTGCTGCTGTCCAAAACGTGTGAAATCAGCAAGGAGTGAGGTGAACAAGTAGTGGCATGAAGATAGGAGGTTGTTAGAACAAAAACTCCCTCATTTCACTTATCTTATACGTGTGCTGCTGGTCCAAATGAAAGAAATCAACTAATGTTAGGAAGCTAGCTAGAATGTAGGAGTTTGTTGCAACAACACTCAATTCATCCTCATTTGTTACGTGGTATTTGACTGCAGCAAGGTAGGCATATTGCTGCCTAAAATCAAGGGAGATCAAGACTAAGCTTCAGCATCATGGAAAACATGGAAGAGTGGCGTGGCAACACAACTAGAATCAAGGAAATCAGTTAGTTAGCTTGCTTAGACGTGTGTTAGTGCGCATTAGTTATTTTAATTTATTTATTTATGTTATTAGGAAATTAATTAGTTATTTTAATTAATTAGAAAATCAGAAAATCAGTTGTAATTCTTCTATAAATACCCATGTATGAAATCAGATGAATATGATGAGAAAAATATTTTTGGAGAGTTAACACTTTTGTGTTGTTTTGGTTACCCTTTGTTTATGGATTTGAACTAAGAGTAATTTCCTATGCTAGATTAGCTTTGGCAAGCTAGTTGGTGATCTTAGGGTCCTTAGAGTTTTCAAGGTGGTGTATCTGTATCCTTGTTAAATTTAAGGCTGCCATAACCGTGAGTTTTTGTGGATTCAATCACCTGTGGTTATTTTCTATCCTTCTACACTTGTATGATTCGAGTGTTACTCCAATCCTACAACAGTTTACCTATTGAGTAAGAACTTTGGCTGCTTCACCTAGTTCAGGGCTTGGCTTGGAACACTCATGAAGCAGATATGGACTCAAGGCTTTAAAAGGAGTTGGTTTTTACATGTGTGTTTGTGTAAGCTTGTGTGTATATCATCTTCAATATTTCGTATGGTTGAGTGATTCAATGCATAATCAATCACTTCAATCGAAAGCTTGTAAAGAATGTCATATTAAGTGGAAATTCAATCTCAAAGACATTTTCATTTATGCACAAGTTCAGTTTGTGTTATCTTGTTTGCAAGTGTACGGACAACATAACATTTATATTATAAATGGAGGAGGATTGTTGGAACATTTCTAGTTAAATGTGTCTGTAAGGTGTGTGCATTGTTTGTTATACTTAGCAGTTGTGGAGTTTAAGTATAACGTGATTCTATAGGTGGTTTGGCACCGACGTACTTCGCACCTCGCTACAAGTTCCTGTCTGCAAATCCAGAAATGAAACAAAGTAAAGTTCTTGGACAGAACTTGGTCGCACCTCGCTGCGGGCCGTCACTGGTCATGACGTGGGTCACTAGTATGCGAACCTGTTTTCTGGTGCGATTTTCCTTCCCTCTGGTGACGTTTCGAGCGAAAAAATGCAATGTTTTGGGCATGTAATATCTGATTCTCTTAATATACATATATATGGAGACTACACATAGGGAAAAGGTTAGAAACATTAACATACTTACTTTAGGAGATTCATTTCTAGATTTCTCTTCTTGTTCAAAGTAAAAACACAACTTTCAAACACATTGTAGTGAATAATGTTTGACATCTACCGATCGCTATTGTTTTCTTCTTCGTATCTCACAAGGGTTTACCTTGAACTTGTTGATCATAGTGAGTCAATAAAATTCTTGTAGGAAAGCGCAACACTACGTGCTTGGAAGATCCACCCGATTTTCCACAATATCCACATACACATATATAACAAATAAAACACCAAGTTCTCCAATAATTACTCTATATAATCTTTCACTTTACGTTATTAATACTCCCTCTGTTGTTTTTATCTTTCTCACTTGGAATCTTAACACTATTCACACTTATAGAAAATCTTCTTAAATTTTCTCAATTTATAAGAAAAATATAGTCATATGGGGGTCTTGTTTGATTAGTCTCAATTAGTACTTTATTAATAATCAATCGTAATAATATTTACTAATATATAATGAAAGATAAAAAAGTTTAAAGGCATGCATTGGGAGACGTGCAAACAAAAGTGAGAGTGATTAAAAAACAAAGGGATTATCTTTTAAGAAATTCAATAGCAAGAATGATTACATTCTTTTACAATGATTCATAATGAAAGATCTAGTCTAAGTATTGGTCAACCAATCCATATTCTCAAAGATTTCACAATCTAACAAAGAAATCAATTCAGTTCACATCAATGTAGTTTATACCATATGTTATAACCCAAAACAATTTTGTAATATCCATATCCACCTCAAGTAAGTGAAAAGCTCTAGCAATTCAATCCATAAAGTTTTATGTTTATTTCAACAAGTCAGATGACTAATATGATCCATAAAATCTATCATCATGAATCATTGAACAACTCAAATGATTCTCATAGTAACCATCTATTGCAACTTCTATAAATTACCAACTCGCAATAAAAAAAAAAGGACAAGGTCTAGCTAGTGAGGGCATTTTGGACTTCATATAATACAAAGATTTTCTCCAAGCTAATATTTCATCTCAATTAAGATACGTCAATATTCTTTAAAATAGATTTCATATCCGCTTTAATCACGCTAATGGCTATCATTTTAAGGAATTAATAACAACAGCAAAACTCTATACATACCATCAAATTCCTTCCTCGCTAGTGTAAAACTTTAATCTGACTTTGTTTATACGAATATAATATGTTGGTTTTAGTACATGAATATTATTTTGATATAGCTTATAATACTTACAAAATGTCAATAATATAATTTCAATAACAAACGAGTAAATAAACCCATTGTATGGGGGCTGAATCAGTCCCTACCGGTTTATTCCAACCGGTCTTGACCGTTATGGTCAAACTCCGTCTGAAGGACCCCTTAGTGGGGTATAATCGTATCGGATACGACCGTATCCGACATACCGGCTGCATCAGTAGACCTTATCGGTATTCATCACGTGGGCCATTGGCTGAATGGGCCTGGATTGATCCAGTGTTGACTTAATGCGCCTCTGGGCCTAAAGATAAGTATCATAAGAGGATAGAAATGTATCTAACCAATGGGGGCAGAGTCCTACTTCACTAAGGACACTGCCGGCTCCTATAAATACCCCCTGACCTGAGTCATGAGGTACGTTCACAAACACCAAGACATTATATTTGAGACATCCCGTCTTTATCCTTTACTGACTTAGGCATCGGAGGGGCGTTCCTCGGATCAACCCCCGAGGTTAGTTTACCTGTTTTCCAGGGTCTTAAACCGGCACACTACGACAAGGAAGATACCGGTTCATTCCTTCCATTTATTCCATACCGGAACAATTGGCGCTAGAAGGAGGGGTGAACTCTACTTCGGTCCTAAGCCGTAATCGATCCAGCCTACTCATTCGCCTCATGGATCCTAAGCAAACCATCGGGATGCCGGAAACAAGCGAAAATAACGTACTCGTGGGAGGCGGGCCTCCCGGTTTTAACACTCTCTTCACCGGCGGTTGGGTCCTCCCAACCACCACCGACAAGGGAAGGGGAACACTGAAACCCCTCAGCATAATGTGTTTGCAGCGTTGCAAAATATGTTCAGTCCTAAGCAACTTCGGAGTGCTGCCGAAGTCTTCCAGGCTATGGCGAATCAGACTCCACCGACCGGTCATGCTGGCAAGCGCCCCGAGCGAGCCACACGGTCCCGGTGAGAAAGATGCGTTCTCTCACGATCGGCCGACGGGTGCTCCAAGCCGGCATGATCGGGATCGGGAGGAGAACTCAAGGACTCCGACGAGAGCCGAGTGGAGGAAGAAGGTTTGGGAGATCGCAAGAGACCGAGATTCAACAGTATCCCGATACAGAGGAGAGAGAGTGAGTTCGTCCTAGCGAGAGCACCGGTATTGCTTCGAACTCTCCTTTCTCCACCGCCATACTTGCAAGAGCCTATGGAGAAGATTAAAATGCCAACTTGCAAGTATGACGGGAGGTCGACCACGAAGACCACATCTCGGCCTACGAGGGACATATCTTTCGCTATACACCGAAACCGATTCGGTGTGGTATAAGGTGTTCCCTTCAACTTTGGCCGGCTTAGGCGCAAACGTGGTACAAAAACATACCCCCGCAACAATTTTTTACTTCCGCTACCACATCCATGTTCGTTACACACTTTGTTAGTAATAAGCGAAGGGAAAAGACCACTTGGAGAGCCGATGTCGATCAAGCAGGGGGAGAAGGAAAGCCTTGAGGGATTACATTGGCCGTTTTAACACCGAAGCCGTTACAATCCCCACTCCAGCAAGAAGAGGTCGCAAGTGTTGGCACCGATGACCGGTTTAAAGGAAGGAACGGCCTTCGAAGTTACCCCGGGTCGTAAGAAACCGACTAGCCTAACCGAAGTCCTTGGAAAAGCTAACGAGTTTATTCGAGGAGAAGAGTTTGATAAGGCGGCAACCTCGAAGAGGTCCGATGGAGATGGCAAGGAGAAAGAAAGGGAAAAGGAGAAAGAGAAGGATAAGAGCCGAAGGACGAAGGTCCGATAACTCCGGAAGACGGGAGGAAAGCAACGAGGTCGAGAAGGGCCGGGAAAAACGGCCGGGACCGCTATCACAATTACACTCCCTTAACGAAACCCAGGGCCGAAATATATGAGTTGCACAAGCAAGATGATAAGTGGCAACGGCCTAGGAAGATGTTTTATAAAGGCCGGGACAGGTCCAAGTGGTGTGACTTCCACAAGGATCACGGTCATATAACTGAAGACTGTAAGGACCTGAGGGACGGCATTGAAGATCTGATACGAAGAGGCTATTTCAAGCAGTATCAGGCGAGGACTGATCACCGTGAAGGGTCCCCCATAGAAGAGGACGGGAAAAGAAAACCCGTCAAAGAAAGAATAACGGAGATACACGTTATATCCGGCGGTCTAGTTCATGGCGGCAGTATTCACGGCGCCAAAGCAAGCCTTAAAGAGGTAAGGCACCAGGTGAATTATCACAATACCGGCAAGTGGCCGGCACCACCAATTATGCCATCCGTCTCATTCACAGCGGAGGACGCTAGGGGAATTATCTACCCCCATGATGATCCCCTGGTAGTATCTCTGCAAATTTCAACGACAATGGTCCACCGCATCCTGGTGGATGGCGGTAGCTCTGCTAACATACTCTTCATGCCTACATTCGAGAAGATGGGGCTAGGAAGATCTTGTCTGAAGCCGGTTTCATATCCGATAATCGGTTTTACCGGAGCATCGGTCGTTCCTGAAGGTACCATCAAGCTACCGGTTAAGTTGGGAGAAGGATCTCAATCATGAGATCTCATGATAGAATTCCTGGTGGTCGATGTCCCCGCAGCTTATAATGCCATCATTGGAAGGCCATTAATCCACGACGCTCAGGCCGTGGTATCAACCTACCATTTGACGATGATCTATACATCAAATAGTGGAAAGCCGGAGAGGCTGAAAGGTAACCAAGAGTCGGCAAGGGCTTGTTATCTGACGGCTCTGAAGAACTCTGATCATAAAAGGCCGGCAGAATCTCCACCATCGGAGAGAAAAAGGAGACGGATTGAGAGCAAGGCAAACCGGGATTTATCGATGGAAAACTTTGAGGGAAGGCCGGCAGATTTGCCGAGACCTAGCCTAGAAGGAGAAACTGAGGAAGTTAGCCTAGACCTAGAAAGGCCCGAAAGGACAGTCAAAATAGGGGCTGACCTGGCCGACAAAGTCAAAGTGAACTTGATTAGCCTGCTGCGGAGCAATGCTGACGTCTTTGCCTTCTCAGCGGATGAGATGACGGGAATAGATCCCGTGTTCATGGTGCACCGGCTGAACGTGAATGATGATGTAAGGCCGGTAAAGCAGAAGAAGCGAAATTTCTCTTCCGAGAAAAACGCGGCCATCAAGGAGGAAGTGAACAAATTGCTAGCAGCGGACTTTATCGAACCATGTGATTATCCGGAATGGCTGGCAAACGTGGTAATGGTTAAAAAAGCTAATGGGACTTGGCGGATGTGTGTTGATTTCACTGACCTCAACAAAGCCTGCCCGAAAGATTGCTACCCGTTACCTAGGATCGATCAGCTGGTTGACTCTACTAGCGGCCATGCGCCGGAAGTTTCATGGACGCCTTCTCTGGGTACCATCAAATCAGCCTCCTGGAAGAGGACAGGAACAAGGCGGCCTTCATCACAGAGGCCGGGGTGTACGCATACAAGGCCATGCCGTTCGGCCTAAAGAATGCGGGAGCCACTTACCAAAAACTGGTGGACAAAATATTCGCGAAGCAAAAAGGCCGGAATGTGGAGGTCTATGTTGACGACAGCATCGTTAAAAGCTTGACGGAAGAGGCCCACATCACGGACCTTGAAGAAACCTTTGCAACTTTGCGAGAATATCGAATGAAGCTTAACCCCAAAAAGTGCGTATTTGGGGTAAGATCTGGAAAATTTCTTGGTTTCATGGTCAGCGAGAGGGGAATAGACGCCAATCCTGACAAAATCAAGGCAATAAACGATCTGCCGGAACCAAAGAGTATCCGGGATATCCAGAAGCTGACCGGCAAGATGGCGGCGTTAACGAGATTTGTCTCCAAATCAGCAGAAAAAGCATTGCCGTTCTTCAAAGTTCTAAGAGGAAACAAGAAGTTCGAATGGGGAGATGAGCAGAAACAGGCCTTCGAGGCCGTTAAGGAACATTTCAAGAGGCTACCAACTATTACCCGACCCGAAGTGGGAGATAAGTTGCGATTATACGTCTCGGTGTCGGCCAAGACGGTAGCGGCGGCATCGCTGCTAGTAGAAAAGAGCAAGCAAAGCAAAGACCCTATTTACTTTGTGAGCCATGTCTTGGCCGGAGCCGAACAGAGGTACGAGTTGTTGGAGAAAATGGCTTATGCCGTGGCCGATAGCGGCCAGGAAGTTGCGGCCATATTTCGATTCGCACACCATCCAGGTACTCACGAACCTGCCTTTGGAGAAAGCGCTGCATAAGCTAGATACGACCGGCAGGTTGCTCAAATGGGCGATAGAACTGTCCGAGTTCGACATAGAATATCGGCCAAGAACAGCTATCAAGGCGCGTGCTCGCCGACTTCATAGTCGAGACCACCTGGGGAAGTCGAAGGATCGGCCAGCACTCGGCAAATATCGTAGACGGCTCGGCCGGCCCAAACCGGGGCAAGGCGCAGTGTGGTCATGACATCTCCCGAAGGGGACATTTTTGAATATGCCGTCCGATTTGGGTTCAAAGCATCCAACAACGAGGCCGAGTATGAAGCCGCAATAGCGGGGATAAGTCCGTGCATAGCGTGCGGGGCAAAGAAAATACGCATGACAACGCATTCCCGGCTTATATCAAGCCGGATCGAAGGTACCTACGAAGCCGAGGGAACCGGTAATGCGAAGTACTGCGAAGGTGAAGCGGATAACGGCTCCGCCGCAAAGCTTCGAAATAGTACTTGGTCCCTCACGTGGAGAACATGGCGGCCGACGCCCGTCAAAGTTGGCAAGTTCAAGCACAACGGATATATCGGACGGAGTGTGATGGTAGAAACATTACTAGAGAGAAGTATAGAGGTTGCCCGGGCGAGAGGTGAACGAAGTCGCTCAAAAGAGCGAATGGTACGACAAAGATACCGGCATTCAAGATGACGGGAAATTTGCCCATTGATAAGATGGCGGCAAGAAAGCTGAAGCGAGAAGCTCCCCTGGTTTTGTGTTTTCCAAGGCCAACTATACAAGAAGAGTTTTTCACCGCCACTCCCGAGATGTGTAACGGCCCATGAGGCCACAAAAATAATAGAGGAAATACACGAAGGAGTATGTTGAAATCATATTGGTGGGAAAACGCCGGCTTTAAAAGCTTTAAGGGCCGGTTTCTACCGGCCGACAATGTTAATGGACGCACAAGCATACGTCAAGAAGTGCGACAAGTGCCGAGGTTTGCACCCGCTCATACATCGGCCCGGCAAATGAGTTGCAACCGATCCTCGAATCCAATCCCCTTCGCTCAATGGGGGATGGATATTATTGGGCCATTCACGCCGGCATCAGGAGGAAGGAAGTTCCTGATAGTAGGAATAGACTACTTCACGAAGTGGATTGAAGCCGAACCGACTGCAAAAATAACGGCTAATCAGGTTAGGAAGTTCATCTGACAAAACCTCATCACAAGGTTTGGGATTCCTATGGGAATTGTCATGGATCACGGCGTACGTTCGATTCGATTGCGCAGCCGATAAAGAACTTCTTAAGCCCATACGGCATCAAATTTGCATACTCCTCTCGTGTGCCACCCTCGGAGCAATGGTCGGGCCGAGGCCGCCAACAAACAAATTCTCAACGCTCTAAAAAAGAAGCTAGATGACTTGAAAGGCGCCTGGGCCGATACGGTTCCCGAGGTATTATGGTCTAATAGAACCACTGAGAAGGAAGCGACAGGAGAAACTCCTTTTAGACTGGCCTTCGGGGCAGAGGCAGTGCTACCGGTCGAAGTTGGACTGCCGAACTGGCGGATTCTAAACTACGACCCCGAATTGAACAACAGCTTGCACAGAGAAGAACTTGATCTTTTGCCGGAAATCAGGCTAGCGGCGGAATTACGATCAGCAGATATTCCAGGCGGTGAAAATCTTTACTATGAAGGGGTCCAAGGGAAACCTCAGCCCAAAGTCTAGCATATGGGCATAGACTGCTACATGCCCAGGCGGGCAATCCGTTACCCGGCATCCTTCAAACGGCATGACCAGTCCATACCCTTCGGGGAAGGCAAAATACTCAGCGCCTTTCCGGCAAAAATTGTTACTCAATGCCGTTCTCCTCCAGTTCTTGTCAATCTGAATGAAGGACGGGCTGCCGGCCTCGCAAGGAGGCATGTATAAGTCCTCCAACGTTTCGTCGTCGTCCTCGGGGATGATTTCCGCCGGCTCTTCGTCGGAGTCAGCTTCCAAAGATGCCGACTCCTCGTCCTCGTCCGACATCATGTCGCGCAAGACGCTATCAACATCTTCCGAAGCAACAGAGGAGTTCCCAGAGGGAGGATCCGCGTACATGCCGGCCACGTGGGGGAAAAGTACTGAAGACCGTTCTGCTATTCCCAGCATGGTCCCGTATTGACCCGATACTGGTACTCCTACGGCTTCTCCAAAGGCCCTAATGGCCGTCAGGGGGGAGGCATGTAGTGTTGAGTCCTCAGGGGCCCTACCGGAAGTACTGCTGATTAGCTCATTATATTGCATATATTTACCCCTATATTTAAGTTATTTGAATATATTTTATATTCATATATGGGTTTTTAGTATGACTTCTTTTATTGCGTACTTATTCTTTTAGTTATTATTTTTATCACCTATTGAGCTTAATTAGTATTTTATTTTGTGATAGGTGTTCGGTTCGGGAAAAATGAGTACAAGCCCAAATAGCAAGCAACCAAAACTACAAACATGAAGAAGAAATAAAAAGAAGAAGAATAAGACAAAACTCTATTGTTTTGTTGGGCTATGAACCCACGCAGCAAAGGAATAGCACATAAGAGGAGAAATAATGAGTGGGCTTTCATTAAAAAAAACTTTACACAATAGCAATAATAAAAGGCAGCAGCAGCCGAAGTAACGAGGGGGAATTGGGTTTCTATACCCTATGTCAACGCAGCAATTTAAAAGGAGATACGAGAGAACGAACAGGGGAAGACATTCTCACAATAGTTTTAGGTTTTAGTTTTAATTGAGTCTTGGTTGTGAAGCGATCCGCCGGTGACAAGGGCGACTATCGACTACACTTGGTCCGATTTTCTTTTTCTTGTTCTTTGCTACGAATTCAATTTCAAGATTTCTGGTATTTTCGTTCTTTGCTTTTATTGATTTTAGTCAAGTTTGTTTAATTGTCTTCTACTCTAGTTTATTGTTCTTAATTTTACACTATTGGTAAAGCGTTTTGGATTTGGGCAGTATTAAAGTTACATTTTGATCTTGTTTTATTTTTATTTTTTATTTTTTGCCGATTTGTTTGCTGCGTCATTTGGTTGTTACTTTAATCATCTTAATATATAGCCTATGGTTTCATATCTCAACTTACATTATGATTAATGGTTCTTACGGGTAGGTTTGATTGTTAGTTCATTAGTTTAGTTCCTAGGTGGTGTTCTACCATTATTTTTAACTGGTTTCTCTTTGGATTTGATTTGGTAGTTTCTTTAGCATTTCCTATATTTTTACTTTTGGCTTTAGTCTTAGTTAATTAGTCTTAGTGATTTTTCTTGCTTTATTTCTAATAGCCGATTTCTTGCTATACTAATTATAGTTGACTTTAAGTGGCTAAATTCATATAATTAAGTGGGTAATACGATTAATTAACAATATCCTTGTGGGTTCGACCCGTATTTGCTAGTGATACTATATTGTACACCGTGCACTTGCGGTACTAGTTTTAAATCATACAACTGCAGTCATGGCCAGACTTACTCCTATGTTCATTTAGGCGGTTTACTACCGGTGAATTACTGGACATGGTAGGACTGGCAGATTTACTATCAGAGTTAAAGTCACTATCAGTCAAAGAGTGGGGACTTTCAGAAAGGTTTTGTGAATCAGATTGAGAAGACATGATTACTTGAAGAAATTAAGAAGAAGTCTGGTGAAATACCTGGAAAGAAGGAAAAGAGTGATGGCTGGCACTGAAAATAGCCGGTAAGAGAGTTCGGTCACGGCTTGGAATGTCACGACGAAAGGCCGAAGAATCGAAAGAACGCTAGGTCTCGGGTGGACTGATTGCTTGAAGGTTTGGAAGTAATGTGAAACTGTGCGAAGAGAAGCACTATTTATACTTAGCTTCATGGCTCAGATTGGGCGACGTTTCGTCTTCCCGTCCCGATTATGCCACGTGTACCCCGAGCTCAGAAACAGCTGTGATCAGCTACTGACACCCTAGTCAAATCAGCGCAGGGCTCGAGGTGACGATTCATTTTCTGCTATCTGACTCTATTATCCTGGATGTCTCTAGGCGGCTCCAGGGATGGAAACGTGATTTTCATCATCCATAACGGCTCACTGTGTAGTTAAGCCGGATATCCCCCGTATCGGTCATACCGGCTTGGGGGCTAGTTGTATGGGGGCTGAATCAGTACCTACCGGTTTATTCCAACCGGTCTTGACCGTTATGGTCAAACTCCGTCTGAAGGACCCCTTAGTGGGGTATAATCGTATCGGATACGGCCGTATCCGACATACCGGCTGCATCAGTAGACCTTATCGGTATTCATCACGTGGGCCATTGGCTGAATGGGCCTGGATTGATCCAGTGTTGACTTAATGCGCCTCTGGGCCTAAAGATAAGTATCATAAGAGGATAGAAATGTATCTAACCAATGGGGGCAGAGTCCTACTTCACTAAGGACACTGCCGGCTCCTATAAATACCCCCTGACCTGAGTAATGAGGTACGTTCACAAACACCAAGACATTATATTTGAGACATCCCGTCTTTATCCTTTACTGACTTAGGCATCGGAGGGGCGTTCCTCGGATCAACCCCCGAGGTTAGTTTACCTGTTTTGCAGGGTCTTAAACCGGCACACTACGACAAGGAAGATACCGGTTCATTTCTTCCATTTATTCCATACCGGAACACCCATAACCAGTAAATACTTTTATTAAATGGCGATCCAATTAATTAAAGGGCCTACAACTTCAATGTTTCTATAATAAAAACTATTATTTATGACACATAAGAACTAACCTGGTAATAATATAAATACACAAATTCTTGGGTGAAACTGTTGCACCATAATTTAAAGTGTAACAACCCACAAACCATCGCTTCTTTTGTAAAAAGAACTCAAATGACATGAAATAAAAGACTTAATGACATGAGATTCATGTCATTATTTGTATATTCCATGTCATTCTTGTTGGAGTCTATGTCATTATGCTTGTTACGCAATAAGTTATGGTGTAATATGTTACATCAAAGATGCAATCATATAAATAATATACTTCATCCCATATTGTCATGAAACTGGAGAATTCAACCCTTTAAAACAATTATTTCATCATTAACAAAATAGATGTTACACTTTCCAAATTAAGATATAACAAAACAGATGTTACACTTTTTTTTCCCTTCTTTGGTAAGTTTTTGGGACTGCATTTATGTAACGCCCCGACTTTCATACATCCTTATTAAGCTAATTAATCAGGATTAGCAGCGGAAGACTTAACTTAGTCGGCGCGTTACCGCCGTACTTTCCACTAGGGCAAAATACAAGGCGACCTTTGACATTAACTTACAGGGACAATACCTTGATTTGACACTCTTTAAAGAAACACTTTAATAATAGATTACTATTTTCTAGAAATTTCGGCAGAGTTTCCTTTGTAAATTGGACAACCCAAAATGGGAAAATGTTTGAAAAACCTGTTACAATAAGATATTTCCAAATCCATAACTCAACGTTTCGCGGAGTAGCAGCTAAAGAGAATCAGGAGCACTATTGCTCAACCAGAACTAAATCATTGATTATTAACTAATACAAAGTGGAACGTCCTCGCCTCAAAAGAAACGTAAAACAATCTTAGCTGAGCTCTTAGCACGTAACTGCTTCTATCTTGGAAAAGATGCTCCAGAACTTCAACCTGAAACTATTGTAACACTGCCACCCACCAAGTGACAAGCCACAGTAGTGACAAAACAAAACATTGACAGACACATCAGCACAACGCTGAGTACTAACCCATAAAACATTCTTAAAACATGCTTTGGTGTCTACGACTCTCACGTAATCAACATGTTCACATCATTCATAACCATATCACAACAATATAACAACATTCACATAGTCCATTATCATTCATCATGTTTCATGACCTTTAAGTACTTTCAGAAATCATAGCAAAGTCGTAGCATCATCGTAGTTCGTTTATATCAGAGTAAAAGACAAACTTTCATATTATCATAAACTCATGCAACATATAGTTCGAATCATTCAGTTTATCATAAATCATTATCATCTTTCATTTACTTAACTAGTAATGATCATACTATCTTAATAACATAGTTATTTCATAGCACTCGTTCATAAACATCACTAATCATCATATTCATAACACATTTCATATCTTCTAATCAAATCATCTATAACATAAATATGTGAAATCATAAAACATAATCGCAATCATAATCATACTTTCGTAACATCAAAGTCATCATACTGCATAGCATTAAGTCATAAAATCATCAACATAACAAATATTTCATTTCACATCATAAGTTTCATCATTATCTTTTCATCTTTTAGCTTGGTAACTGGCGAGTATAGACATGTGGGACGTCTCCCACCATGTGATGATCCTCAAGGAGCCCAGCTCCCTTGTTGGATACACCACCATGCGATAGACCAGCTCCCTTGTTGGATACACCGCTCACACCAAAATTGGCGAGTATAAACATGTGGGACGTCTCCCACCATGTGATGATCCTCAAGGAGCCCAGCTCCCTTGTTGGATACACCACCATGCGATGATCCTCAAGGAGCCCAGCTCCCTTGTTGGATACACCGCTCGCACCAAAATAACATGCGGTACCCCTCAAGGAGCCCGGCTCCCTTGTTGGGTGTACGGCGGGTGCGAAGGTACGTGCACGACCATAAAGTAGATAAGCGTAACATTATACTGCCAGAACCTCTTTCACTTTTATTTATCATGTTTCGTTTGTTTAGCATTCATCGGCATAAGCCATAGATCTTTCATGAATCATGCTTGAGCATCCATAACTCATAAGATCATCATTTACGAAACTCATTCGAAAACAAATTAAGTATCCCACAATCCATGTAAAGAATCACATCACAAAATCCTTAACAGAATTATAAACATCATTTCACAAACACATTTCGAAGGGGATCGTGGGTGTTAGCAACAAATGTTACTTTCTATACTTTCAGATCGTTTCAGAATGATCATAACGTAAATTTTACATAATAGGAAATTGTAAGCATATCTCATACCTTTAAGTACTTTAAAAAAATGACAACAGAAACATATCAGAAACATAGCAGTCTTTTCGTATCTCATATCGTTTAAGAGTCATTCATACTTTCAGATGGTTTCGGAATTAAAACGTATACTTTAACATATTCAGAATACATTAACATATATCATAGCAAACATTTTATACTTCGTCATTCATAAGAACAAGAGTCATCTTTTCACACTTTCCGGTCCTTTATAAGACAGGAAGTACTATTCCATACTACATCCATATACTAAGCTTATTAGTGATATAGTTCACATAACCGACTAGCGTCATTAAACATCATTCAACTCTAAATATTTCTCGCAATAGTCCAGTGATACACTTTTCTTAGCTTATCAATGTACTAAAATATAATAATAAACTTGATATATAGTTAACAAATGTACTTTAAATGTCATGTAATACCAAGTTGTCTGAGAGTCAATACGTTATCTCAATTCCAACATAGTATGAACATCACTTGAAGACATATACATGGTCTCTTTTAGGATGAGTTACAACTTGTTACTTAGTTTGCTTAGTTAACTTATGTGATAGAATACTTTGAATGCCCTTAACTAATAATCTAACCTCATTGAATTCATTCACTTTCAAGCCACTATATTTTTATATAAGTGAAATTTTACTTTAGTTTGAGAGCACTTAAGAGTGTATCATCATCATAAAACTACTAATTGTTGAATCTCATAAACTCATATCCACGGTGATTACTAATTAACAAAAACCCTAAAATTCGTTGCGCTGTATTTTACCAAGTATCGGGTCCAAATGACGGAGATATACCATCAGCAGACATGTTATATTACTTAGATAGTTATTAATAAAGTGGAAAACCCATTCAATAAGAGTTTACTAAGATAACATCAACAAAACCATATCTGATTCTTCATTGAGCTTCTATACCAACACGTATATGACTTACATTTGATTATCAGATTCCTTAACTCAATTCCTGCTTAAGTTTATACTTAAGTCCTTTCTAAACATTAGTGGGATTTGGTTGCACTATAAACTTACACCTTTCAAGTATTTCAATCATAAACTCCAACAACAAATTAAAGATAACCACACACAACCAAAGAACGTCATCATAAACTCAATCAGGTTTCCAGTTGCATGACTTATCAAGCATATATTTTTAAAACTTGAAGATGCAGACAACAAAGTAACAAGAATCACAACTGTTCTAATCATAAGTCACCACCAACAAATCAGCCATGAACAAACAAATTACAACACCATCATTATACTATTTCAATCATATTTTCAGAACCGATTTCCCCTTTATATTCAAAATTTGCAGGGAGTTCTATCATTGAAATCAAAAGAAGAGGAGGGGGTAGTACTTATAATAACTCATGAATTCAAAGCATCAACAATAAATAACCAAATTTCAGAATTCATAATTTCAATATTGACTTTTAATTTGAGGAAAACAAGAGGAGGAGAAGAGAGATGGGTTGGGGTTTGATTTGGGTGAGGGGAGAGATATAAGGGGTGGGTACTTGGGGTTTTTACGGGAGAGAGAGAGAGAAATAAAGGGGGGTTTTGTTTTTCTTTGAAGAGAGAGAAATGGGGGTTTACGGTGAGGAGAGAGAGAATTAGGGTGGGTTTCTTTCAAGAGAGAGAAATGGAGTTTTGGGTGTTTGGGAATTTCTTTTAGAGATAGAAATGAGGTGGATTTCCTTTTGGTGAGGGAAATCATGAGAGGGAAAGAATTAAAAATTCATTTGGTTATTTAAAATCCAAATACATAATTAATAATAATTTCATAAAACAAACTATATTACAAATATTACAAATATTCCAAAATCAAATAAAATAAGGATTTTCAAAACGTAATTAACTTTATAAGTATAATTAACGCTAACTAAAACGCTCTTAAAAATCGGGGTATTACATCCTACCACCCTTATAAAAAGTTTCGTCCTCGAAACTTGCAATAAGTTCAACAAGGAAACAGGACGCTAAATTCATTTAGACAAAACCAAGATCTCAGCTTTCATGGCTTCGTTAGGAATTCAGCCTCCATTCCGCCATCATCTTTTGTATCTCTACTTCAACTCGACTCGCGAAATCGAGGAGCAAAGAAAACAAAAGGGGCAAACTTGTTGGCAATGAACTCCAACTAACTCATTCAGTGAGATCCCGTTTGAAATTCAGTTGGTTTCTCAAATCATATAAGTTTTATAAAATACATGCTTCAAGTAAACGCACATCATGAACAAAAATGCATGATACAACGTACACATTAAGAGGTAACTAACATAGATATCACATGCACCACATCTTTACATAAACAGATTCACATTGCACACGCAAAAGCGCAAACGCTCAAACGGCTTGGTTCATATATACCTAACTTTTTAGCCAATCCATTAATCCTATTTAGAACCTTTACGCTACGATATGGGGATCATAGCGTACCTAAATCTAACCTTAGCTCTGATACCACTCTGTAACGCCCCGACTTTCATACATCCTTATTAAGCTAATTAATCAGGATTAGCAGCGGAAGACTTAACTTAGTCGGCGCGTTACCGCCGTACTTTCCACTAGGGGAAAATACAAGGCGACCTTTGACATTAACTTACAGGGACAATACCTTGATTTGACACTCTTTAAAGAAACACTTTAATAATAGATTACTATTTTCTAGAAATTTCGGCAGAGTTTCCTTTGTAAATTGGACAACCCAAAATGGAAAAATGTTTGAAAAACCTGTTACAATAAGATATTTCCAAATCCATAACTCACCGCTTTCGCGGAGTAGCAGCTAAAGAGAATCAGGAGCACTATTGATCAACCAGAACTAAATCATTGATTATTAACTAATACAAAGTGGAACGTCCTTGCCTCAAAAGAAACGTAAAACAATCTTAGCTGAGCTCTTAGTACGTAACTGCTTCTATCTTGGAAAAGATGCTCCAGAACTTCAACCTGAAACTATTGTAACACTGCCACCCACCAAGTGACAAGCCACAGTAGTGACAAAACAAAACATTGACAGACACATCAGCACAACGCTGAGTACTAACCCATAAAACATTCTTAAAACATGCTTTGGTGTCTACGACTCTCACGTAATCAACATGTTCACATCATTCATAACCATATCACAACAATATAACAACATTCACATAGTCCATTATCATTCATCATGTTTCATGACCTTTAAGTACTTTCAGAAATCATAGCAAAGTCGTAGCATCATCGTAGTTCGTTTATATCAGAGTAAAAGACAAACTTTCATATTATCATAAACTCATGCAACATATAGTTCGAATCATTCAGTTTATCATAAATCATTATCATCTTTCATTTACTTAACTAGTAATGATCATACTATCTTAATAACATAGTTATTTCATAGCACTCGTTCATAAACATCATATTCATAACACATTTCATATCTTCTAATGAAATCATCTATAACATAAATGTGTGAAATCATAAAACATAATCGCAATCATAATCATACTTTCGTAACATCAAAGTCATCATACTGCATAGCATTAAGTCATAAAATCATCAACATAACAAATATTTCATTTCACATCATAAGTTTCATCATTATCTTTTCATCTTTTAGCTTGGTAACTGGCGAGTATAGACATGTGGGACGTCTCCCACCATGTGATGATCCTCAAGGAGCCCAGCTCCCTTGTTGGATACACCACCATGCGATAGACCAGCTCCTTTGTTGGATACACCGCTCACACCAAAATTGGCGAGTATAAACATGTGGGACGTCTCCCACCATGTGATGATCCTCAAGGAGCCCAGCTCCCTTGTTGGATACACCACCATGCGATGATCCTCAAGGAGCCCAGCTCCCTTGTTGGATACACCGCTCGCACCAAAATAACATGCGGTACCCCTCAAGGAGCCCGGCTCCCTTGTTGGGTGTACGGCGGGTGCGAAGGTACGTGCACGACCATAAAGTAGATAAGCGTAACATTATACTGCCAGAACCTCTTTCACTTTTATTTATCATGTTTCGTTTGTTTAGCATTCATCGGCATAAGCCATAGATCTTTCATGAATCATGCTTGAGCATCCATAACTCATAAGATCATCATTTACGAAACTCATTCGAAAACAAATTAAGTATCCCACAATCCATGTAAAGAATCACATCACAAAATCCTTAACATAATTATAAACATCATTTCACAAACACATTTCGAAGGGGATCGTGGGTGTTAGCAACAAATGTTACTTTCTATACTTTCAGATCGTTTCAGAATGATCATAACGTAAATTTTACATAATAGGAAATTGTAAGCATATCTCATACCTTTAAGTACTTTAAAAAAATGACAACAGAAACATATCAGAAACATAGCAGTCTTTTCGTATCTCATATCGTTTAAGAGTCATTCATACTTTCAGATGGTTTCGGAATTAAAACGTATACTTTAACATATTCAGAATACATTAACATATATCATAGCAAACATTTTATACTTCGTCATTCATAAGAACAAGAGTCATCTTTTCACACTTTCCGGTCCTTTATAAGACAGGAAGTACTATTCCATACTACATCCATATACTAAGCTTATTAGTGATATAGTTCACATAACCGACTAGCGTCATTAAACATCATTCAACTCTAAATATTTCTCGCAATAGTCCAGTGATACACTTTTCTTAGCTTATCAATGTACTAAAATATAATAATAAACTTGATATATAGTTAACAAATGTACTTTAAATGTCATGTAATACCAAGTTGTCTGAGAGTCAATACGTTATCTCAATTCCAACATAGTATGAACATCACTTGAAGACATATACATGGTCTCTTTTAGGATGAGTTACAACTTGTTACTTAGTTTGCTTAGTTAACTTATGTGATAGAATACTTTGAATGCCCTTAACTAATAATCTAACCTCATTGAATTCATTCACTTTCAAGCCACTATATTTTTATATAAGTGAAATTTTACTTTAGTTTGAGAGCACTTAAGAGTGTATCATCATCATAAAACTACTAATTGTTGAATCTCATAAACTCATATCCACGGTGATTACTAATTAACAAAAACCCTAAAATTCGTTGCGCTGTATTTTACCAAGTATCGGGTCCAAATGACGGAGATATACCATCAGCAGACATGTTATATTACTTAGATAGTTATTAATAAAGTGGAAAACCCATTCAATAAGAGTTTACTAAGATAACATCAACAAAACCATATCTGATTCTTCATTGAGCTTCTATACCAACACGTATATGACTTACATTTGATTATCAGATTCCTTAACTCAATTCCTGCTTAAGTTTATACTTAAGTCCTTTCTAAACATTAGTGGGATTTGGTTGCACTATAAACTTACACCTTTCAAGTATTTCAATCATAAACTCCAACAACAAATTAAAGATAACCACACACAACCAGCAACGTCATCATAAACTCAATCAGATTTCCAGTTGCATGACTTATCAAGCATATATTTTTAAAACTTGAAGATGCAGACAACAAAGTAACAAGAATCACAACTGTTCTAATCATAAGTCACCACCAACAAATCAGCCATGAACAAACAAATTACAACACCATCATTATACTATTTCAATCATATTTTCAGAACCGATTTCCCCTTTATATTCAAAATTTGCAGGGAGTTCTATCATTGAAATCAAAAGAAGAGGAGGGGGTAGTACTTATAATAACTCATGAATTCAAAGCATTAACAATAAATAACCAAATTTCAGAATTCATAATTTCAATATTGACTTTTAATTTGAGAAAAACAAGAGGAGGAGGAGAGAGATGGGTTGGGGTTTGATTTGGGTGAGGGGAGAGATATAAGGGGTGGGTACTTGGGGTTTTTACGGGAGAGAGAGAAATAAAGGGGGGTTTTGTTTTTCTTTGAAGAGAGAGAAATGGGGGTTTACGGTGAGGAGAGAGAGAATTAGGGTGGGTTTCTTTCAAGAGAGAGAAATGGAGTTTTGGGTGTTTGGGAATTTCTTTTAGAGATAGAAATGAGGTGGATTTCCTTTTGGTGAGGGAAATCATGAGAGGGAAAGAATTAAAAATTCATTTGGTTATTTAAAATCCAAATACATAATTAATAATAATTTCATAAAACAAACTATATTACAAATATTACAAATATTCCAAAATCAAATAAAATAAGGATTTTCAAAACGTAATTAACTTTATAAGTATAATTAATGCTAATTAAAACGCTCTTAAAATTTGGGGTATTACAATTTACCAAACAACCCTTACTAAAAAACATTAAACAAGATTACAACACCTAACAAACTTAACATTAAATCTAATGACCCCACCAAAATTAAAATATCCCCAACTACCACTCCAAATCAGATCATTTAATTCATTCAATTGAAATCAGATTCCCAACTACCCACCCACTCATCTCCCTCTTTAATCTGAGATCTCGAAGCTTGCCCAAGATCTCGAAGCTTCCACCCTTCTCATCCCATTCTCTCACCTCATCTTATTCTCTCTCCTCTAAACAAACCCTAAAAAAATCTCCTCCTTCCTTCTGTCTGTGCATCTCTCTTTCACGTTTTCTTCCTTCTCTCTGTTCGTCTCTCTTTCATGTCTTCTTCCTTATCTGTGCTCATATCTCTTTCACCACGGACAAGCCAGATCTGATCCCTTGTACAATGCAACATTCCATGATAATATAATTTGTGATGGATGTCAATTCATCAAAGAGGTATGCGAGTCCTTCGAAATGAGTCCCCATGGCCAAGGAGGCTTTATGAGAGTGGGGATGCTCCAAAATGTTTGAATCCAGTGTCAGTTGCTGCTTTGGGCAAGGTTTTGAAGCAATAAATGGATGTTTACCCTAAAAAATCTCAAGCAAAGCGATGATTAGAGTACCCACCTGATGCGCCCATGTTATACGGTGTATGTACGTTACTTTAGGTGCACTTTGCTAGGGGTTTGATTGTAATTGTTAACATTCGTGTCTTATTTAGCTCTTAGCGGAAGTTCGGAGCTTTGCGAGATAATTTGTGTTAACGTCATGTATTCCGAGCTTCCAAGGTGAAGTGCATTTGATCCGAGCCAGGCTCTCGTGATCACCGCAAGCCTAAGCATCATCGCCAACCCAGCCAAGCTCGCCCATCGAAGCACCGCACGCCCGACTCACCGACGGCCTCGCCCAAGCTCGCCCGGCCCAGTTTGCCTCACCCATCGCACGCCCGGCAGCCTTGCCCAAGCTCGTCGGCCCTGGCTCAACCAAGCGGCCCATCGCTAGCCCATCGCTCGCCCATCGCTCGCCCGAAAAGATCGCCCATCGCATGCCCGGCCATCGCGCAAGCCCGGCGCCCAAAGAAGGCGGCTCGCGACTCGCGAGCATGGTCGCACCTCGCGACTCAGTATCTCGCACCTCGCGAGGATTCTCGCACGGTGCGACCTGCGTGGTTTGGCCCAAGTCTTCAGCTCGTTGCGAAGGCAGTAGCTCATCGCACGGTGCGACCTGTACCGCACCTCGCGACCCCTATGGCGGTCTAAATGTCGGCTGACTTTTGAGCCTTAGTATAAATACTAAAGTTTGTTTTTGGACCTAAGACACACACATTTGAGGAGAGAGAATATCAAACACTCCATTCTTCTCTTTTTCTCTTCCCTTTTTAGTTTTTATTTTCTAGTTTAGTTTTAGTAGATTTCAATTATGGGATTGGCTTATGCTATGCCGATTGTAGCTTGAACCGTTCTTGAACGAGATTAATATGGAGCTTCAAGCATTATTGTGAGATCTTTCTTCTCTATTTATTTCCTTTGATTATGGTTTAATTTCTATGCTTGCTTTCAATGGTTTTTGCATGATTATGCTAGGAACGTTACTAGTTTGATTGTGTAATTAATCTAATGCTAGATTTAAGAATAGAATCGGATTGTTTTATTCTTTTATCAATTAGTAGCAAACTAGGGAGTAACTTAGATGCAGATCGTCTTGGTTATTTCTTGGGGAAATTGTATCAACTGTTAAATGTTTATCGCTTGTATGACGTTAGCGGTCTATTGGTTCTCTGTGTGTTTATTGCTTTGCTATCGGATTGAACTTAGACGCTATCGGACTAGGTTATCCTTTAGTTAGGGTTTTATAGTCACGCTGATCGTGCTATTCAACTAAGAATAAGGAGAATGCGAGATTAATTCTCAACAATAGATAATAATGGAAATGAATAGAGTCGAGGTTCAATGATCGATAATGAATTGAAGTGCATGTTAATCGGATTCAAGATCTTCCTATATTGATTTCTCATCTTGTTTATATGCTAGTTAGTTGTAGTTTGTTAGTAAATCTATTTGAAAACCCCCTTTGTTATTATTATTAGGTTTCTCGACCGTTAGAGTCTTCTAGGTACTAACGCACGCTAAGTATAGAACTCGTCCCCGTTTCCCCGTGGATACGAACCTTACTTCCCTTATACTAGTTTAGTGTAAAAGAGAGTAGGAGAAATTTTATCTTTGGCCGGGTGGCGTTCACGACAAGCGCGGCCCGCCAAATTCCGGCGCCATTGCCGGGGACACGGTGTTACTTGTTTATATTTAGTGTATGCTTTTGGATTGTATTGCCAAATTTTGGTTTTTGTTTATGGTTAATACTCGTGCTACTAACCAAGAACCTTTGCAGTACGATCGAGATCTAGAACTAACCCTTTTCAGGTTGAGAAGAGAATTGCGTGAAGACTTTAGAGAGCTCCCTTTTTCGCTTGAATTTGAAGAAGAGATGCCTCCTAGAGTTGAGCACCGCACTTTAAAGGAGCTCACTTGCTCCTAACCTTGACCAACAACCTTTGTGTATCACATTTCCGGAACCGGAAGTGGGGGACACATTTGAGCTAAAGTCGGGGTTGATACATTTGCTTCCCCTCATTCCATGGGCTAAATGGTGAAGATCCAAATAAACATTTGTCGAGTTTCATGTGGTATGCAGCAGCATGAAACCAAGTGGAGTTTCAGAAGATAGAATCAAGCTTAAAGCTTTCCCCTTTTCGCTAAAAGACGCAAAGAAAGGACTGGATGTACTACCTTCCGTCCGACAAAGCATCACCACTTGGGCTCAATTGAAAAAGAGCTTTCTCGAGAAATACTTTCCCACTTCTAAATCATCTACATTGAAGAAGGAGATAAGTAACATTGAGCAACGAGGTGATGAGTCTTTTTACGAGTATTGGGAGAGGTTTAAGAAGTTATCTGCTAGTTGTCCATACCACGGTTATTCGAGGAAGATTTGGTTCTATACTTCTATAATGGCTTATGTGATGAGGATGCTAGAATGGTTAATGCAGCAAGTGGTGGATCCATTGTGAATAAAACGCACTCGCCGCAAAGGAACCGTTAAATGAGCTTCTTTGAAAGCTCGAGGCGGTTTAGTAGAAGGTCCGGAACTCGACGTGTGGTCTCCGAGGGTTCTAGTTCTTCTAAGTTGGAAGATCAGGTGCAAGCTCTCACATCTTTGATGCGAGACTTCATAGTGAAAGAGAAGACTCACCAAGTGAAGGCTTGTGGCATTTGCTCTTCACATCATCCAACCGATTTTTGCCCTCATCTACAAGAACCGAGTGAAGAGGTTAAGGCGGCCGATTTTCGGGGCCAAGGTTTCCCGAAAAGATATGATCCATATTCTGGTACCTATAATTCGGGATGGCGAGATCATCCTAATTTGAGGTACGGGAACTCATCGTGGGAACCAAGCAGCCACAAAGAAGATAACCGCCCACCACCTCCTTATTCGAGAGCACCGAGCAAGGAGCTCCATATTTTCGGCCGCAAGGCCAACCACAAGGACCGAGTACCGGCATGTCTACGAGAGGATATGATTAATGCTTTAACTAAAAATGTCACTAACATGCGGGGAAATATGGTTCGGTTTCGGGAGGAGACCCGTTCGAGCATCAAGAACTTGGAGAGCCAAGTAAGCCAAATTGCGGGAGCCGTAACCAAGTTAGAGGCTAGGGATTCGATGCGGTTTCCATCCCAAATAGAACTCAACCCAAAGATGAACGTGAGTGCTATCACATTGAGAAGTGGAGCGGAAATTGCAAGCGAAGAGAGGTTGGTGGTTCGAGACAAAGAGATAGTGGAAGAGGTGATCGAGCATGAACCGACAACAGATTATACATCATTGCCACCTCAACAAGAGGCGAAAGTCCAAAAATCACCTCCTCCACCTTATGAACCAGAGCCACCCTTTCCCGAGGCATTGAGAGAAACCCGCAAAACAGAGCACACCAATGACATGTACGAAACCTTTCGTAAATGTGAGGTAAACATTCCCCTTTTTGATGCTTTAAATCAAGTACCTAGGTATGCTAAGTTCCTTAAAGAATTATGTACTTCGAAAAGAAAGCAAAAACAAAAGGGAGTGCAAAAAGTGAAGGCTAGCGAGCATGTCTCTCGCTATCTTTCAAAAGAAATTGCCTCAAAAGTGCAAGGACCCGGGCATGTTTACCATCCCATGTACCATAGGTGACACCATGTTTCCTAAAGCCATGATAGACTTAGGTGCGTCAATTAATGTGATTCCATATTCATTATATAAGTCTTTGAAACTTGGCAATTTGCATGAAACCGGTGTGGTGATTCAATTAGCTGATAGATCCAATGTTTATCCTAGGGGTAAATTAGAGGATGTGTTAGTTACGGTTGGGAAATTGAAATTTCCTGCTGATTTTTATGTTTTGGAGATGGAGCCTGATAAGCATGCCGCCCCCATCCTTTTGGGGCGACCTTTCTTGAAAACATCTTGCACTAAAATTGATGTTTGCGCGGGTTCTTTGACCATGGAATTCGAGGGAAAGGTAGAGGCGTTTAAAATCGATGATTCTAAGCCTTTGATTAAGGATGATAACCCTCTTTACTCTATTAACATTGTTGACTCTGTTTTGCATGATGTTCTTGATATTGAGCATGTTGATGAGTCGATAAATGTTGATGATGTCTTGGTTGAGGATTGTGCCTCTCCTACTAACATGCGGAGTTATGGTGCCGGAGTGGAAAAAGCGGAAAAAGCCTCCCCGATTTACCACCTTGTTTTGAAACCGTACCACCGACGATGCATTGCAAGAGTTCTTCTCCGTTTGTCTTGCAGGTACTCGAATTGGAGGTTGACATGGAGCCTCCATTGTCACATATGGAGCACAAGCCCAATTTTTAAGCTTAAGGTATTAAGTCGAGCTAACGACTTTAAACAACAGCGCTTCTCGGGAGGCAACCCGAGACCCCAACACCCCGAGACCCCGAGACCCCTTTATTTTCTTTCTTTTCCTTTATTTTTCATCAAATTTCCACCACCACAACAAATTTTCTTTCACCCACCACCCACCCACTAAAAAGATCCACAACCAATCTTCATCCACTTGGAACCAAAATCCACAAAAGAAAATCCGTTGGGAGGACTTCAATAGCTAGGAGTTGGTAACACTAGAGGATTGAGATTGTTAATGTATCTTTTCGATCTCTTGAGCTAGGTGAAAATCTTCAAAAATTTAAAACTTTTGAACTTGTCATTTGTTTGAGTGATTCGAGGGAGAGGGTTGTGAGTTGAGTCGAGAGATTTGAGTTGGTGTTGTTAAGAAATTTGAGTTTGACGGATTGCTTTTCATGAGTTTTGAGATTTCGATCTTCGATTTACCCGATTTTCACATTTCCCCCCCATTTTCGCTTTACTTTTTCTTTTAATTGTCGACACATTGTGGACAATGTGTAGTTTAAGTAGGGGGAGGGAATTCTCGATCTCATGTATCTATGTTGTATTTATTACTATTAATTTTTTTAAAAAAAAAAAAAAAAAAAAAAAAATGATGAAAAGAATCCCGCTGAGTTGAAAACCCACAAGGGTGGGCGACTCAGGCAAAAATGGGGGCCCTGATAGGTTGAAAACCCGAAAGGGCAACTTATGCAAAAGAGTGGCTTATATTGAGCGGGTAAGATGGTGAGATGAAAAAAATGTGAGAAGCTAGGATGAAAACCCGAAAGGGCTCCTAGGCAAAATGAGAGATTAAGAGAGAATGATACACTTTGGGAACTCATTTGCCGGAGATTTGTTTTGGCTTTCACTTTCTTTTGATTGTTTGTTTTTGGGAGTAAGCATGGAATTTATCCCTTTTTGTCTTTGTTCCATGGCTTGCTTATATAGGTTGGTTGTAATAGTAGTAGTAGTTTATCTTCTGAGGTTTTAGGCGAGTTGTCATTTTGATTGTGGCGTTGGAGTGAGTTCAATTCCTTTGAGATCCTTCAGGATTTGAGCTCACATTTTGGTTGTCGTTTGGTGATTATTGTTGTCGCGTTTTTTTTATTTTTCAGGTGAGCTCGAATCTAAGTGTGGGGGAATCATCGTCCCTTACGTTTAGGTTTTTGAGCGGATGTTGTTAAGATGTGATGATGATGATGTAGTTGATGGGGAGTGTAGGTTGGTGTCGTTAGTTTGGGTGATGATTTATTTGGTGATCCTCATTTTGAGTTTACTCGAGGTCGAGTAAAGTTCAAGTGTGGGGGTATTTGATGCGCCCATGTTATACGGTGTATGTACGTTACTTTAGGTGCACTTTGCTAGGGGTTTGATTGTAATTGTTAACATTCGTGTCTTATTTAGCTCTTAGCGGAAGTTCGGAGCTTTGCGAGATAATTTGTGTTAACGTCATGTATTCCGAGCTTCCAAGGTGAAGTGCATTTGATCCGAGCCAAGCTCTCGTGATCACCGCAAGCCTAAGCATCATCGCCAACCCAGCCAAGCTCGCCCATCGAAGCACCGCACGCCCAGCTCACCAGCAGCCTCGCCCAAGCTCGCTAGCCCAGCTGCCTCACCCATCGCACGCCCGGCGGCCTTGCCCAGGCTCGTCGGCCCGGCCCCAACCAAGCGGCCCATCGCTAGCCCATCGCTCGCCCATCGCTCGCCCGGCGAAGACGCCCATCGCATGCCCGGCCATCGCGCAAGCCCGGCGCCAAGCCAGAAGGCAGCTCGCGACTCGCGAGCATGGTCGCACCTCGCGACTCGTATCTCGCACCTCGCGAGGATTCTCGCACGGTGCGACCTGCGTGGTTTGGCCCAAGTCTTCGGCTCGTTGCGAAGGCAGTAGCTCATCGCACGGTGCGACTGTACCGCACCTCGCGACCCCTATGGCGGTCTAAATGTCGGCTGACTTTTGAGCCTTAGTATAAATACTAAAGTTTGTTTTTGGACCTAAGACACACACATTTGAGGAGAGAGAATATCAAACACTCCATTCTTCTCTTTTTCTCTTCCCTTTTTAGTTTTTATTTTCTAGTTTAGTTTTAGTAGATTTCAATTATGGGATTGGCTTATGCTATGCCGATTGTAGCTTGAACCGTTCTTGAACGAGATTAATATGGAGCTTCAAGCATTATTGTGAGATCTTTCTTCTCTATTTATTTCCTTTGATTATGGTTTAATTTCTATGCTTGCTTTCAATGGTTTTTGCATGATTATGCTAGGAACGTTACTAGTTTGATTGTGTAATTAATCTAATGCTAGATTTAAGAATAGAATCGGATTGTTTTATTCTTTTATCAATTAGTAGCAAACTAGGGAGTAACTTAGATGCAGATCGTCTTGGTTATTTCTTGGGGAAATTGTATCAACCTGTTAAATGTTTATCGCTTGTATGACGTTAGCGTGTCTATTGGTTCTCTGTGTTTATTGCTGCTATCGGATTGAACTTAGACGCTATCGGACTAGGTTATCCTTTAGTTAGGGTTTTATAGTCACGCTGATCGTGCTATTCAACTAAGAATAAGGAGAATGCGAGATTAATTCTCAACAATAGATAATAATGGAAATGAATAGAGTCGAGGTTCAATGATCGATAATGAATTGAAGTGCATGTTAATCGGATTCAAGATCTTCCTATATTGATTTCTCATCTTGTTTATATGCTAGTTAGTTGTAGTTTGTTAGTAAATCTATTTGAAAACCCCCTTTGTTATTATTATTAGGTTTCTCGACCGTTAGAGTCTTCTAGGTACTAACGCACGCTAAGTATAGAACTCGTCCCCGTTTCCCTGTGGATACGAACCTTACTTCCCTTATACTAGTTTAGTGTAAAAGAGAGTAGGAGAAATTTTATCTTTGGCCGGGTGGCGTTCACGACAAGCGCGGCCCGCCACCACCTCCAACTAGGCATGATTTGTCAGATGATGAGCCTGCTGAGGACGCCGGTGATGGGAGTTGCGGTGAGATTAGTCACAAGAACGAAGAACCTAAGGTGTCCTCTGACTCATCTGCTACCCCTGAGTCCTAACTTTATTATGGTTCTGTTCCTGCCCTCTTATACTTTATGATGAGTGAATTTTTGTTTATTATGGCTAAGATAGTTTACTTTTAGACCCCTGTTTATTATGATGGCTAATGAATTTGAGTCCCCAGTTTATTATGGCTGAACTATGGTTTCCTTCACGCTATTATCAATTTCAATTTGTGACCTGATGATGGTATTATGCATTTGAGTCCCCTGGTTGTCATGAATTTCTGTTTATTAGGCATAAGAAAATTTACTTTGGATCAAGTGCTTAATTTGGGTTGCAACTCGTTATTACATGATGATTTCACCTGTTTGTGGATCATGTCTTATGCACTCTATTGTGAATTATGGTTTAGTGCACACTATTATGAATTTATTTTCTTTTTGTGATATGATGAGGTGGAGTATTTGAAATCTGTTGATGATGGTATTATGCATTTGACTTCCCCGGTTGTCATGAATTTTTATTTATGATGGTATATTAGAAGTGATAAATTGGTTAAGATAAACTGAATTTTCAGTCCCCTAGTTGTGTTATGTTGGTTGATTATGTTGGCTAATGATGAGTGTGTTGTGTTTATATGTGAGTATGATGCAAATTGAATCATGATGTTGGCTGTTTACATATATTGTGGTTGGGTGTCATGAAGTGGTTTATACAATCTGAATTTGAGTCCCCTGGTTGTGTTTGATTCCCCTAAACCTTCAACCGACAACCCAAATGATGATGAGACTCATATAAATAAGGACCCTGGTTTGATTTGCTCCAGAAGTGATTTATCACTCTGTTGAGGATTAAAATCATAGCCCAGACCTTCAATAGTCTACTTCTAATTGCATATCCCTGATGGGTTGTATTCACTATGCTGATTATGATGGCTAATGATGAGTATGTTGTGTTTGTATGTGATTATGATGCAACTTCATTCATGGTGTTGACTGTTTACATAGTCTGTGGTTAGGTGTCATGAATTGGTTTATACAATATGATTTTGAGTCCCCTGGTTGTGTTTGAGTCCCCTAAACCCTACACCAAAAACCCAAATAATGATGGGACTCGTATGAAGAAGTACCTTGGTTTGTTTTGATTCAGCAGTGATTTATCATTCTGTTGAGGATTAAATTCATAACAAATCTATCTAAATGCATATCCCTGATGGGTTGAATCATAATCAATTTGGATGAATCACATGAAAATAAAAAACATTTAAATCATTTCACATACCATAATCGATTAACTACAAAAGTTATTATCATATCTTTTAACTGAATCACCTTAACATATTGTTTCTTTAAAATTGAATGCATTCACAAACCTACTTACTTCTTACACACCCCAAAAGACAAATTTGCATACCTAATCTTAGAAGGATTGTGTAGCAGTCATGGCTTCTTTACTTCAAATGTACCCAAAAAAAATTGCATACTAACATACCCACTTCTATTCACCCAAAAATGTGCACATCTATTCAACTAACTTCCATATTTACCCAAAAATTTGCATATTCACATACTTTATAATCACCTAAATTATATCCACCTCAAAATACTGGTGTGCATCCATAATCATATCTTATTGCTCAGCCAAGTACTTAGCAACTTCATCAATCAATGCTTGGTCTACTGTGACATTTTTGGAGAAGTCCCAACCTTTCCAACCTCTTTTTCCCATGGTGAGGGTTCTTGTATTTGTTACCACCTTTGTCCTTTAAAATCTCGGCCATTACATATTGTAGTTGAAGTTAAGTGTACTTCAAAACCTCAAGATTAAAGAAATCATAACAATCCGGTACCTTCTCAATCAGATCATCAACAATCTTAGGAAATGCTTGATATTGTAATGCTTAAATTGCCATAAAGAACCCAAGTCTAGCACATTTAAATCAGAGATTGTGGTGGTTGGTTAATCAATTTGAAAGTGAACCCATTGTTGGTTGCAACTTCTCGGAATTTCTCATCATGTGGTAAAATGTTACGTTAGGTATTATCTTGCTGGATGTACATTTTCTTTGACATACCTTCTGGTCAATTTTGCATTATGTTTGGATGGACCTTGGTTATAATCATGTCTATGATGAACTGTTGGTTTATCCTCTTGATTGGCTTTGTCTCAATAATTGTCACAGCTTTCCTGTTTCCACTTCTGTTCTTAGCTGGAATGTATTCAACTAATGGGTAGATGCCAAATTTGCCATCATGAATGAGCTTGCCTTCACTGTCAAGTATTGGTCTAGATATCACAGCCATAAACACGATTTTAATCTTGAACCTCTTTGATTGTGTGCATATGTAAGGATCATCTTCCCTTGGTAAAAAGGTATAATCTCCTTAAATATGGGTTCAAGTAGAACCACTTTTCATCCAAGTAGATGACATTATGCATGTCCACAAATGTTGGTGGTTTAGTGCTTGTAACTGGAAGAATGTGGGATAAACACCACTTCATTCGTGCTAGCATATGTGCATCTGTGACTCTTGGATGGTTGTTGTTTCTATGACTTCTTATCCTCCCTTTTTAAGCAGTTTGTAAATTAGACAGCCATGTGATTGATTCTAAGTGCACCAACCAATGATCTTATTGTGCTTCTTAAATGAAGCGGTACAGTCTAAAGCCATTCCTTAGCATATTCCTTGACTTTCCTTCCCACTTTCCCTTTATTTTTTATCATGACATCTATGCCTTTACCTGATGCTCTCTGTTTTTTTTTGCATTCCATATTCTGTCAAGGGTCATGCGACTTATACCAAATTTTCTTGCAAGTTTCCTTTTTGCACCCCATGGTAACTTGCTATCATGCTCTAGTGTAAGTAATTCATCAACCAAATGTCTTCTTCTCTCATATGGCAATTCTAGTTTTGTTCCTCTTCTAACACTTGGTTCATCTGTTGTTTGTTGTGATGATTGTGTTGATGAATATTGTTCCTTTGCTTTATCATTGCTGGAATCATAAGAACCATCAACCATATCTTGAAACAACATCTCATCATACAACCCTTCCTCATCTTGCATCTAGTGGACACTGAAGAAGCCTTCATCGAAGATTTAATCTTGCTGAATTTGCATTTTATTGTTCCTCTACTGATTTTTTGCTACACCTTTTTTTGGATTGTTTTTGGGAAAAACTTGCTGCTTGTAATCGAAGTGCACAGTGTGTGTATGTGAAGTAATTAATTAATCTACATGAATAATGCTGTAATTAATTGTGATTTTTTAAAAAAAAAATTACCTCCATTACTGTTTTTGGGTTGAAGGACTTCTCTGTTTGGTTGAGGTGAAATGAATGAAGGAATGCAGTAGATGGGATAAATATAGGGTGGATGTAAAAAATGGAAGTGGGAAAATTTAAACTTAGTGGCCCCAAAAATTTGAGAGGAAAAATTTCCCAAACAATTTCCCTCCCACTCCTCTTTTTGGCGTCAACAGGTCTTGTGGTCCCAAGGACCACTTTTTTAATCACCTTCTTTTTTTGTCCCCACATGATGTACTTCATTCCATTTAATCTCACATGCTTTAAACCACTTAATATCCCTCTCTAAATTTTGCCCATAATCTGTATTTTCAAAAGTGTAACATATTCTATTTTATTGTGGAGTAAGTATATGTTTTTCAAACTACCTTCCTTTGATTTTATCCCAAATTTTCATCAAATTTGAGAATTTAACCCTTCAAAGTAATTATATGGTTTTGAAACTTTCTCACTTTGATTCTTTACTTATAATAAAGCTGAAAATTTAGAATTATAGTATGATTACTCCAAACTCATCTATTTTTCACTATAATCTCTAAAATCAATTCAATATCAATTGTAGTTTAACCATAGATCAAAAGCATAAAAATTTGACATGCATTCATCACAATGTCATACTATTATCAATATAATTAATAATGAAAATTTATAACTCAACATGAACTTAATTTCACCATATCAAGAAAAGAGAATAGAGGAGGAATGGTGAGTGTGGCAGCTCACGACATGCCACAATAAAGCTGCATCACCGCACAACAGCGGCGGCAACGACGACAAGTGATGGTAACCGCAACACCACCCAACAACAGCACTGATGACGGCACCACCACCAAGGAACTGAAGACGGGTGATACGCTCAAGTTATACGGTGTTTATATTATATTTTGGGTGCTTTTTGCTAAGGGTCTTGATCATAATTGTTAACGTTTGCATTTTATTTAGCTCTTAGCGGAAGTTCGGAATTTTGTATATTAATTATTGTTAAAGTTGTAAGTTCCGAGCTCCTAGAAGCATTAGTGTTTGGAACGACTCAACGTCGTTATACTTGCCCAGCGTCGCCACATGTTCCAATCAAGCATCGTCGCAAGCCGTAGCCGAGCATAGCACCAAGCCTACCGAGCAGCCAGTATCATCGCCCATCACCGCACGCTCAGCAGCCGAGCCTGCCCAGCTCTCGTGCGCGCTCGAAGCCCCGCACTACCGGAAGCCAGCAAGCAGCACAACGCAGGTCGCACCTCGCGAGATTTCTCGCACCTCGCGACCTGCTTCTCGCACCTCGCGAGTTACTTCGCACCTCGCGACTTCCTTGGCCTGCCCAACTCTTCAGCGTGTTTTAGAGGCAGTAGCTCATCGCACCTCGCGACCTGTACCGCACCTCGCGACCCCTAGGTCGGTGTAATTGTCGGCTGACTTTTGAGCTTTAGTATAAATACTAAACTTGATTTTTGGACCTAGGGGGCAGCAGCCACAAGGAGAGGGAGTCTCCAAAACTCCACTCCTCTCTTGTTGTCTTCTCTTTTTAGTTTTCATTTTCTAGTTTAGTTTTCGTAGATTTCAATTATGGAATTGGCTTATGCTATGCCGATTGTAGCTTGAACCGTTCTTGAACGAGATTAATATGGAGCTTCAAGCATTATTGTGAGATCTTTCCTCTCTATTTAGTTTCTTTGATTATGGTTTAATTTCTATGATTGCTTTCTATGGTTTTTGCATAATTATGCTAGGAACGTTACTAGTTTGATTGTGTAATTAATCTAATGCTAGATTTAAGAATAGAATCGGATTGTTTTATTCTTTTATCAATTGGTAGCAAACTAGGGAGTAACTTAGATGCAGATTGTCTTGGTTATTTCTTGGGGAAATTGAATAAACTGTTGAATGTTTATCGCTTGTATGACGTTAAGCGGTGTCTATTGGTTCTCTCGTGTTTATTGCTGCTATTGGATTGAACTTAGACGCTATCGGACTAGGTTATCCTTTAGTTAGGGTTTTATAGTCACGCTGATCGTGCTATTTAACTAAGAATAAGGAGAATGCGAGATTAATTCTCAACAATAGATAATTATGGAAATAATTAGAGTCGAGGTTAAATGATCGATAATGAATTGAAGTGGATGTTAATCGGATTCAAGATCTTCCTATATTGATTTCTCATTTTGTTTATATGCTAGTTAGTTTTAGTTTGTTCGTAAATCTACTTGAAACCCCCCTTTTGTAATTAGGTTTCTCGACCCTTAGCTTAATCTAGGTTTTGAATCACGCTGAATATAAAACTCGTCCCTGTTTCCCTGTGGATACGACCCCTACTTCCATTATACTTGCTTAGTGTAAAAGAGAGTAGGAGAAATTTTATCTTTGGTTGGGTGGCGTACACGACAAACGCGGCCCACCAAATTTTGGCGCCGTTGCCGGGGAAACGGTGTTACTTGTTTGTATTTAGTGTGATTTTTGAATGGTATTGCTTGTGCTCTTTGTTTTTGGTTGGCCACTCATACAAAGAATTCCCTTTTTGTTTTAGTTTCTAGTTTTCATCTTCCATTGAGCTCCATGTATTTCTCTTTTGTATTTTGGACAAGAAGCATGGAACTTGTTGCTTAAACTCTCTTGGGAATGGTTGATTGAAGCTTTTGACGGTTTATTGTAAGATTTACTCTTTCTCATACTCTATAACTTGGTTATTGTTTAGCTTTACACATTTATATTAATGCTCATGACTTGGATTAGCTAGGAGTACTACTAGTTGATGTTTGTTGTTGACTTAATGCTAGGTTTTGGATATAATCTGATGTTATATGCTCAACCATGTTGTAGTAAGCTAGGTATTAATACTCTTTCTCATACTCTATAACTTGGTTATTGTTTAGCTTTACACATTTATATTAATGCTCATGACTTGGATTAGCTAGGAGTACTACTAGTTGATGTTTGTTGTTGACTTAATGCTAGGTTTTGGATATAATCTGATGTTATATGCTCAACCATGTTGTAGTAAGCTAGGTATTAACGATGCATTGCAAGAGTTCTTCTCAATCAATTTTGCAGGTACTTGAAGTGGAGATTGACATGGAACCACCATTGTCACAAATGGAGCACAACCCAATGATTAAGCTTAAGGTACTAAGTCGAGCTCACGACTTTAAACAACGGCGCTTCTCGGGAGGCAACCCGAGACCCCTTTATTTTCTTTCTTTTCCTTTATTTTCTCATCAAATTTCCACCACCACAACAAATTTTCTTTCACCCACCGCCCACACAATACAAAAGATCCACAACCAATCTTAATTCACTTGGAACCAAAAATCCACAAAAGAAAACCCGTTGGGAAGAGTTCAATAGCTAGGAGTTGGTAACACTAGAGGATTGAGATCGTTAATGTATCTTTTCGATCTCTTAAGCTAGGAGCAAATCTCAAAATTTGAATTTGTCATTTGTTTGAGTGATTCGAGGGAGAGGGTTGTGAGTTGAGTTATGAGATTTGAGTTGGTGTTGTTAAGAAATTTGAGTTTGACGGATTGCTTTTCATGAGTTTTGAGCATTCGATCTTCGATTTACCGTATTTTCGATTTCCCCCATTTTCGGTTTACTTTTTCTTTTAATTGTCGACACATTGAGGACAATGTGTAGTTTAAGTAGGGGGAGGGTATTCTCATTCTCATGTATCTATGTTGTGTTTATTACTTGCAATTTGAAAAAAAAAAAATTGAAAAAAAATGAAAAAAAAAATATTAAAAAAAATGATGATGAAGTGAATCCCGCTGAGTTGAAAACCCGCGAGGGCGGGCGACTCGGGCAAAATTGGGGGCCCGGATAGGTTGAAAACCCAAAAGGGCAACCTATGCAAAAAAGTGGCTTATATTGAGCGGGTGAGTTTTGTGAGCCGGAAAAAGAAGAGATGAAAAAAAAAAGAGGTGAGAAGCTAGGATGAAAACCCGAAAGGGCTCCTAGGCAAAATGAGAGATTAAGAGAGAATTATACACTTTGGAAACTCATTTGCCGGAGATGGTGTCATAAGGTTGAAAGCGTTTTCGGGTTGGGTTGGTTATTTCATCCTTGATTTTGTGAAGATTTATTTTGGCTTTCACATTCTTTTGGTTGATTGTTTGTTTTTGGGAGTAAGCATGGAATTTATACCTGTTTGTCTTTGTTCCATGGCTTGCTATTCTAAATTAGTTGTAGTAGTAGTAGTTTTAGTTTATCTTTTGAGGTTTTAGGCGAGCTGTCATTTTGATTGTGGCGTTTGAGTGAGTTCAACTCCTTTGAGATCCTTCAGGATTTGAGCTCACATTTTGGTTGTCGTTTGCTGGTTATTGTTGTTGTCGCGTCTTTGTATTTTTCAGGTGAGCTCGAATCTAAGTGTGGGGGAATCATCGTCCCTTACTTTTAGGTTTTGAGCGGATGTTGTTAAGATGTGATGATGATGATGTAGTTGATGGAGAGTATAGGTTGGTGTCGATAGCTTGGGCGATGATTTAATTGGTATTTCTCATTTTTGAGTTTACTCGAGGTCGAGTAAAGTTCAAGTGTGGGGGTATTTGATACGCTCAAGTTATACGGTGTTTATATTATATTTTGGGTGCTTTTTGCTAAGGGTCTTGATCATAATTGTTACCGTTTGCATTTTATTTAGCTCTTAGCGGAAGTTCGGAATTTTGTATATTAATTATTGTTAAAGTTGTAAGTTCCGAGCTCCTAGAAGCATTAGTGTTTGGAACGACTCAACATCGTTATACTTGCCAAGCGTCGCCACATGTTCCAATCAAGCATCGTAGCCGAGCATAGCACCAAGCCTACCGAGCAGCCAGCATCATCGCCCATCACCGCACGCTCAGCAGCCGAGCCTGCCCAGCTCTCGTGCGCGCTCGAAGCCCCGCACTACCGGAAGCCAGCAAGCAGCACAACGCAGGTCGCACCTCGCGACCTGCTTCTCGCACCTCGCGAGTTACTTCGCACCTCGCGACTTCCTTGGCCTGCCCAACTCTTCAGCGTGTTTTAGAGGCAGTAGCTCATCGCACCTTGCGACCTGTACCGCACCTCGCGACCCCTAGGTCGGTGTAATTGTCGGCTGACTTTTGAGCTTTAGTATAAATACTAAACTTGATTTTTGGACCTAGGGGGCAGCAGCCACAAGGAGAGGGAGTCTCCAAAACTCCACTCCTCTCTTGTTGTCTTCTCTTTTTAGTTTTCATTTTCTAGTTTAGTTTTCGTAGATTTCAATTATGGAATTGGCTTATGCTATGCCGATTGTAGCTTGAACCGTTCTTGAACGAGATTAATATGGAGCTTCAAGCATTATTGTGAGATCTTTCCTCTCTATTTAGTTTCTTTGATTATGGTTTAATTTCTATGATTGCTTTCTATGGTTTTTGCATAATTATGCTAGGAACGTTACTAGTTTGATTGTGTAATTAATCTAATGCTAGATTTAAGAATAGAATCGGATTGTTTTATTCTTTTATCAATTGGTAGCAAACTAGGGAGTAACTTAGATGCAGATCGTCTTGGTTATTTCTTGGGGAAATTGAATAAACTGTTGAATGTTTATCCCTTGTATGACGTTAGCGTGTCTATTGGTTCTCTCGTGTTTATTGCTTGCTATTGGATTGAACTTAGACGCTATCGGACTAGGTTATCCTTTAGTTAGGGTTTTATAGTCACGCTGATCGTGCTATTCAACTAAGAATAAGGAGAATGCGAGATTAATTCTCAACAATAGATAATTATGGAAATAATTAGAGTCGAGGTTAAATGATCGATAATGAATTGAAGTGGATGTTAATCGGATTCAAGATCTTCCTATATTGATTTCTCATTTTGTTTATATGCTAGTTAGTTTTAGTTTGTTCGTAAATCTACTTGAAACCCCCTTTTGTAATTAGGTTTCTCGACCCTTAGCTTAATCTAGGTTTTGAATCACGCCGAATATAAAACTCGTCCCCGTTTCCCTCGTGGATACGACCCCTACTTCCATTATACTTGCTTAGTGTAAAAGAGAGTAGGAAAAATTTTATCTTTGGTTGGGTGGCGTACACGACAAACGCGGCCCACCAAATTTTGGCGCCGTTGCCGGGGAAACGGTGTTACTTGTTTGTATTTAGTGTGATTTTTGAATGGTATTGCTTGTGCTCTTTGTTTTTGGTTGGCCACTCATACAAAGAATTCCCTTTTTGTTTTAGTTTCTAGTTTTCATCTTCCATTGAGCTCCATGTATTTCTCTTTTGTATTTTGGACAAGAAGCATGGAACTTGTTGCTTAAACTCTCTTGGGAATGGTTGATTGAAGCTTTTGACGGTTTATTGTAAGATTTACTCTTTCTCATACTCTATAACTTGGTTATTGTTTAGCTTTACACATTTATATTAATGCTCATGACTTGGATTAGCTAGGAGTACTACTAGTTGATGTTTGTTGTTGACTTAATGCTAGGTTTTGGATATAATCTGATGTTATATGCTCAACCATGTTGTAGTAAGCTAGGTATTAACGATGCATTGCAAGAGTTCTTCTCAATCAATTTTGCAGGTACTTGAAGTGGAGATTGACATGGAACCACCATTGTCACAAATGGAGCACAACCCAATGATTAAGCTTAAGGTACTAAGTCGAGCTCACGACTTTAAACAACAGCGCTTCTCGGGAGGCAACCCGAGACCCCTTTATTTTCTTTCTTTTCCTTTATTTTCTCATCAAATTTCCACCACCACAACAAATTTTCTTTCACCCACCGCCCACACAATACAAAAGATCCACAACCAATCTTAATTCACTTGGAACCAAAAATCCACAAAAGAAAACCCGTTGGGAAGAGTTCAATAGCTAGGAGTTGGTAACACTAGAGGATTGAGATCGTTAATGTATCTTTTCGATCTCTTAAGCTAGGAGCAAATCTCAAAATTTGAATTTGTCATTTGTTTGAGTGATTCGAGGGAGAGGGTTGTGAGTTGAGTTATGAGATTTGAGTTGGTGTTGTTAAGAAATTTGAGTTTGACGGATTGCTTTTCATGAGTTTTGAGCATTCGATCTTCGATTTACCAGATTTTCGATTTCCCCCCCATTTTCAGTTTACTTTTTCTTTTAATTGTCGACACATTGAGGACAATGTGTAGTTTAAGTAGGGGGGAGGGTATTCTCATTCTCATGTATCTATGTTGTGTTTATTACTTGCAATTTGAAAAAAAAAAATTGAAAAAAAAATGAAAAAAAAAATATTAAAAAAAATGATGATGAAGTGAATCCCGCTGAGTTGAAAACCCGCGAGGGCGGGCGACTCGGGCAAAATTGGGGGCCCGGATAGGTTGAAAACCCAAAAGGGCAACCTATGCAAAAAAGTGGCTTATATTGAGCGGGTGAGTTTTGTGAGCCGGAAAAAGAAGAGAGATGAAAAAAAAAAAGGTGAGAAGCTAGGATGAAAACCCGAAAGGGCTCCTAGGCAAAATGAGAGATTAAGAGAGAATTATACACTTTGGAAACTCATTTGCCGGAGATGGTGTCATAAGGTTGAAAGCGTTTTCGGGTTGGGTTGGTTATTTCATCCTTGATTTTGTGAAGATTTATTTTGGCTTTCACATTCTTTTGGTTGATTGTTTGTTTTTGGGAGTAAGCATGGAATTTATACCTGTTTGTCTTTGTTCCATGGCTTGCTATTCTAAATTAGTTGTAGTAGTAGTAGTTTTAGTTTATCTTTTGAGGTTTTAGGCGAGCTGTCATTTTGATTGTGGCGTTTGAGTGAGTTCAACTCCTTTGAGATCCTTCAGGATTTGAGCTCACATTTTGGTTGTCGTTTGCTGGTTATTGTTGTTGTCGCGTCTTTGTATTTTTCAGGTGAGCTCGAATCTAAGTGTGGGGGAATCATCGTCCCTTACTTTTAGGTTTTGAGCGGATGTTGTTAAGATGTGATGATGATGATGTAGTTGATGGAGAGTATAGGTTGGTGTCGATAGCTTGGGCGATGATTTAATTGGTATTTCTCATTTTTGAGTTTACTCGAGGTCGAGTAAAGTTCAAGTGTGGGGGTATTTGATACGCTCAAGTTATACGGTGTTTATATTATATTTTGGGTGCTTTTTGCTAAGGGTCTTGATCATAATTGTTAACGTTTGCATTTTATTTAGCTCTTAGCGGAAGTTCGGAATTTTGTATATTAATTATTGTTAAAGTTGTAAGTTCCGAGCTCCTAGAAGCATTAGTGTTTGGAACGACTCAACATCGTTATACTTGCCAAGCGTCGCCACATGTTCCAATCAAGCATCGTCGCAAGCCGTAGCCGAGCATAGCACCAAGCCTACCGAGCAGCCAGCATCATCGCCCATCACCGCACGCTCGCGGCCCGAGCTCGCCCGGCTCTCGTGCGCGCTCGAAGCCCCGCCACTACCGGAAGCCGCAAGCGGCAACAACGCAGGTCGCACCTCGCGACCTGCGCTTCGCACCTCGCGAGTTACTTCGCACCTCGCGACTTCCTTGGCCTCGCCCAACTCTTCGACGTGTTTTAGAGGCAGTAGCTCATCGCACCTCGCGACTGTACCGCACCTCGCGACCCCTAGGTCGGTGTAATTGTCGGCTGACTTTTGAGCTTTAGTATAAATACTAAACTTGATTTTTGGACCTAGGGGGCAGCGACCACAAGGAGAGGGAGTCTCCAAAACTCCACTCCTCTCTTGTTGTCTTCTCTTTTTAGTTTTCATTTTCTAGTTTAGTTTTCGTAGATTTCAATTATGGAATTGGCTTATGCTATGCCGATTGTAGCTTGAACCGTTCTTGAACGAGATTAATATGGAGCTTCAAGCATTATTGTGAGATCTTTCCTCTCTATTTAGTTTCTTTGATTATGGTTTAATTTCTATGATTGCTTTCTATGGTTTTTGCATAATTATGCTAGGAACGTTACTAGTTTGATTGTGTAATTAATCTAATGCTAGATTTAAGAATAGAATCGGATTGTTTTATTCTTTTATCAATTGGTAGCAAACTAGGGAGTAACTTAGATGCAGATCGTCTTGGTTATTTCTTGGGGAAATTGAATAAACTGTTGAATGTTTATCGCTTGTATGACGTTAGCAGGTCTATTGGTTCTCTGTGTTTATTGCTGCTATTGGATTGAACTTAGACGTTATCGGACTAGGTTATCCTTTAGTTAGGGTTTTATAGTCACGCTGATCGTGCTATTCAACTAAGAATAAGGAGAATGCGAGATTGATTCTCAACAATAGATAATTATGGAAATAATTAGAGTCGAGGTTAAATGATCGATAATGAATTGAAGTGGATGTTAATCAGATTCAAGATCTTCCTATATTGATTTCTCATTTTGTTTATATGCTAGTTAGTTTTAGTTTGTTCGTAAATCTACTTGAAACCCCCCTTTTGTAATTAGGTTTCTCGACCCTTAGCTTAATCTAGGTTTTGAATCACGCTGAATATAAAACTCGTCCCTGTTTCCCTGTGGATACGACCCCTACTTCCATTATACTTGCTTAGTGTAAAAGAGAGTAGGAGAAATTTTATCTTTGGTTGGGTGGCGTACACGACAAACGCGGCCCACCAAATTTTGGCGCCGTTGCCGGGGAAACGGTGTTACTTGTTTGTATTTAGTGTGATTTTTGAATGGTATTGCTTGTGCTCTTTGTTTTTGGTTGGCCACTCATACAAAGAATTCCCTTTTTGTTTTAGTTTCTAGTTTTCATCTTCCATTGAGCTCCATGTATTTCTCTTTTGTATTTTGGACAAGAAGCATGGAACTTGTTGCTTAAACTCTCTTGGGAATGGTTGATTGAAGCTTTTGACGGTTTATTGTAAGATTTACTCTTTCTCATACTCTATAACTTGGTTATTGTTTAGCTTTACACATTTATATTAATGCTCATGACTTGGATTAGCTAGGAGTACTACTAGTTGATGTTTGTTGTTGACTTAATGCTAGGTTTTGGATATAATCTGATGTTATATGCTCAACCATGTTGTAGTAAGCTAGGTATTAACGATGCATTGCAAGAGTTCTTCTCAATCAATTTTGCAGGTACTTGAAGTGGAGATTGACATGGAACCACCATTGTCACAAATGGAGCACAACCCAATGATTAAGCTTAAGGTACTAAGTCGAGCTCACGACTTTAAACAACAGCGCTTCTCGGGAGGCAACCCGAGACCCCTTTATTTTCTTTCTTTTCCTTTATTTTCTCATCAAATTTCCACCACCACAACAAATTTTCTATCACCCACCGCCCACACAATACAAAAGATCCACAACCAATCTTAATTTACTTGGAACCAAAAATCCACAAAAGAAAACCCGTTGGGAAGAGTTCAATAGCTAGGAGTTGGTAACACTAGAGGATTGAGATTGTTAATGTATCTTTTCGATCTCTTAAGCTAGGAGCAAATCTCAAAATTTGAATTTGTCATTTGTTTGAGTGATTCGAGGGAGAGGGTTGTGAGTTGAGTTATGAGATTTGAGTTGGTGTTGTTAAGAAATTTGAGTTTGACGGATTGCTTTTCATGAGTTTTGAGCATTCGATATTCGATTTACCCGATTTTCGATTTCCCCCCCATTTTCAGTTTACTTTTTCTTTTAATTGTCGACACATTGAGGACAATGTATAGTTTAAGTAGGGGGGAGGGTATTCTCATTCTCATGTATCTATGTTGTGTTTATTACTTTCAATTTGAAAAAAAAAAATTGAAAAAAAAATGAAAAAAAAAATATTAAAAAAAATGATGATGAAGTGAATCCCGCTGAGTTGAAAACCCGCAAGGGCGGGCGACTCGGGCAAAATTGGGGGCCCGGATAGGTTGAAAACCCAAAAGGGCAACCTATGCAAAAAAGTGGCTTATATTGAGCGGGTGAGTTTTGTGAGCCGGAAAAAGAAGAGAGATGAAAAAAAAAAAAAGGTGAGAAGCTAGGATGAAAACCCGAAAGGGCTCCTAGGCAAAATGAGAGATTAAGAGAGAATTATACACTTTGGAAACTCATTTGCCGGAGATGGTGTCATAAGGTTGAAAGCGTTTTCGGGTTGGGTTGGTTATTTCATCCTTGATTTTGTGAAGATTTATTTTGGCTTTCACATTCTTTTGGTTGATTGTTTGTTTTTGGGAGTAAGCATGGAATTTATACCTGTTTGTCTTTGTTCCATGGCTTGCTATTCTAAATTAGTTGTAGTAGTAGTAGTTTTAGTTTATCTTTTGAGGTTTTAGGCGAGCTGTCATTTTGATTGTGGCGTTTGAGTGAGTTCAACTCCTTTGAGATCCTTCAGGATTTGAGCTCACATTTTGGTTGTCGTTTGCTGGTTATTGTTGTTGTCGCGTCTTTGTATTTTTCAGGTGAGCTCGAATCTAAGTGTGGGGGAATCATCGTCCCTTACTTTTAGGTTTTGAGCGGATGTTGTTAAGATGTGATGATGATGATGTAGTTGATGGAGAGTATAGGTTGGTGTCGATAGCTTGGGCGATGATTTAATTGGTATTTCTCATTTTTGAGTTTACTCGAGGTCGAGTAAAGTTCAAGTGTGGGGGTATTTGATACGCTCAAGTTATACGGTGTTTATATTATATTTTGGGTGCTTTTTGCTAAGGGTCTTGATCATAATTGTTAACGTTTGCATTTTATTTAGCTCTTAGCGGAAGTTCAGGAATTTTGTATATTAATTATTGTTAAAGTTGTAAGTTCCGAGCTCCTAGAAGCATTAGTGTTTGGAACGACTCAACATCGTTATACTTGCCAAGCGTCGCCACATGTTCCAATCAAGCATCGTCGCAAGCCGTAGCCGAGCATAGCACCAAGCCTACCGAGCAGCCAAAGATCATCGCCCATCACCGCACGCTCGCAGCCCGAGCTCGCCCGGCTCTCGTGCGCGCTCGAAGCCCCGCACTACCGGGAAGCCAGGCAAGACAACGCAGGTCGCACCTCGCGACTGCCTCGCACCTCGCGAGTTACTTCGCACCTCGCGACTTCCTTGGCCTGCCCAACTCTTCAGCGTGTTTTAGAGGCAGTAGCTCATCGCACCTCGCGACCTGTACCGCACCTCGCGACCCCTAGGTCGGTGTAATTGTCGGCTGACTTTTGAGCTTTAGTATAAATACTAAACTTGATTTTTGGACCTAGGGGGCAGCAGCCACAAGGAGAGGGAGTCTCCAAAACTCCACTCCTCTCTTGTTGTCTTCTCTTTTTAGTTTTCATTTTCTAGTTTAGTTTTCGTAGATTTCAATTATGGAATTGGCTTATGCTATGCCGATTGTAGCTTGAACCGTTCTTGAACGAGATTAATATGGAGCTTCAAGCATTATTGTGAGATCTTTCCTCTCTATTTAGTTTCTTTGATTATGGTTTAATTTCTATGATTGCTTTCTATGGTTTTTGCATAATTATGCTAGGAACGTTACTAGTTTGATTGTGTAATTAATCTAATGCTAGATTTAAGAATAGAATCGGATTGTTTTATTCTTTTATCAATTGGTAGCAAACTAGGGAGTAACTTAGATGCAGATCGTCTTGGTTATTTCTTGGGGAAATTGAATAAACTGTTGAATGTTTATCGCTTGTATGACGTTAGCAGGTCTATTGGTTCTCTGTGTTTATTGCTGCTATTGGATTGAACTTAGACGTTATCGGACTAGGTTATCCTTTAGTTAGGGTTTTATAGTCACGCTGATCGTGCTATTCAACTAAGAATAAGGAGAATGCGAGATTGATTCTCAACAATAGATAATTATGGAAATAATTAGAGTCGAGGTTAAATGATCGATAATGAATTGAAGTGGATGTTAATCGGATTCAAGATCTTCCTATATTGATTTCTCATTTTGTTTATATGCTAGTTAGTTTTAGTTTGTTCGTAAATCTACTTGAAACCCCCCTTTTGTAATTAGGTTTCTCGACCCTTAGCTTAATCTAGGTTTTGAATCACGCTGAATATAAAACTCGTCCCTGTTTCCCTGTGGATACGACCCCTACTTCCATTATACTTGCTTAGTGTAAAAGAGAGTAGGAGAAATTTTATCTTTGGTTGGGTGGTGTACACGACAAACGCGGCCCACCAACGGGACAACGTTGTAGTAGCACCGCTAAACCACGAACACAGGTAGCAGCGCCCAAGGTGAAAACTAGATAGATAAAGAGAGAGAGAATACAACATTTGCAAGAGAGGGAGAAGTTGATTCCCTTTTTATATCGCATGATAATTTTTTTAATGTATATCACATGCTAACTTTAATCTTATACTTCCTACATTCTCTACTAGTTGCACACTTACTATGTTGGATAATCTCTGGCTCTATATCTCTTCTCATCACATGAGTCCCTTTTTATCTCTTTCTATTTTTCTCCTCACTTTAATTTATGTGCATCCCCGTTTGTAGCTAAATCAAATCAAAAGGAACTGTACGAATTATACATGATGGCCAAAATTCTATAATTTGATCACCTAATATAGTAAATGGATAAAACTTAGGAAAATATTATTAATCACATGACCATCCTTTTTACATACGTTTTTGTTTCAGATATTATTAGTTGCAAGCAGGGAAGAAGCCAGACTTGGTTAAGGAGGAGAGTCAAATATACTTCCTTCTATTATAGTACAAGCAAATAAAGTAATTCAACATGTACCCTTTTCCTGAACGCAATGTCACATGCACAACAAGGCATAATCATGAAACTACGCATTCAACGCTATGCTGCGTGGCTTCATGGTTGCTATTGGAATGTCATGCAATTTGCGTCATAGGGAGGCACATGTTAACACGTGAGTATGATGAACAAGCAATTTGTAGTGGAGCACGAGTCTTCTTCAACATAGCACGACAACTAACCTCACGAGCTCTATTAAGAATAGTTTTCCTAGTTTAATTAGGTAATTAATATATAAGAAACTAGATTTTATATTTTTGCTTGTATTCTATTTTATTTAGGATTAGTATTATATTTTTAGTAGGATTCCATTATTTCTATAAGGCTAGCTATAAACAAGGTCGTCTTAGATTTGCTAATTATAAAGTTGGACCTTAAATATAAAAATATTATACATACATAGTAAAATTATAAATAATGTATTCTACAAAATATATCAGTGTTAAAATATTTTTGATAAAATAGAGCTCGGTCGGATTGATCAATATGACTAAAAAACATTTAATTTAAGACTTTTTGGCCTTCTAAAAAGCGAGAACTTGTGTTGTTGGTCACTTTGCACGTTCTATTAGACGGCCCTGGCTATAAATATAGGTCATGGGATGTGAATACTATCTTGTGTGGACAAGCCAAGATGTGAGGTGTTTGGGTAAACATGGGTCAGAGCTCGGATCTTGGGGATCCATGTTCAAGAAAGATCAGTTTGATTGGGTGAGATCTTGGAAACCTTGTAAGTCACGGTATCATTGACTTCATTAAAAGTTCTCGTGCATTACTTGGTGGTTTTTCTCCCCATTCTCAGGTTTCCACTTTAAATTTTCTTGTGTGACCCTTATTGTTGTTTCTAGTGTTATTTTCGCATTATAGTTGCTTGCGGATACATAAATGAGTATGTCCTTATTCCAAACAATTTGTATCCGAGATGGTTGAGGGATCAGTTTTGCTGAACATGCATGGGTGGTCCAATCAATGACTTAGCGGTGGTAACACATGGATGTACAATGATTCATGTAGCTCGATGCGTACATGGCGTGTGTGCAAGTCCTTGGGGGAGTGCATGGCTGGAAAAATTGCCTAGATTATGTTGTCAATAATGGTTTGTTAACAAGAAACTAGAAGCAATGAAGGTAGAAGAGTGGAAATGTCCCTGGTAGAACGAATAATAATGACTAGGCGATGTCCAGCTGGATGTTTTGTCTCCACCTTTCCGTGATTTTGGTCGAAAAACTGTGCGCGTAATAGGCCTTGGTAAATAACCATGTAGTAATAGGAGTCTCCCAGGCATTTTGGTGACCTAGAGAAATGTACGTGGTGATGGAATGTATACACACGTGTTCTTAGGAAAATCGAGTTCGATAAGGGGCATTCGTGCAGGTGGGAGCGAAATCGTGTTGTGCTAACTTATGGTCCAGTCGAATTGCTAGGTGAATGTGTGATGATGGTCCCTGATGAGGGTGAATATTCTTCATGTGTTGAGCAATTTTTAAGGCATTGATTTCTTAAAGGATATTAATTGATTCATTGTGATGTATTCCTATCTTTTAGGAAATTTCTTATCTTTGTGATTGCCTCACATATGCACGAGGACTCTAGGCTGTATATCATGCTAAAGGGGAATCAAGAAAAGCCAAGCATTAAGCGTTGCCTCTAAACCTTTGTCATGGTATCACAACAGGTTAACAAAACCATTATTGAAATTTGAATTTTTTCTTCCGCCATGGCTGGAGATGAAATACCACCACCTCCGAAAATCGAACCTAATTCTCCCTTCTTTCTCGAACCACAAGATCGTTCCGGAGACTTCATTACTCCCACATGTCTTAGTCATGACAACTATGCGATTGGGCTTCCGATATTCCGTTAGCCTAGGTTGCTTGCCGCAAATTTGGATTCAATTGAAGGCACCATCACAGCGCCTGTCCCTTCGTGCACCGAGTCCGACTGGCATACCATCAACGCTATGCTCGTTTCTTGGGTCACCAACACCATCACCCATGAGGTAAAAAGTACATTAACTAAATATCGTGAACCTAAACATTTGTGCGATCACCTTCACCAACGTTTCTCTTTAGTTAATGGCCCTAGAATACAACAAATTAAATCTTCTATTGTTCGTCGTGAACAATCTAAAACCATGCCCACCTCTACTTATTATGGGAAATTAAATGCTTTATGGGAGGAGCTTTATCTTCTTGAGCCTCTTATTAATTATAATTGTTGTACCAAGTGTACTGCCACTGACCTTGATAATCAGCGTCGCGAAACTTTAAAGTTGCATGAATTTTTGATGGGGTCATACCCCGAGTATTATGCTCAGTTAAGAACCAATATTTTATCCTTGGATCCCTTGCCAACCCTTGACTGCGCCTATTATCTTGCCATTCAAGATGAAAGAGTTCGCCTTTCTCAAATTCTTCATGTAGATAAAGCCTCCGAGGCCCTTAGCTTTTCAGTTTATGCTCCAGCCGGCGCTGGGCGTGGCTCCTCTTCTCGGCCTGTGTGCGGGGAGTTAAAATACCGGGTCATGCTCTTCTTGCTGGGATCATTTGACTTGCACTCACTACAAGAAAACGGGCCATGTGGTGACTCACTGCTACAAGATTCATGGATATCCCGATAAAAATAAGGGGAGGGGTCGGGGCGTAATACTGTCCGGAGCCAATGCTGCCACCGGCGCAAGACCGTCGTGGCTGCCACCAACAGCCCTACCGTGGCTTCATCGGTTCCGGGCATCAACTCTTCTCCTCCTCTCTTTACTCTTGAGCAATAGAAGGCCTTAGCGGGTTTGTTTCGATGCAACAGTTCTTGCCGATCGGTTAAATGGTGAGTTTGATACTAAGTTATGGATAATTGATAAGGGTGCCATTCACCATGTTACAGGTGAGAAATCATGGTTTTTTTATACTAAAAAATTTGATTTCCTGGTTGGGCTTCGAAATGGTGAATTAGTTATTCCTACATTGGCCGGCTTGGGTTGTTTAACCTCGCTCTCAAATCACTGCTAAGAATATTCTTTTTGTTCCTAATTTGAGTTGCAATGTACTCTCTGTGTCTCAACTTAGCGATGATTTGCATTGTGATATGCAATTTAACTCTTCTACTCCTCTCCGTCCCGAATAGTCTGAACACTTTCCTTTTATGTTTGTCCCAAATTAGTTTGAACACTTTTTTTTTTAGCATGGTCCCACCATTAATATATTATTTCTTTTACTCATCTTTGGCCCACACTCTACCTTTTATCAATAAAAAGTTACCCAACTTTCTCTCTCCTCTAATAACAAATACTCCATCAACTCCTATCACATCTACTTTTTAAATAAAATAACATTTGATAACTGCACTACATCTTATCACCTTAAACTACGTGTTCCAACAAGTATTCAGATCTTTTTGGGACGGAGGGAGTATGTGTGTCTTTTCAAACCCCATAAAGGAGATGATTAGAACGAGAATTAGGAAGGACGAACTTTACTACTTTACGGGCAATGATTCAATCCAACATGTCTCTATCCCTTCGTTTCTTCGGTTATGGAGTTGTGGCATCAAAGAATGGGTCATCCTTCCGAGAAAGTCATAAAATTGCTTCCTCCTCTTTGCGATCGTAAGGGTAGTTTACATCCAAATTGTGAGATTTATTTTCATTCTAAACATTCTAGACATAAATTTCCTTCTAGTGACACTAGGGCTTCTAGAATTTTCTAGAAAATTCACCGTGAATTGTTATAGGCATGTTTCCTCTAGTGATGCTCGTCACTTTTTAACCATCGTGGATGATTTTTCTACAGCTGTGTGGACATATTTATTGGTTGATAAATTGGAAGTATTTGTTATGTTCATGTCTTTTGTGGCTATGGTTGAATGCCAATTTTCTCAAACCATTAAAATCGTTCAAAGTGATAATGACACTGAATTCAATTGCTTACTTGATTACTTTGCTACTACTGGCAGTTATTTCAAACTTCATGTGTGGGTATCCCGGAACAAAATGGGAGAGTAGAACACAAATATCAACACATTCTAAATGTTGCCTTACCTTATGTTTTCAAAACCATTTGCCTATTTATTTTTGGGGAGAGTGTGTTCTTGTTGCCGCTAATCAATCGTACTCCCTCTTTTTTGGTTCATGATAAACTCCTTTTGAATATTAATTTGGTCCTCTTCCCGCTTATGATGCTATTCGTGTTTTCGGCTGTCTTGCTTTTGCTCACAATAAAAAAGCAAAGGTGATAAGTTTGCTAGCCATAGCGGTAAGAGTGTGTTCCTTGGTTATCCTTTTGGCAAAAAGAATGGAAGTTATATGGAGGTAAATCTTTTAAAGCTACTTTTCCATTTCTTTTTCCAGAAGATGTTAATATTGTGCCCGAAGTTATGTTTCCTGAGCCTCCCTTCATTCATTATGATTTTGATGAGTTTGAGGTTGCCTCTCCCACTCAAACTACTCCTATGCCTGGCCGAAACTCACCACAAACACCTCCTCTTGCTCTACAAAATGCTCCTACTACCCCTTTAGCCCACGTAACTCCCTCACCTTCTCCTAATTCCCCTTCCATCAATCCAGCTCTACAAAAATCTCAAATCAGCCCATTTCCTTCGTCTAGCCCAGCTCCACAAAACTCTCAACCCCACCCAGCTCCTCTCAATCTTCCTCCACCGAGTACTCAAATCGGCTTAGCAACTCTTCCTCCTCAAAATTCATCCGGCCTAGCTCCCCCAAATTATCCCTTAAGCCTAGTTCCCCCTAATAATTCTGTAACACCCTGACCTCTAATCATCATAATTAAGTTAAATATCCATCATTAGCAGTGGAACTTAGATGGTCGGCGTGCTAATGTCGTACTTTCCGTTGGGGAGAATAAAAGGTAAACATTCTTTCATGAAACTAAGAATACTATAATCATTGAAACTCATAAGTAACTAAAATATATAGTTATAATTAACTAAGCATAGATAAGTATGTAGTTATAGTTAAATTGAGCTTAAATGAGTTCATGTTCTAGTGATCATAAGTTAGATTACACAACCAACATAGTTATCATAATTATGATGTAGTTGATGATCCTCACCTCTATGCCATCCCGTCACCTTCAACAGTACCTAAAACCAAAAGCAACATACTACCCTAACAATGTAAATTCATTTCAATTCATTTTATTTGCAAACAAGGAGAAGAGAATATAATAAAAAATATTACAAAACCATAATGAAATGATAGCAAAATGAACAATCATAAGTGGCATCTTGATACTTCATAAATTTCCATTATCTTTTCATCTTTTAACATGGTAACTGCTAGTATATACTTGCGGGACGTCTCCCACCTTGCGATGATCCTTAAGAAGCACTCTCCCTTGTTGGATACACCGCTTGCACCAAAATAGAGAATAAATTTGCGGTATCACTCAAGGAGAACTCTCCCTTGTTGGGTGTACGGCGGGTGCGTGGGTACGTGCACAACCGTAAAGTAGATAATAAGTATAGGGTAATATTATACTGCTAGAATCTCTTTCACTTTCATTTATCATGTGTGTGTGTGTGTGTGTGTGTGTGTGTGTGTGTGTGTGTGTGTGTGTGTGTGTGTGTGTGTGTGTGTGTGTGTGTTATGAGGTTATGAGTTATTGATGCTCAATGCTCAAATATTTGAGCATCAATAACTCATAACCTCATAACACACACACACACACACACACACACACACACACACACACACACACACACACACACACACACACACACACACACACACACACACACACACACACACACACACACACAAAAACTCACTCATAAACAATTAAGTATCCCACAATCCATATAAAGAATTATATCATACAAACCTTTAATATAATTATGAACATCATTTCACAAACATATTTCGAAGGGGATCGTGGGTGTTAGCAATAGATGTACCTCGATTCCTGCTTAATAACCTTGAAAGTCGGGAGAGGCTTGTAATATCCCTTCCTTTAATCTAACCAAGAATTTAAATAACAAAAGTATAAATATTTATTTACTTTAGTACTTAAGTAGACTTTTACTTATTACTTATTAGTTATTAATTATAAATCGAAAACAAAAAATCTTATTAGTTTGTTAGTACAAAGTCATAGAATGTCCAAGTCCTTGTTCATAGTGTCATTGTCCTCGGGAGTAGTCATAATGTCTATAAGTCCATATCGGTTAAAAAGAATGTCACAAGTCAATATATATGAATCATTTGTTATTATCAATTTCATAAATTATATTAATTTAAAGTTATCACTTATGAGTTATGACTTGGTGATTTACGAATTAAGTTAATAAAAGTGAAACATCAACCATTTAATTATTTTCTTTTTTATAATTACTAACCATTTTATAATTGCAACTCATGATATTATGTTAATGTGTAAGTAAACAACATTATATTATATAGTCAGTAATTGCAAGTGATAAGTGCATATTCTAACATACTTTAGTTGCATATTAGGTGCATTTTCATGTAGCATTAGAGCATTTACGTTGCATTTGTGCATATTTAGGTCCCTTTTCAGAAGTACGATACTTTCACGGGTTTTTTGGTCTTTTGATGTAATCTCAGGTACTTTGAACTCCTATTTGAGGATATGACGATTAAGGCACTTTGATGACCTTCAAAATGATATATCATGTGCCCAAAACGGATTGAAAGTGAAGGATACACACGACTTTGTGTACTTGTGCGAAATATGATACCTCTGCATCATTTCACTCATAACTTTTGACACAATAATGATAATGAGGTAATTCCAACTGGGTTGGAAACTAGACTTCAAGAGCTTTCCAACGATATATTACATGTATGAAACAAAGCTCTGGATCAAAAGTTATAGCTGTTCAAAGTTGAGCTGAAGCCACTGTCTCGCCCGCACGCCCGTGCGGATATGTGCTCGGCCGTGCAACCTGCAATCAAAAGTCACGAATGTTTCTGCCTTGCTCGCACGACCGAGCAAGATTTCGCTCGACCGTGCACGACCCTGCACGCCCGTGCGCGTAGTTGATTGCCCGTGCAACCTCCTGTAATGTCGTATCTTCCGCGTGACCTAACTTATGTCGGTTTATGTTAATCTTAGCTTATAAATAGGACTTTAAACATTATTTTGAGGAGCTGAGAGGAGATATCATCATTATTAGTTTATACTTATGGTTTTTAGAGAGAGAAGTTAGAGAGAGAAATTTGTAGATCTCCATTGTTCTCCAAGACTCCACCTTTCTTCCATTAATTCAAGTATCTCTTTTCTTCTTCTTTTCTCCTTGTTTTATATTATAATGTTTTATTATTCTTCTCTATTTTCTTTATTTATTTCAATTATGCTTTCATAGTTTTGTAATCTATGGTTAAGTTGAACCCAAGTGTGAATTAATTCATGATTATACATTAATTGCTTAATTGTTCTTGCTTAATTGATTGTGCATATTCCAATACTAGATTAGAGATAACTAGTATTGTTATGATTCCATTGTCTTGATCACAACGGGAGTTGGGTTTTGACGGATTTGAATATTTCAATTAAGGACATGAAGTTCTCCACGGGAGTAGGTAGAATGGATTGTTAGGAAGTTAGAGTGTCGCGTTTAATGTCTTTTAATTTGCATGATCCCACGGGAGTAGGCTTGAGTGCATATTAGAGAAGCCATAGATACTCGGGAGAGATTTATGGTATTTTATAGGGTATACTTTTCCTTGTGAATATTTAATTGACTAGTTTGGGGTAGGAATTATCATTGTATTAATTTATGCTAGTGGGGATACTTAACTATAGAGTCTTTTATTTATAGATTGAATAGTATAGTTAATTCGACCATATTTGATATTAACCTCCTTTAGTCTTACCATTACTTAACGGCTAATCATAGAACAACTTTCTCTCTGTGGGATCGACCCTGACTTACCCTACTACATACTTAGGAGGATTAGTTAGATTATTTATTTTTGTTAGGTGCGCGACACGCCTATCAAATTTTGGCGCCGTTGCCGGGGAGATAGTTTGTTTTATTTAGTTTTTATTGTTGGTGAGACTATAGTGTATATAATTTTTTTTTCCTTTCTTTTGTGAATATTTTTTTTTCTTTTTCATATCATGGAGTCATATTATTATTGTGATGGGGATAATTCTTTTGATAGGCACCATAGTCATAATTCTTGTGGTTCTCATGTTTATAGTTTTGATGCATCATATCAAAATTCTTCCAATTTTTGCATGAGTTCTCATGAATTACCATACGTGTTCCATGAACCCAATATTTTTGCTACTAATTCTAGAGCAATTTTTTCTTTTCCTCAATATGAGAATTAATTGTTTTGGAAATACTATTATACACTTGGCGATTTTATTGGTCCTAACCATGGAATTGAAATTTGGGATATGTGCCTAGTGATTTATGAGGGTTTAAATGAAGAAACTAGAGAGGTGTTGGAGTCTATGTCTAATGGACAATTTCTATCTCAATCACCTGATTATTGTTGGTATCTAATTGAGTGGTTGGCTCAGAATAATTATGAGTGGGATATGTCTTTATCTTCTGGACCATCCTTTTCATCCGAAATGCATATTACAACACCTTCTTATTCTTCGAACTGTCACTCTACTTCTCTTGCTATTTCTCTGTGTGATGTGACACCCCTACATGGTTTCAACCGCTCTCCCCAATATGTTTGTGATAATTCTGCTCAAAATTCTCATCCCGAACCATATATTTATGATGATGATGATGATGCGGGAGGGATAATAAATGTGAACTATTGGGATGATGATGAGATTAAGAAACGGATCAATGTGATGGATATTTTGAAGGAGGAAGAACCCTTGGTTGAAAAGCCTTCCTTAGAGAAGTCTCTAGATGAGAGGGATGAAATTCATGAGTCTTTGTCGGTTCCACTTACTGTTTTTGAGTCTCATGTTCCTTTCTCTCAAAAACTTGACCTCATTCCTTCTTCCCCTATATTATATCCTCCATCATTCCTTATTTCTCCTTCTTTGTATGACTCTTATGATCACGTAACTGATGTAAATTCGGTTTCTTCCCAACCTATTGGATCATGTAAAAAGACTAATAATTTTTCTTTTTCTTCCTTCTCTTGTGAATATAACTTTTTCTTTGATTTTCCTTTTTGCAGGTCTTGTAGAGCATTAAAACTAATTTATTTTATATTTTCTTTTGTATATTATTTGCTTTTTTGTGAGATGCATGCAGATGCATTTGACAAACTACTAAGGGCTTTGATGAGCTATTCCTGTGAGGCAACCCAAGTTTTCTAACCTTTTTTTTCTTTTCTTTTTAATTTTAGATTTAGGAAATTCTAATTTTTTATTTGATTACTAACTTATAAAATTTGTGCAAATTGTGATCCAGGGGTTGAGTTCCTATAATTCATTGAGATTCGTTTCATTGGTACTTGATGTTATGATGTGTGAGGAGGTTCAACTCCGATTTTCACTCACAACACTTTTGGTATACTCTATAGAAAATGATACCGCACATCAATGTGCTTAGTTCTATCATGATGCACCTGATCCTTGGCGAGACAAATAGCACTCAAGCTATCACAATACACAGTCGCGCGATCATGATGTAGACCCAAATCACTAACCAAACCATGTATGTAACACCCCAGAATTTCAAAGCGGAAAAGAAAGAAATAATAATAGTATTAATAGGACGATGGCGGAAACATCGTCTTCTGGGAATATCACTACTACAAGAATAGTGTTTAAATAACTAAGTGATAAAAACAAACATAAGTAAGTACTATAAGTAAATTAATTACTTAGATTAAAATCGAAATGAGAAAACTATCTCAAACTAAAGAGGAGTCTAGAACTAAAACCCCTAATAGATTATTTCTCGCATCTCAACCCGAGCCCAAAATCAAAGAAAATCCCCATCAACAAAACCTGCAAAATATATAAAATATCCACAATCAGTGGGGAGTAACTAGCAGTTCTCCCGAACAAAAGAAATCAAAGCATGATTCGGACATAGATTAATAAGAAAGGAAAGCATAAAGTCAAGTCAACTACAATATGCATCCACTTCCAAATAACTCACAAATAACGCAAATGAATAATAAATAGCAAGTGAGTTGGATAAAAATAAATAAAGCATCTCAAGAGTACTTTTATAAAAATAAAATATAGGTAAAACAAGTTATTGAGTCAGAAACCGAACGCTAGTGAATCGCAATTCACTTCCTAAGGTTTGTCAGATCGCAATCTCCAGGTCAGTCTATGGGCTTACGTTCCCCACTGCATGTTTCTAAGAATGGCCAAACTCCCGATGCAGGGTAGAACACGCAGAACTCCCTGACCTCTCGGACGACAACAATTAACCCAGGTGTACCCCTAGTTCGCAAACCAGGTGGTTGGCATGTTTTTCACCGGGGACTACATCTATCCCACCGGATATTCTTATCTCAAAATAAAATCATAAATATCATCAAAGTATCATTCATCTCAAAAATATTCGTCAAAAGGGATGCCACCCGGCCTTATACCCATAATTCATCAAAAGTAATTTTTCAAAAATCTTCAAAGTAGTAACTTACAAATTTACAACAAATATCTCCAACCACAATACTTTAAACATCACTAAGCATCAACAATGATAGTGAAATAGTTTTTACAGCACTAACAACATCAATCAAAAATGCATCACCAATTAACTCCAAGGCTTATTAAATAAATGAATAGTACACAATTAATCATTTTTACATAAATCAAGCATAAACATAATGATACCAATAACACTTACAGCAACCTACTAAACACCAGCATCCAAGAACATAAAAGATCACAAATTATTTCTGATTAACAAGCTCTCAAATAATTTAAAAGAGTATCCTCAATTTCACAACAAAAACCCAATAATAATTATTAAACTAATAAGTTCGAGCACTAAAATCACACAAAAATTATCATATGACCATAATGGCTCTACTGACATGGTACAAATTTTATTTATAATTTTCGGACTAGAAAAGTAATTTTAAAAGTTAATATACAGATTACTCAATAAAGCCAATATAATAACTAAAAATATAAATAAACGCCCAAAAATTACAAAAAATTTACAGAACATGCATCAACTTACGGAAATACATATTATACAAAAAGATGAATTTTTCAGCCTACAGAAATAATTTTCATGATTTATATACTGACAGAAAAGAAATTGCAAAAATAGATATATCAATTAAATAAACCAGTACACAGTAGGAAAAAATTATTCTAAGGCATGGAATACATACTACGCATACAACATGATCTAAGAAAAATAATTTCCGCAATTTTAACATCCGTTTAATAATTATTATGCAATTTAGCCAAAAACGCACAAAACACCAATTAAATCAAATAAATACCAAAAATCATACGAAAATTATTTTTCTCTTTACAGTAATCACACAGCATGCATCAAGTATATTCATGTCAAATTTCGTCAATAATTTCATTCAAAAAAAAGTATTTTAAATAATTCCTAGCGTAATAATCTAATACCGAATAATACCCTAATCTCTAGCGTTCTAAGATAACTACTAGTTACCTGAAACGTCGGGAGGAGAGCTGAGTCCAAAGAGAAAGTTAAGAGCTACGCATACAATCCAATTCCTCTTCTAACCCCAAGGCACAACGAACGAGAATTGAAGCAACCAGTCACTAGGCATTTTCTTCTTGAACGTTGAAAAATCTCATTTCACACTGCTCTGTTCCGACAAGATGTTATAAACGTTCTGTCCAAATTTGAAGATGATCCAACGGTTAGATCTCTGGCTACGGTTATTTTCGTGAAGGTGTGACAGGAAAAACCGGGTTGAACCTTTCTATTATTTTCCTCTTCCTTTTCTCTCTTTCTTTTCTTGAAAACGGTGAGGGTTAAATGCAAATGATGCTGAACTTCTTTTAATAAAAATCAGAATTTTATGGAAAGGAAAAATGAAGGGTTTAGGAGAAATGATTAGGGGGGGTTATGGGGGTTACAATTTACCAAGAGTCACCAATTAAAAGAAATGAAATAAAAGAGGAGAAACTTCTTCCTTCTCCCTCCCCATAGCCAGCTGTCCAATCCCAAGTACACCAAGAAGATTTCGGCTCAAGTCATCAAAGGTCCATGCATCAAAAGTCCGTCACGCGATAAATCGATAAATTCCTAAATCGCGCCTAAACTTTGAAAATACTTAATAAAGAAAATAACTCTAATAAATTATATTATAAATATAAATATAATAAACACATTAACACGCCACATTCGATGCAACATTTCATCACCCAGGTCGGCCCAACAATGTTACAAAAACGCTACGCGACAAAACTGCATCCTAAACGCCTAAACAAATAACGAAATTAATATAACCTTTAAAATAAATAACTAAAAACTTAAAATAAATACATATACATATATCACATCATATAAATATATATACACATTTTCACAACACGTTCCAAAATAATCTAAATAATAAATTATTTATTTTTTTACGAAAAATATCATTTTAATGTAAACAAACACCAAAAATAAGGGTGAAAATTACGGGGTGTTACAATGTAACCATATACCCTCCTTTACCGCAGTAGTTAGAGTCATGTACTCAACCTCAGTAGTAGACAAAGTCACTAAAGACTGCAACGTAGCCTTGCAACTAATTACGGACCCTCCTAGAGTGTATACATACCCAGTCATTGACCTTCAAGTGTCTATATCGCAACATAATCCAATTAGAATATCCGGTGACCAAACACTCAGCATCATTCCCATATATGAGGCCCACATCTACCATTCCCTTCAAATAGCTTAAAATCCGCTTCACAGCTTGCCAGTGTTCCTTCCCGGGTTGAGTCATAAACCTACTAACATCACTAACATCATGAGCTATATATGGTCGAGTGCACACCATAACATACATCAAACTACCAACATCACTAGCATACGGAACCTTATACATGTACTCCTTCTCCTCATCAGATTGAGGAGAAAGAACAACAGAAAGACGAGCATTAGCAGCAGCAGAAGTATCAATAGATTTCGCAGTACTCATACCAAACCTATCGAGTACCTTCAAGATGTAACTAAACTGAGATAGGAAAAGTTTCTTCCGAGCACGATCCCTATAAATCTCCATGCCTAGAATCTTCCTTGTTGCTCCCAAGTCTTTCATGTCAAACTCAGAACTCAGAAGTTTTTTCAATTTCACTACGTCTGACTTCTTCTTCGCTGCAATAAGTATGTTATCAACATATAATAATAAATAAATATAAGAACCGTCCTCCACCTTGCTATGATAAACACAATAATCATAAGGACTCTTGTCAAATCCATGCTCAACCATGAAGCTATCAAACCTATTATACCACTGCCTAGGTGACTGCTTAAGTCCATACAAGGACTTCTTGAGTCGGAAAGCAAAGTTCTCCTTTCCTGGAACAACGAGTCCCTCTGGCTGACTCATCAGGATATCCTCCTCCAACTCTCCATGTAGGAAAGTTGTTTTCACATCTAATTGCTCAAGCTCCAGATCAAAATGTGTTACTATTGCTAATAACACTCTATAACACTCTAATAGAAGTATGACGTACCACAGGTGAGAAAATCTCATTATACTCTACCCCTTCCCATTGACTGAACCCTTTTGCAACTAGTCTGGCTTTGTATCCGACACTGTCACCTTCTGAAATTACTTCTTTCCTCTTGAACACCCACTTGCAACCCACCACCTTACGACCATGTGGCACCTTCACGAGTTCCCATGTCTGATTCTTGTGAAGAGACTCCATCTCCTCACTCATAGCAACTAACCACTTGGATGATTCGTTACTAGAAACTGCCTCCTTGTAGGACATTGGTTCAGGTGACTCTATATCATCAGCTACATGTAATGCATAACCAATCATCTCCTCTACACAGCAGTTTCGGTCGGGAACTTTCCGACCTTCTATCTGTTTAATCAGTCTCTGCGTCTTCTTACTAGGTCGTTTCTGACCTTCATCAGCAGTTTCCTCATTATTAGACTCAAGTTCAGTTGTTTCATCAGCAACAACTCCATCTATCTGACTAGTCTCCACAGTAAGAGAATCTGCTGGAACATTATCCTCCACTTGAATTCAAACCTGTGTCTTAGGAGTACGAACTGCCGCAATTACTTGCTCAATTCCTTCAGTAGTGATATCATCAGTATCACCTGCAGGTTTGTTAGCAGATACAAACATATTATTCTCATCAAAAGTAACATCTCTACTAAGTATAACACGCCCTTCTTATGAGGATAAAATCCGGTAACCCTTACAACCATCTCCATATCCTAGAAAACAACCCTTCTTGGCCCTTGGTTCAAGTTTACCTTCACTAACATAATAATAAACAACACAACCAAAGACACGCAAAATAGAATAATCAGCACTCCTCCCAGACCATACCTCATAAGGTACCTTGCAGTCGATACATGTATGTGGACCACAGTTTATCAAGTAGCATGTCGTTTTCACGACTTCACTCCAGTACTTTCTAGTCAACCTTGCATTATAGAGCATGCATCGAACTCTCTCTAGCAAGGTTTGATTCAACCGCTCTGCAACACCATTATGTTGTGGTGTTTTCCTGAGAGTGAGTCTCACAATCCCTTCTTTCATGTAAAACTCATTGAATTCATCATTAACAAATTCAAGACCATTATCCATACATAGCCTTTTAATCTTCTTACCTAGTCTGATTTTCCACTAAGACTTTCCATTGCACAAAAGTCTTAAAAGCCTCTCCTTTGTGCTTTAAACAATAAAGCCAACTGTACCTAGAGAAATCATCAATAAAGTCACAAAGAAACTGAATCCTCCTATACCTTCTACCCGAGCAGGCTCCCAGTAATCTGAGTGAATATAATCCAGTGTAGCCTTAGTTATGTGAAGCCCTTTGCTAAACTTAGCCCTGTTTTGCTTACCCAACACACAATGTTCACAAAACTCAAGGTTCTTCACCTTGTGGCCATCAAGAAGATTCATCTTGGATAATATCTGCATCCCACGCTCACCCATATGACTAAGTCGTCTGTGCCACAACTTAGTCACCTCCTCAGGACTCGCAGGTGCAACATTTGCAGAACCAGTCAGAATAGTATCCTACACAACATACAAAGTACCCACTTTGGTGCCTTTTAGCACCAACTTCGAACTTTTCCACACACATAATTCCCCATCCGAGCCAGAAAAATTAAACCCTCCTTTATCTAAGACACCTAGAGAAATCAAATTTTTCCTTAACTGTGGAACATGCTTAACATTCATCAACGTACGAACGTCACCCTCAATGGTCCTTATCTTAATGGAACCTCTCCCTACAACCTTACAAGCAGCATCGTTACGCATAATAACATTACCACCATCACAAGACTCATAAGACAATCACGATGAGGACACATATGGTAAGAACATCCCGAATCTAGAACCCAATGTTCAGACGGACTAGACACATCAACAGCTAGTGCTAAGTCCTCCTCGGAGTCATATTTCGTACCCTGTTGTGTAATGTTAGCATTGGAAGCTTTAGGATTCTTAGGGCATTGATGCTTCCAATGGCCAGGTTCTTTACAGATGTAAAAGACATTCCTAGGATTGGCCCCTTTGCCCTTAGAATTTTTCTTCTTCTTAGGATTCTTCCCCTTAGCCGAGTTTACCACTAACCCATCCCCCAAATCTCCACCACACTCTGTCGTTTCCGCCTTCTGGCACAACTCCCTAGTAAATAGTGATGACTTCACTTCTTCTAGGGTCACAGTCTCTCTCCCAACAACAAATGATTCAACAAAGTTTTCATATGTATTTGGAAGTGAAACAAGCAAAATCAAAGCAGCATCTTCATCCTCAATCTTAACATCTGTATTAAGCAGATCAAGTAAAATAATATTAAGTTTATCTAGATGATCTCTTAGAGACATACCTCCTTGCGTACGCAAGGCAAACAAGCGTTGCTTCAAAAGCAACTTGATGGTGAGTGACTTTGTCATGTTGAGACTCTCCAACTTCCCCCATAGACCAACAGCAGTCATTTCGCTTGCAACTTCCGTGATCACATCGTCTGCTAAACATAGCAAAATCGTGGAGGGAGCCTTCTCCTCCATCGCCTCCAATTCGGCCTCACTAGGGCCGTCTGCAGCTTTGCTTTTGTCATCCTTTTTGGACAAGAGGTTTCCAGATGCCTTGTTGCTTTAATAAAGCACACATCTTTATCTGCCATAGCCAGAAATTGTTCCATCTTTATCTCTGAGTTCATCGTATTCATCTTCACAGATCCCTTACACTAATTTTAATCTCAATCTCTGGTACCAAGTTTGTTGCAACGGAAGCGAATAAATAAACAATAAAACGAGAAAAACGAATAAAGAACACGCAAGATTTAACGAGGTTCACTATCAATTTGATAGCTACGTCCTTAGGGCAGGGATAAACTCTTTCACTATGATCAAGCGGAACAATGAATACAATATGCAAGAGAATCGCTTGAATACTCTCTTCAATGAATCTCTCAAAGCTCTCTCTTTTAGAACTTCTCTATTGTTTTCTCTCTCTCGTGTTTTGATGATGAATAATGTTGTACGGTTCTAAACCTATTTATTCTAGGTTTAGTATTGGAAGAAACGGGATTAAAAGAGCCGAATCGCGCGACCCGTCGAACTGCGTGACCCGGACACTAAAGGCGCGTGACCCGGGCACTAGAAACTGACAAAACCCCAGTTTTGCTTGATATGCCCGAGCCGGGCACTTTAGGTGTGCGACCCGGGAACGAGCAACTGCCTGGCTTCTTTGTTTTCAGTAAATGCCCAGCTTCACCCAACTTCATCTCCACACCATACACACGATCAAGTCATCATTCTCATAGGTAGAAATACCAGAATCTGACAAAATAAATCAGGGAACTATAGCTTATTCAAACAAGCCCATAAATTACTGTCAATAGGTACCTACCGCGTAAATTATATCCTTTAATTCGTGTTTGTTTCATCAACTGCAGATGAACCTTCAATATCACGTTTGCCAACCAAAACACAAGTTCCCCATAATACTGTAGTACGCATAATTGTCGAACCAGCTAGCAATCCCATTCTAACCTCACACTTGGCTACATAAGATGCTGCGTCTTCGTGCATTGTTGGCCAGAAGTCACCTTGGCACTTAGCTAACTGTGCCAAGCCTCTGCCACTAAGAAACCTCCTGTTGAGCAGGGCCGTCTCGGAGATTTTAGGGGCCCTGTTCTAAAATTCAAATTGCGCCCTTTTATTTTTTAAATAATTATACAAACTTCAAATCTTTAATATTGAGTTCATAAACACTGGATCTTTCAAAGATTATCAAATGGCGATTATATTTGGAGGTGAAGTACACAAGCCGAATCAATACGTAATACTCTATACATGTTACTAAATTTTTTATTCTTATTTTTTTTTTTTTTTATAAAGGAAAGTGAAAAGAAGGTTAGGAGACCCTCCGCACGAGGGGAGCTCCCACCTTATCTGTTACAAGTATATTATGGAGGGTAGAGTGATTACAATCTTCTATGGAGACCTGATTGTCGACGAGATGACAAACATTAGCTATCCAGTCTGCTACTCTGTTTGCTTCCCGGTAGATGTGACGAACTCCCCATGTTGAGAAATCTTGTAAGAGGGTGTGCATGTCTCGGATGATGTGGGCAATCTGCCATGGGGGAGCCCATTTTCCAGTGATTGAATTGATGACCATGAGGTTGTCGCCTTCGATGTTGATGTGCTGAATATTATTTTGGAGTGCTAAGATGATACCATTGTGAAGTGACATGGCCTCGGCAATGAAGACCGGAGAGGACCCGAGATTTAAGGCTGAGGCTTTAATGAGATCCCCAGTTGAATCCCGTAAGATGACACCTGCTGTCGCTAAAGAACCACGAACCGAGCTGTCGAAGTTGAGTTTAATGGAATAAGGGGGAGGTGGCTCCCAAGCTACGAGAATGGTGTTGTGGTGGTGAGGAGTGATAGTGGAATGATTTTGATGAAGACTTGGAAACGGGGAACCAGTAGAGAAACAGCTATCAACTGCTTCCCTAATGGTCCATTCTTTATGTAGGAACTTGGCCTTGTGTAGAATTCTGTGTATATTAAGGTTAACTTTGTTGAAAATAACATCATTTCTTTCCTTCCAAATACTCCAAAGGATAAAAATGTATTTTGTAATTGCGTTTTTAGATTTCCTTAAAACCGACAGAGTGATTAGGATAGTTTTAGAGGCGAGGTTGTGAGGGAACCACTCTCTAAATTCTTCTAAATCCCACAAAGGGGTTAAGCACTGAGAAGAGGCAAAGAGATGGTCAACTGATTCCTCCATCATGTTACAAAAACTACAGCTATTAAAGGGGATGATATGTCTTTTGGCTAAAATTTGCCTGACCCCAAGGCTATCATGGCAGATTTGCCATAGGAAAATTAGAAGCTTTGGAGGGATTTGCAATTTCCAGATCCAGTGGAATTGTCATTTATCTTGGTTGAAAGGAATGCCATGAGCTAGCCAGGTTGCTTATTTGACAGTAAATAGTCCTGAGGAGGAAGGGCCCCAGATAGGTTCATCAGGGATGCGGTGAACAGGAAGCAGTATCCCTTTTATGAGTTTGATGATACTCTCTGGAATGTTTTCTTTTAGTTTTTGGATGTCCCATGTTCGTTTCGGAAGAATGAATTTACTTAAGCGAATGGATGTATCCACTTGTTCATGAGAGAGGCCTAACATGTCAAGTAGACTGTCCTGGGAACACCAGGTGTGTAACAAAAAAAGAATTTGTTTGCCATCTCCAGTTTTCCATCTGATGCCTTTGCGGATAATGTTTCTTTGGAGAACTATTTTTCGCCAAATGGATGAGTCTTGTGGTTCAGGAAGACATGTGAAAAAGGATTGTCTGTGAAGATATTTTGCTTTGACAAGCTTGACCCAAATATTATTTGGGTCTGTGAGCATTTTCCACCCCAATTTAGCGATAAATGCTTGGTTCATTGGAAGAGTTTTGCGGAGACCGAGGCCTCATTAATATTTAGGGGTGCAAATTTCATCCTATGCAATTAGGGGGATGGCATTTTTGTCTTTGTTTTGTCGCCAAAAAAAATTCCTATGAATTGTATTTATAGACTTTGCGGTATCCGTAGATAAGAGAGTTGCAGCACAAGTATGCGACGGAAGGGGCTCTAAATTTGACTAAATTAAGGTTAGTCTTCCGACTTTAGAGAGGAAACCAGACTCCCAAAGGTTGATACGATGTTCTGTTTTCAGAATAATGGAATTTGAGTCTACTTTAGTAGGTTGGAACGAGCTAAAGAAGATGCCCAAGTAACGTCCTAAGAAGGACTTTGGAAGCTTGCTGAATTGACTGGCAAGGGCAGTTTTCCTAGAACTTGAAACATGTTTGGAAAAAATAATGGAGGACTTATGGAAGTTAACAAGTTGTCCCGAGAGATTGCAAAAATCATTAAGAGTTGATTTTAAGTTCCGGCGAGCTTCTACTAATGCTTTACAAAAAAGGAGGCTATCATCGGCGAACATAAGACATGGTATGTTGGTCGTGTGAGGATGGATTTTAAATCTAATGCCTGAATTTCGATCTTGGGACAGGAGGGAAAGTTTCCTTGTTAAAACTTCCATGCATAGAATGAACAAATATGGTGATTGAACCACTACGTGGTTATGCCGTTTACTTTAAGTGAATAGGAGACGTTAGTGACGCACTCCTTTATCCATAGTATCCAACTTGGCGGAAAGTTTTCCTCCAAAAGCAGCTAGGACGTTCCATGGAAAGTCCCATTCAATTCGGTCATAGGCTTTTTCCATATCAAGTTTTAACGCACACCAACCTGTTTTATTTGAGACTTCTGGAAGGTGTTTAGAGCTTCTTATGCTATAAGAAGTTTGTCATGAATAATCGATCTTGAGTGAAAGCGTTTTGAAATGGGCTTATTTCTCTTTGGAGGATAGGCCGGAGTCTGTTGACAATGATTTTAGATAATACTTTATAAATTGTGTTAATTAAGTTGATGGGGCGGAAGTGATCTGGAGATTCAAGAATTTCTCTTTTGGGGATGAGGGTAATGAGGGTGTGGTTGAGCGATGGGGGAAGTTTGCCATGGTGGAAGAAACTTTGAATTGCAATGGTGATATATTTTCCTATGATAGGCTAGTATGCATGAAAGAATTTTTCCCCATAGCCATCGGAGCCTGGGGCCTTATTGGGATTGATATCAAAAATTGCATTTTTAATCTCCTCAAGAGTTATTGGTGCGAGTAGCATTTCTGAGTCAGTTTGAGAGACAAAAGGTGAAATGAAGCTAAGATCTAAGTTTCTTCCAGAGTTGTTAATTGATTTGAACCGTTGTTGAAAGGAGTTGGTCAGTAAGGCAGAGAGATCGTGTTGAGAATCCACCCATTGGCCTAGGTCATTTTTTAGTCTGAAAATTGTGGAGAAGGTTTTAATTTTTTCCATTCTAATGTGAAAAAATATTGTATTGTGATCACCTTGAGTCAACCATGTTTTGCGTGCTACAGATCCCCATGATTTGTGGTTGAACAGGAGAAGTTTTTCTCATTGGAGAAGTAATCTAATTATGTGTTTGACCCAAATAGCATTGAAAAGTTGGTGCCATAGCTTTGATTGAAGTTCTTTAAGTTTGTCGTCATTGGCTTGCAATATATTTGTAATATCCTGAGTTTTACCTTTCTTTTTTTAATAACTAATCTTGATTATTAAACTAAAGGCGACCATATTTTACTAAGTAATATACACTAAGTTAATTTTAATTATATTTGGATTTCTAAGTTATGATAAAAAGGTATTAAATACTTTGATAAATAGTTTATGGATAAATGAAACTGCTAAAATCTTGTAATCAACCTTGTAAGTAGTTTGGGTATAAGACTTGATGTTAATAAAAAATTCTGATAGCCCCTTTGTCCAAGTCCATGAGCCCAAACAAATAAAAGAAATCCAAAAGCAGAAAATGAATCCAACATCAAATTAAAACATCAGTTCACAAAATAAAGGAAAAAGAGGAAGACCATCTCCCTCCTTTGTCAATAGCATGCAAGACTAAACAACTCCAAACCATGGTTTCTTACCCTTGTATTGCAAAACCAGCAAAAATTTTCTAATCATACTTTTGCTCTCACAAACACACTAAACCCACCGAAAATCAGCAAAAACAATAGGTAAAGCATTTTGTTTTCTTGAAATCCATGGATTCTAATGGTTTAAGAATTTTAAATTATGAAAATACATCCTCTGAGATAGTCATTCCTCTATTTATAGGGGAGAATGGGTTTGAAATTTACAACACAAATCAACAAACAAAATTCAGAAAATGAAATCAATTTGGAACAAAGTTCAATCTTCAATTCCTCTGTTTTCTTTCGGCCACCAAGCAACAACCACCACAGCCACCATTGCCCCACTTTCCGACCACCATTTGCGAACCCCACACCCAGTCGCACCACCAAGAACCCACCAGCATCCACCATTTTCCCTCCCCACTCGCGTCTGTCTTTTTCCCCCCTGCAACACTCTCGCCCACTCTTTCTCCTCTCTCGTGGGTGACTGCACCACCGCCCCCTTTTCTCGCCGCCCTCATCAGCCGCCCTTTGCCGCCCCTGCCGCCGTGAATCGCTGCCACTTTGCTAGGCCTTCTATCGCCGGTTCGCACCCCTGCTTCCCTTTCCTCCTTTGCGTGTGAGTGTGTTGTACTGGGTGAGTTGTTTCTCTCATTTTGTAATATGTGTTGACTTTTATATGTTATTCCCACCAATTTCCAAAATGAGTCATACACCTAAATGTTAAGTAAAATAACCAATACTAATGCATGCTTATGACTAAGTTAAGTAAAGTCATTTATAAATCATAGTTTACCTGAGTTTAGCAAATGTTATTTATAGTTAGTTTATACGAAAATGTATGTTATCAAGCTTCAATTTGTTTAAGTTAAAACATGTTTAACATATATTCCTAATTTAGCTTAAAAGTCGTAACTATTTATAATCTTAGTAATTAGCTCACTTAAATAAGTTTAATTGATGATTCTAACCATGTAATATGATAAAATGAGTAAATTATGGATCATACTTCTAATTTGGTTTCTATGTAATATCTATTTTAAAGAATTAAGTATAAAAGGTTCCTTATAAACTGTTATGATACTAAGATATTAAGTTTAAGCTACTCGTCACATAAACACTAGTAAAGCTAAACTATTACAACTCATATATCTTGTAAACTAAAAACCGTACATTGAACAACACTAGGAATTCTTCCTGATTAGTTACTAACTTATTATAAAATGCTCGTATTGAAACTTAAAAGAACTCGTTCCTCGGAGCTCAGTATGGACGATCTCAAGGACATAAGGGATTTATTATACTGCAATCGAGGTAACAACTACTGCTAGTACTTGCAACTCCTTTAAAATGTATTTTATGCAATTATGATATGCTACTGAAATGATAATTATTTATGAACACGTGTTTCTGAGTTGCGGGATTACTATTCATACATGTTTTAATTAAGTATTATGAGATTCATACGATCCAATAAGATTTTATATTATGAGATTTTATATCTCAGATTCAACTCCAACTTTCATATTGTGCCATATCAACTTTCCACTAACTCTGACCTACTTTTTCATTATTCAGACTCACACAAAACTCTCCCCTATTTTTACACGTTATCCCCAGACTCATATTAGACTCACCTAAACTCCTAAAATAATGTAATTAAGTATGATACCGTGTGATGATGTGGCATGATTATTTGGTTGGAAAGAAAAGTGGTTGCATGGCCACTTGATCGATCTTCAACCACAATAGAGTTTTGAGTTGAGTTTTGGATTCCTAAACCCATCTCCTGACCTGTTGGAGTCTTTTTAACACATTAACACAAGAGTTTAAATAAAGACTCATGTTGAGATTCCACTCTAAACATCCAATAAACACACTATTAGGCTATGAGCCAATGACTATATGAGCCTATGACCACCTCTAAACTCTACAGCGCCGAGTCATCATCTTTGTGAAGATGTACCCAATTCATTTTGGACCACAACCCAACGAATCTAAAACACAACTGTGTAGATGTACTCATTTTCCCCCTTTTGTGCGCCTCAATGTACAATTGCTTGTATTTTTAACTGGGTCAAGACATCCTTGCATAAGATTGGGAAAAAAAATAGCCCTAATTTTCCGAAAATAAAACCAAAAGGAATTGAGAGGACAAACCTCTGAAATTGAAGAAGAATTACCATGGAACCCAATCCCCTATATTTGAATTACCTTTGACCAGAGAGAATTTTGATGAAGATGGAGCAAAGTATATGGTAAATGGGGAAGGGAGGGCTTTAAATGGGGGTTCAATACAGGCGAGTGGGAAAGAATCTAACAAAGAATTTGCACACATGCACAAGAATTGGAGGGAATAACAAGGTCAATGTCGAAAACTTGACCAATTTAGCTGGAATTTTGAAAAAAGGTACTGAAAATAAACATTAAAGTACTTTAAGGTACTACTCCCTCCATCTCTTTTTAATCTACACACTTTCCTTTTTGTCTATTTCTTTTTAATCTACACACTGTTGTGTTTTTATTTTTGGTAACATATCCCATCTACTTTATCCTATTTTTTCACCCATGTCATCCACTTTTTAATATTTTAACACACTCTTTAGTTTCTCTCTCCACCTTTTCAGTTTCTCTCTCATACGTTTGTTTTCTTTCTTGGCTCCCCCCCCAAAGTGAAGTGAGTAAATTAAAAAGAAACGAAGGGAGTAATTGACAAAATAAAACATAAAAAGGTACTACTAAACTACTACTCCATCAATTTCTTTTTAATATACACGCTTTCTTTTATTGTTTGTTTCTTTTAATCTATACACTGTTACTTTTTTAATTCTTGGTAATATGTCTCATCTACTATCTCCTCTTTTTCCACCCATTTCATTCACTTTTGAATATATTAACTCACTTTTCAGTTTCTCTCTCATACTTTTGTATTTTTTTTACATGACTTGTGTACTTCCTTCTTGATTCTTGTCCAAAGTGGGTTGAATAAATTAAAAAGAAACGGAGGGAGTAGTTCACAAAATTAATATTATAAAATGTACTAATTCGACAATTGTTCCAATTTCATAATGACCCAAAATTTTGCAATTTCCGGTATTTCCCCATAATCCTAAACACCCTAAGGCTATATTCAGTTCACCTTATTTTTGCTTATTTCATATCAGATCAGACCAGATCAGATTAGAAAAAATAAGTTCAGATCAGATAAGTTTAGATCAGATCAGATCAGATAAGTTCAGATCAGATCAGATAAGTTCAGATCAGATCAGATAAGTTCAGATTATGCTTATATTTAAAAACTGATTATTATTATTATCATCATGATTATTATGATTATTAGTATTACTAATGCTATTATTGTTATTGTAATAATTATTATTATTGTTGTTGTTGTTGTTGTTGTTGTTGTTATTATTATTATTATTATTATTATTATTATTATTATTATTATTATTATTATTGTTAATATTACTTTATACAATTACAGTTACTATTACTATTACTATTTACTAGTACATTTGTTCAAAAAGATTATTATTATTGTCGTTGTTGTACTTATTAATTATTAATATTGGTAATTATTATTAATGTCGTTGCTATTATTATAAATGTCATTGATATCACTATTTGAAGCTATTTGTGTTCAATAAGAAGAATGTTCTTTTGGCATTTGTAAGTGTTCTTTTTTATATTTATTCTAATTAATAATTTTGATATGTGATGTTCTTTTTGATGTTGTACATGTAACGAACATGACAATAGTATATGATGTTTATTTTTTAAAATAATTTTGGTAGGATAATATAAATTATATATTACTAGTTAATATAAAACATGAGTAGCATGGGATAACCTAATGGTGTTGTCATCACGTTCAAAATTTTCCCTACAAAGGATTTCAACTTATCTTTAAAAACAAAGTATATATAGAACAAGACAACGATATAAGAAGAATATTTAACCATTTTGTTCAAAATCATATAATTATATATATTTATAGGTTTGTTTATAATAAAAAAGAACAATTTATTGATATAACAAAGAACATGTTGTTAGTTAAATCCAAACATTTCATCAATATAAAAATAACATCCATGAGGGAGGTAAGAAGCCATACCATTGGACCCAAGAGTCCTTAGTCTTTTATTTTTAATTGTATGTTCATATACTAATGTGCTCTTTTTCAAAAAAAAAAAAAAACTAATTATGCTATTATTATTATTATTATTATTATTATTATTATTATCATTATTATGTTATCTATATTATTATTATTATTATTATTATTATTATTATTATTATTATTATTATTATTATTATTATGTTATCTATATTATTATTATTATTATTATTATTATTATTATTATTGTTATTATTTTTATTATTATTATAATAATATTTATATTATTATTATTATAAAATTATTATTATTATTGAAAGTTGTGCATAGTAATAAATTGATAGTAATAGTAATACTAGTAATGAAATACAAAGTAATAATAATATTAGTAATAATATGTTTTTTAAAAGATAAGTTCAGATCAGATCAGATCAGATTAGATCAGAAAAAATAAGTTTAGATCAAATCAAATCAGATCAGATAAGTTTAGATCAGAAAATTTCAGGTGAACTAAACATTGCCTAACATTCACTCAAGCTGTGAAGCAAACAATTGTTCTAACTTCTAACTGGTTCCCTCGATAAAAAGAGCGGGATATCAACTTTTTCAACCAAATTCTGGTAAAAATACATCGTAATGTGCTCAAATGGAGGCACCCTTTAGTCCAATTATTAAGAAAATTGCTGAAGAAGTTGTCGCTTCACCAAAGCGGACCTTCACTCGTCCTACAGAGGTTGTCAACCCCCCAAAACTCAAGCTTTTTTTAGGGTTTTCATGGCTGCAAATTTAAATACTGGGTTTTTCTGTTACATAGAATTTGAATTAAATTTGAAGTGCTCTAATATTTTATAATGATGGGTGTTTTCTGGAGTTGCAGATTTGTCTTGAAGAATGGTGGCTTTCAAAACCTGAAGGTGGGAAGGGTTTGGCTGTAAGCGGTCGTCCAGCTGAGTTCAGAAAGTAAAGATACACCTTTTTTTTTTGTTTATAACATTTTTAGTACTTTTGTTGTGTTATTTGGTTATATTTGATTTCATCATGTTAGAATATTGTTTTTTATTTCATACTGATTCGTTGAAATTCTTGTGGAAATATGATTTGTTGATCATGTTAGAATATGGTGTTTGTTTCATGCTAGTTTTAGGTTTGTGTTATTTGAGAGGTTGGAGCGTCTGTCATTTTCAGTTCGGTTAATCGTCTACTTTTGTAGTCAATGTACCAAGTTTACTTGGAAATGGGTTTGGAGTTTAGGGTTAGTCCGATAGTGATATGGATGATATGAATTTTTTGACTGTTTGAGATCTGATAATATCATTGCTCTTACATGCTGCAATTCTGATGCTTATAGATCCAATAATGCTCAGCGTAAATTTCATTCTGCTCCTGGTAAGAGGAGATATGCGTCAAGAGAATTTCACTCTACAGAAATTATGAAGAGGCATGGATGTACCACACTCGAGACTTTTGATGGCTTTATAGTTTCTCTGTGTGGATTTATAAACAAGCTTCGCACGCAACAAAATGGATTTTCCTCTGAGGTTAGTGTGGCTGCTGGCTTCATATCAAATAAGTATTATTTACAATTGTATGGACTCCTCACCTCTTTTGTAGCTGTATTGCCTGTATATTTTATTCTTGTTGAGACCTTAACTTGCCTTTTGATCCTCCTATTATTTGCACGATCTGCTGGCGGATTATAATCACCAAAAATCTTTAATATATCTACATTACATCTATCTTTGCTGGATTCCTCTCTATCTTTAGTAGTTCCTCAGTTCCCTACCCTAAAGGATAAGATCAATTTCTCTGCAAATTGTGGCAAAAGATATATATACTCACTTTTCTTTTGTCTTTACATATCCTATATAGGTCCCTTTATCTAAAGACCTAAGTGTCCTTTGAGTCATACACTCTGGTTTTTGGTCTATGCTGTGGCTTTCCCTCTGATGTAGTTCCCTAAGTTGTGAGTTTCAAATGCCAGTGCCTTCAATGATGAGATTGATAGCAGAGTCTTCATAATCCCGTAGTCCAGATGTTACCATCCAAAGATTTCCTGCAATAGATATTTAATAGAAGCAGTTCACCTTTCTCAGCAAGAGATGAAATTCTCTTCTATTTAATCAACAACTTCTTTCTCAGTAAAGATTTTTCGGTCTGCCCCTCTCAGTGTATAGTATAGCCTTTCAGGCAAGAAAGATGCTTGTTTATCACAATTCAAGAGCCTCTTGAAACTGACGTATGTAGCTAGTTGGTAGGAATCAGATGCAAGAACATGAATCTTCAGCTCAACTCAAGAGAATTTGCTATGGAAGAAAAAAATGACTGTATATAAGCAAAGGGAGTTGAAGGAAGAGAGAGGATTGATTAACTGGCTCCAACAAAAATTCTTTTAAGCTCCAAAAGAATTTTTTTTACCTTAGCTTTTGAGTGACTTTGGCACTTCCAGCATTCAGATAGGTAATAACAAATACCTGAGTGCTTTCTCTCTTTGATCTCCTCTCCTTTTATTCTATACCCTCATAACTAACACTATCCTTAGTGCCACCTCCTTTTTGAAGCTAACAGAATCTCAAAGTACACTGCCTTTGGTATCCTTGGACTGATGTCGTGTGTATGTCATCACAATGGGAGGACTAGGTGCAGTTTGTGAAGCCATTGCATCTGTGATTATCAGTCCATTGCTAATAACAACTTGAAAGAGTAACTTGTACCAACATTCATTAGCATCATACGCTCCGTGTACTGACTTGAAAACAAGGTCTTGAAAGGTTGAACTCATGAGTCATGACTCAAAATGTTAGAAGTCTAGCATAACAAGGAATTTGGGGGAGGGGGAGAGGTAAATAGATAGGACTTGCTCTTCTAAGGCTTAAGGAGGACTGAAGGATGTGGACATCTTCAACATATGAGATGCTGGCAATTTATGTTGTTGGTTGATTTCCAAGGGCCTTTCCTTATCGTTTTTAGGTTAGAGCTTATATGCTGTAAATCTCTCTCTTGTGTGTGCTAATTGTATTGTTGTTACTTGTAATCTTTAAAACTATTTCTACCTTGTATTACTGATTCCCTGACCCTTGTCTTGCGACGTCCTCAATTACTTAAAGATGTTCAATCACCTTTTTTTTATATATATTTGCCTTCTCCCCTTCACTTAGTTTGTTTACTTAATTTTACCTTATATGTTTTTTTTCTTTGGTTGTCTATTTTGAAAATGTTAATGCCTCTATTCCACACAGGCTTCTCTTCAAATGTAGCATTTTTGCCTTCGCTTTTTTTTTTTTTTTTCTGAAATCGGTTTATGGTGGATACAGATAACCTCTCTAAAAGTCTAGTTTAGGCTGTGTATATACCTTTTAAACCCTGTTGATGGTAAGGTAAATATGACTCTTGGCCTCTCACTTTTGAGGTGCAATGATGGTTGCTGTTTTTGGTTTCTGCAGGTTCTAGTTGTTTTGGTTGTAAGATTGTTGATTGTGTTGGTTCCGTATAATACTATAATTCAAGAAACCCAAGTTAAAAACGAGACTTCATGCTTATTTTTTCATTGAGACATTTGTGGTACAGCGAGGGAAACATAATTATTGCATATTTGCATAAATTTCCTTCTCTCCATTATCAAGATGGTGGAATTATATCAGGTCTACTTGGGAGAACAACTTCTATATGGTGCACGTGACAACAATTGAAGCCATCCCTTGTGCATTGTTCACCCCAGTTGGGTCCCTCAACTAGGATCATACATGTTCATTCCGAAAGTTGATTTTGTTTAGTCTTAGTTCCCAATCAGAAGACTTCAGCTCTTAGTGTTGTTGCCTTGTTCCACCCACCAACACAATGCATGGCTGCATTCATAAACTGACATACAATATGGAATATCACTTGAAAAGGTTTAGGCAGCCCATTTGTAGAATGGTTCTGTAGCGGCCCTCGGAGTGAGGCTAATACCAACCATAAATGCTTTTACACCCGTCTATCGACCTGTTTCTAGTCTTGATTGCTTTATTCATATTGCCACTCAATCAAATATAAGCAGTAGTTACCCCCGAACACCAACCACCTCCAATAAATTTGGCTCATAAAATTTAATTGCAATCATAAGTAAAATTTATGCGTGTCTTTCTTTTGTCCATAATAGTTTGTGGGTCCTCTCTAGCTATATAGTTATCCTTTTTTAAGACAAGACTAAAATGCTTGTACATAATGGATACACCCCTCCATAGCTACGTAGTTTTCTGTTGCTCTCTACCCTGATTACATAGCTTGTTATCTCGAGCTTTTCCAACTTCCAATGCTTTCTTTATATCTTATGTACAGTAGAATGCAATCAAGGTGCTTAGACTCCACTAGCCTTTTGCATTAGCAGATCTGAAAACTATAACTCCATCTATCCTATACTACTACTCATGTTTAAGAAATAAACATAATAAGGGAACGTGTAATGAACAGGGCAAAAGGGATGGGGCTCTATGGGCTTTGCATCATCATTCTGTTAGACTAGCTTGAGGAGGAAGGAAGTCTGTTAGTTAGAGGAGAGAGAGAAGCAAAAGGATATGATTCCTATGAATAGAGGAGAGTAGAGAGGGAAGATACAGTGAAATATTGTGAGAGTTTAGTTTCATTTAGTTCTCCTTGGAAAGGATTAAGCCTCTTGAATGCTTGAATAAATATCCTTCATTCTGTAATTCCAGTTCTTTAATTTAGAATTTCACCTTCTTCTTCCTTAAATTCGATTTTTCAGATTTTAGTTTATCACAAAACATGATCTCATATGTCATTGTATTGAAAAGAAAAACCTGTTGCAATTTTGAATAGTGGCACTGTTTTATGCTCATGCATATTGTTAAAGATGGAAGCTTGACAATAATGCTAAGCTGCCTAGAATGAAGAACTTAATTATAGAGCTTCTAAACAAAGCTACACCTTCTTGCCGTATGCATTGTCATGTTCTTGTGATGCGAGTAATATTAATGCGTTGTAATAATTGTATATCTGTTAAGACTCAATTTGGCTTTTGATCAGGTTTGCAGGGATTTCATGTTTGGATTTCCTTACAATTGGGATGATTATGCTGCATCTGTGGGTGAAGAATCCAGTCAAGTTAACCTCAAAGAGTTTAGTGAGTCCTTCCTGCCCGCTGCTTTGGATGTCTACAATGGTGCGCAGTTGCATGACTTGGTATTGTCTCTGTCTGATGCTGAAAGAGATCTGTTCAACAGAAAAATGTACGACAACGTGGTCGGAATGCTGAGCCCACAACCTCTGGATGGAATTGATGCTCAGCTTTCAAACTCTACTCCATCTCAAGTTGATGCGGGAGTTTTACACTCTGAATCTCAGAGTGCAGAGAATAGCAAGAAGCGGCATAGGAATGTGTTATCTGACACTTCTCCTAAACAAGAATCCGATAAAAGGATCAAATGATGGTTGTTTATGTGATCCAGAAGTTGTGATGAATACTGAAGAACTTATGCAGGTTCCGACTGTTCATGCAGGACTCACGAAAGAAGAAGAATAATGTGATTGTATGTGCACTGGCCTCTTTTAAGCAGAGAGCCTTGAATTAGACCTATGGAAATCTGTATTAGAGCTGCGTATGAGAACTCTTTATTCCATAGACCATACAAATTCTAAAATATGTATAGTGGTAGAAGTTAGCTAGAGCGTAGAAAGGAGCTTATCCAATCTGCTCCAAACCCAACTTATGTAACACTTCAAAATGTATCAGAACTGTTTTTACTAGGAGCTAGAGATGGTTACGTACTTACGTGCTTATTCGAGCTAGCTCAAAGTGGATTAACCCCATGCCAAGCCATGCTATTGACCAGTTAGCCACGTCCATGGGTTTCGAAACTGGACTGGTTAGCAATTGGCCCTCTTTTTTGTGTTTTTAATGAAAGTATAAATTAAATAACTTTAGCAAATTGGGTTGGGCATATTTGAGGACCTGAAAAAGGTCTAACTATATATATCGGGCTTTTTTGGACCATTCTTCTTCATGGTTGGGCTTGGATTCGTTTTGGTGGATTGGGTCTAGACCTAGTTACTGCCCGTGTTATGGATTATAATTGTAACTGCAACTTTATTTGAGCTTTTCTATTAAAAAAACCAACATTGAGAAGATTTTCTAAAAGATTGTGAGTTTGTTTTTGTACTCCTTGTTTTCCGTTCTTATAAGAAAAATAATTTTAGTTAAGTTCAGATAAAGCAAATAGGAACACGTACCTAAGTGTAGGTAGAGGATGGTGCATCCTCTATTAAATTGGTTTTAACATTTTAAGAGTCCATGATTTTAAGAAAAATGTTGTTATTTGTTTCCTTAAATCTTGCAACTTATTTTATTTTTTCAAGGACGGTTGTTGGCGAGATTCTTTTTTTTTCAAATTTGAATTTAAAAAATATGTTCTTTTAGTTTAGACTAGATGTTCATATACTATATGTTCTTTTCATTATGACCTATATTCTTTTACAATTGGAGATTAACATGTTCTTTAATTTTAAATTGTGTGTTCTTTTATATGAATGATATGTTCTTTCGAGTGCTCAATGAGCACTGTGCACCCTAGTTCGTAATCCACGCTTTGGAGAGGTCTATTAAGTTTGGATAAGTTCAGTCTAGCAAAAATGAAATTTGACATATTTATAAAATAAGGTCTATTAAGTTTAAATGAGATCTAATAAATTCAGATAACTTCAAATAATTTCAGATAATGAAAAAAAGTTGAAAAGATACCTGTATCTTCTTGGATAATCATTTTTAAAAACTAAGGTATAAATTAGTATAGGTAGGTCGTTTCCATTCTGTTAGTTGACAAATCAAATGACTTGCCGAATAGCTTTTTTTTAAGAGGAGTGCGTGCACATATTGGATTATTGTCATAAATAATTAGTCCAATTACGTGGTAGATGACACCATATTCCATACTTTATAGGTATACAAATGTAACAGGTGACACCAAGGTCCATGCATTATAGGCATAAAAATAAGTCTGTATACCAAATTAATTCGTAGCACCCCAAACATCAATGTCAAAATGGAGTTGACCGTGGAGCATATAAAACAATGCCACAATCTATGAATAAAATACATTTGAGTGACATGAACCTCCCCACATATAGTCTGTAGATATTGGTCATATATAGGCATGCATCTCCCCCATTGTTGCTTCATTTTTTATACAGTGCAAATATTATTTTACCCGATATAGAGCTTATTAGCTGATCATGAGAATATGATTCGTTTTAAGAAGCAAATTTAGATTATAATTATATAGTATTGTACATAAATACATTATTAAAAATATCATTTGTTAGAGATATGTCTTAACATTAGGAAACGTAAAAGTTGACTTAATATGATATTTCGGCCCAAACCTAACTCATTATAAGTGGGTTAGAATTGGGATTTGGAATTCATTTGATTAAATAGGTACACGATTAACCCATTGAATTGAATGGGTCAAGTTAGATCTAGTTCACATTTTCAACCCTAATATAACTTGTTTTGATCCAACACTTAACTCATTTATGTTAGAAAATCCCAAAACAATACTCTATTCTATGTTGATGAATGTATAATTTGGCCAAAAATTATATATATCGAAAGGTTATATATACTCCGTCTTTTCTCATTGTCCTTCCTAATTTGACTTTTTTTCATCTCTTAAAAGATTCAAAAAAGGAAGTAACAAAAGAGAACAAAGTGATTAATTGGTTTAAGAATGTGAAAATATATAAATTTTTAATTTTTTTCATTTAATAAATTCAATGATAAAAAATAGATGGGTTAAAGGGGTTATATGGATAACAAGCTTCATATAGGTCATTTTAATATTAGATTTTCTCGCCTGTTTATGAAATGGTTAGATTTGGAACAAGAAACTTTTAAAGTGTTATTCTCGATCCGAACACAAACCCAACACTATCCAATTAAATTGTTAACTTTCTTTAGGGGACTCAACTTGTTAACTACGAGTTCATTCATCGTAGAGCCAGGGTGTACCATGTACCATGTGCATGGTACACCCAAGACTAAGTTTTGCTCATTTAATTTTCTAATTTAAAATTCTCATTTTTAGTACTTTTGCTAATTTGAATTACTTCATATGAGCAATAAGAAAATAATTAGCCTTGGGTGTACCATACTCACGGTACACCCAGATGTATGATAAATTTTTTTTGTTAACTACCCCTAACTTAAAATTTTGAAAAGTGACTAATATATCTCTCTCACTTAGATCTTGTTCACTTTGACCTGAATTTTACATAATTAAACTTATTTTATTAACCTAAACTTACTTTCACGGACTCGGACTTATTTTCACCGAACTTAACTTATTATTTTCGATTCCGTATTGTTTTCTCTTATACAATTTACTTATCTTTGTTGAATTGAACTTAATTTTGTTGACTATTATTATTTTAAGTTGAATGATTCAACATGGCATAATGCTAAAAGAGCCTTAGTTTTGTGTAATTCATATTGGACAACATTGTCCTTTCAGTCTTAAGCATATATTAAAATCAGATAATTGACAGTCTAGTAGATTTTAACATGATGCTATTAATCAAGTGATTACTATTAATTAGATCTTAATACAATTTTATTAAACAAATGATTATCAAGTGTTTTTTATTTCCAAAAATATAAAAGATAGGATTATAGTTACAATCATAGTTCCCACTATGGATCTTACGGTTCTACGATAAAACAATATGTGATTGATTTGATTCTTCATTGGAATATTAATGTTCGTAGGATCTTATAAACATAATCGTATTGAAAATCCGAGTGTAGGATCTTAATATGATTCTATGATATAAATATTTTAATATCTGATCCTACAATAGTAATGTGAGAGTTGATCAATGATTCTTACATATTCTTTTTTTTTATTGTTTTTATATACACATATAAAGATAGGTTTATAGTTACAATCATGGTTGATTAAATCCTAATCTGGATCTTACGATTCTACTATCTAAAACATGTGATTGGTCTGATCTTTCACTGGAATATTGATGTTTGTAGGATTTTATAAACCTAGTTGTATCAAAAATCCGAGTATTAGGATCTTAATACGATTCTATGATAAAAATATGGGAAATTCTATATGGTGGCCTGCTACTTTTAGTTTTTCTATTTGGTGGCAGGCCAAAAAATATTTATACAAAGTGACATCCTACTTTAAATCATTATACTTAGTGACCCTAATCCACTTAAAACCTAGCTAATCACCTAATTAAAGGTGAATTACTAACCTACCCCTAAGTTAATTATCCTAACATAATAATACCCTCCCCCACCCATTAAAAATCACGCTATATGTTCTTTTCCTCTTTTTTAACCATGAATCTTAACAACTCTCTTTACAAGAGCAGTACTACATTTTTTTTTTATATAAAAAAGAAGGCATTGTTATATATAAGCATCACATTGTGGCAGGCCAAAAAATATATAAAAAGAAGGCCACCATGTAGAATTTCCCTAAAAATATGTACAATCCAATGATACAATAGTAATGTGAAAGATGATCAACTATTCTTATATATTAGTAATATTTTTATTTACCTTTATATACACACATATATGTGCAAAATATTCAATGAATACTACTAGAAAATTTAAGTAATTCGTCTATTTCAATTTATTCATGGTTTGGGATTGATTACTGTTTATTTACTTTTTCATAATAAGGAAAATGAAGTCAAAAGTAATACAAATCTAATGACTTTCAACTTCCATGATAAACAATTTTTATTAGATAGTAATATCATTAGTGTAATTTATGCTTATATATATATGTAGGATCTTATGATCATACGAGTTGATTCATCTGATTCGAACTTTCTCTCATCAATCCCAAGTAACATCTCGATCCTAACAACCTTGGTTACCATAGATGTAATAATATTTTAGAATTATACTCCCTCTGTATTTTTTTATCTTTCTCACTTGGAATCTTGACACTATTCACAATTAGAGAGAATCTTTTAAATTTTTCTCAATATATAAGAAAAAAATATAGTCGTGTGGAGTCTTGTTTGATTCGTCTCAATGAGGAGTTTATTAATATTCAATTATTATAATTTTTACTAATATGTAATGAAAGATATTTAAGGTAGAATAAGTGATTGACAAACGTGCAGAGTCAATGTAGGAAAGATAAAAAAATACAGAGGGAGTATAACTCTATTTTTTTCATTAACAAATAATTTCTAAATCTTTATTATCGTTTCAGGATAGAATAATTTTTTTAGGGAAAAATGATTAATTTATTAGCAATAATATATTATGCTGATATAGCAAATCTTTTGTTATATAGAAAAAAGTTGTCCAAGTAAAATTAATGAATGATTAATAATGAGTCCCTTTTGGCTGTTATTTAGTATAGTACTCCCTCCGTTTCATTTTAATTTACTCACTTCACTTTGGGGGAGAACCAAGGAGAAAATGCAAAAGTATGAGAGAGAAACTGAAAAGGTGGAAAAAGAAATTGAAAAGTGAGAAAGAGAAATTGAAAAGTGGGTTAAGATATTAAAAAATGGATGACATGGGTGGAAAAAGAGGAGAAAGTAGATGTGACATGTTACCAAAAATCGAAAAAGTAACAATGTGTAGATTAAAACGAAACGGACCAAAAAGGAAAGTGTGTAGATTAAAAAGAAACGGAGGGAGTATTTAGTAGTACTAAAACAATAGTATGGTGCATAAAAGTATGATAAGTACTTAACAATCACTAAAAAAATTGTACCATAGTAATGTATAAAAAAGTTCTAAACGTTGTGAAATTAGTTTAGCTTGGAAAAACGGTTGGTGGATCCATATCGAATCAGGTAAATTCATGTTCGGGTCGATTTTCTTATCGAGTCAACAATCCCTTGATTGTGACCTAGAGATCTCGATTTTGGGTCGACCTAACCGTATGGGAAGATAAAAATAAGTAGTTATCGTGTATAATTGTGCATAATACGATATAAATACTAAATAGAGAGATGATTAAAATGAAATTTTCAATGAAACCCTCATAGTATCTACTTTTCCAACTATACACCTTATCACGTTTTAAATAGGAAAAATTGACAAGAGCAGGCCCAACTATGGCCACCCTTCCATAATAGATCACAACTTTCGATTATTCCACACCAGTCCCAACTTTGGGGGGTGCTTTACATTAATGGTCCTAGCAGGTCACTTAACCTGCTACAACAGGTAAATATATGAAACCACCACCCTTGCCACCTCTGCCACCCTCTCCCCTGCACTGCCACCCCTTCCCCCGCCATCGTAACTCCTATAATGTTTTTACCCAGCAACAACAATTCCACCCCCTCTCTCTCTACGACTCTACCCCCACCCCCACCCCACCACCTCCAAGCAACCCCACGCCCAGCCACCACCTCCACCTCACCCTCTCCCTCCCCTTCCTCGCCGGCAACCGAACCCCATTCCCCGTCGTCGACCCTAACTTAGCACCGCAAATGCCCGCCCCACCCCGACCCTTTCCCCTATCCCGATTTCCCCAATCTCCACCACCCCAATTTCCACCACCCTCCAGCCCTCCGATTTCCTCCCCTCTCTCATCTTCTTCCATAAAGTTCCGATCTAATATTCGATTGCAAAGAATCGGTTGCAATTTAGAGTGTATGGGTGGTGGAAATGGTGTGTGTGGTGGGTTTCGGTTTTGTCGAGGAGAGAGAGAGGGAGGTGCGGCGGTTGGTCGAGGTGGGGGGAAAGAGGGTCGGGGAGGGTTCGTCTTGGAAATCGGAGGAGGGCCGGAGGTCAGGGGTCCGAAATGGTGTGGGTGGTGGGTTTCGGTTTTGACGAGAGGAGAGAGCGAGGTGCGGTGGTTAGTTGGTCGAGGTGGGGGGGAAAGAGGGTCGTGGAGGGTTCGTGGGTCCCGGGTTACGGTCGGAGGCGGGGAGGAAGCCTTGGCGCCGGCGGAGAGGGTGGTCCGACGCCGGCAGTGAAGGTGGAAAGGGGTGATGGTGGCTGGCAGGTTTGGAGGTGGTGGTGTGGGTGGCTGGTTGGTGGTTTTGTGGTAGGAAAGGAGAGAGAAAGACTGAAAAAGGAGGAAGGAGAGGGGTTGAATTTTTTTTTTACTGGTTAAGCAAGGTCACCCTTCCACTTGGACCGTTTTCGTAAAAGACCCTCCAAAGTTGAGACTGGTGTGGAATAATCGAAAGTTGGGATCTATTATGGAAGTGTGGTCATAGTTGGACCTGCTTTTGTCAATTTTTCCTTTTAAATATGAGTGGTACACCCAAACATTAGGCTTAATGAACGTTAATGTTGATAGATTGAATTAATGATTATAGTATATTACATATTAGCATAGTTCAATCAATTTGATAGAGATAATATTTAATCCTAATATATATTTGTATCTGATTAGGATATTATTGGTGTATAATTAATCCTATTATATCCAGGTTTCCAAATGCTATTAGGACTGACATTATGTAACCTATGGGGTAATCAATGGAAATCAATGGATTTCACTATAAAATTAAGGAGTTTTACCAAATCTAACACATTCTATACTAATAAAGCCTGCATAGAGACCTTCTTCTTTCAACGCTGATTACTCATAGTACTCACAAATTCTCAGCCCACACAAACTATAGTTGGCTCTTATAATTCAATCACTTCAACGTTGGTTTGCAATTGTGAAAGGTTAACTAAGAAGAACAGAGCAACAAAGGAAGGGGGAGAGTCTTAAAATACGCAGGTTAACTTTTTATTTATTTATTGAAGAATACGCATGTTAGCTTTTTAAGCATTTGAATTGGTATTATATCAGATAAGTTTATCAAGGACCCTTGGGTCCAATGGTACGACTTCTTGTCTTCCATATGGAAGACCAAAGTTCAAATTTTAGTAGTAGTAAATTTCAATGTTTTTGGGGGGTGTTGGGGCTTGTTGGACCTCTTTGGGGGGTGTTGGGGCTTATTGGGCTTCTGGGTGAATGATCATGTGTGAGGGGTAGCCCAGAAGGAAATTATTCTTACCAAGGGGTCCCAAAAAAGAAAATATCAGGTAAGTTCAGGGAACTGTATGAATTTGGGAATTAGTATTTTTTTTAATAGAGGGTAGGAAGTCAGTGCTCCAGACTCTACTACCTAAATCGAGGGCGGGACTATTAAGGGGCCTAAGAGAGCCATAACCCCTGCTAGCCCAACCGTATCTATAATATATAAGAGGCCCAAATAAAAGAAAATTAGGAATTATAGTAAAGTGACATCTCACAATATGATAATAAAAAAGGGAAAAATACTTGGCCCTCCTCCTTAACCAAGTCTGGCTTCGCCCCTGACCTAAATATCAAGGAGAGAGGTGAACTAGAGTATGAGCCACCTTATTATCGTTCCTACTAATAAAAGACCAAGAAATAGAAATATAACTATTAGCAAGATCTAAAATGTCATCAACAAGTAAATGAAAATTATTAATACCTTCTTCTTTGCACTTAATCGCATGAATCATATACTATTTTTTTTTGAGGGAAAAATCATATACTATTATTATATAGGGACTAACGTCCCACTGAGAACAATATTGTTTTAGTAGTTGACCACAAACCAACTGAAGAAAAATTAGGATTTTTTAGAGAGAGAAAAAAGATGTCGATGGACGCCTAATTAACACCGGAGCTTAAACCACAATATCATTGAAGAAAAAGGATAAAGATTCCAACAAAATACTTCTATTTCCCAATGATTTCGGAATAATATTTCTGATGGAAGGAATCTCAAAAAGAAAACTATATTTAAAAGACAATCACAACTCATAGACTCCTATTAACTTCAATTATGCATAATATAATATCCCCAATTATTCGTACCAAAAAATTACTATCCACAAAATCATTCAAAACCAACAAAGCATCGTTGAAAAGCATATTCTCAATTGTATTTATGTGAATGTAGACGTCTTTCATAATAATAACAAAAATATCTAAGAGGCGCAAATACAAAGGTATAAACTACCAACTAAAGTTTTAAAGTAAAGTTTGAGAGTAAATTATTTGACTTTACTAGTGCTAAAGTATCACACTCTATATAAACCCACTCAGAACTTCTAAAGCTTCCAACCTCAACTTCTCTTTCTGATCTCTTTTCTCCCCTTCTTATCACTTATCAGGTACCAATTTTCTCTCTCCTTCTCTCTTTTTCATGCTCATACAGTTATACTTTACTACGTGTGCTTTTTCAATTGTCACATTCAAATTGAATTCTATACTATATTTTTATTTCAATCTTACTACTATGACTTTGATTTCAAACTGTCTTTGTCAATTCATCTGAATTAAATCTTTGGGTTTTAATAATAAAGATTTCAATTTTAGTACCTTTATTATTTTATACGTCACGGAAACCATTTCTCATGACGATTCAACCCAAGATGGTTTTGGGACAGGCTTTGTTTTTATTGTTGTGAGGATTAACCTTTTATGGGTTATGTGATTTATTAAATTTGACTAAATGGGTGTTTTTTTTTTTTGGGTATGATTTGATGGGTTGATAGAGATTGGATTCACAGTATGATGGCGCGGAATATTGAAAAAATGGCGTCGATTGACGCCCAACTCAGGCTTTTAGTTCCTGCAAAAGTTTCTGAAGATGATAAGTTGATCGAGTATGATGCTCTTTTGCTGGATCGATTCCTTGATATTCTTCAGGATTTACATGGGGAAGATCTTCGTGAAACTGTAAGTTTTTATTTTTTTATGATGCTTAATTTTTGTTTCTGTTTTTAGTATAATCTTTCATTTAAAGTACCCATATGATTTATATTATCAATAATCATGTTAAATTGAAGATCCATTTAATCTGGTTTAGAAAAGTTGATTTTTTGTTGCTGTTTTTGGACTTTAGGATTTGAATTAAACCCATATTTATGTTTTTGATCTTGATGGGTGTTGTTTTTGTTGATTTCGTTTAATTATTTATAATATAGCTATATGTTTGTATTTATGGAAAGTATGATGCTTCATGAACAACCAAAGTTGAGATCTTGGTCGCTTTTTAATATGAGGCTTCAAAGTGGGGGGACCAAGATGTTGTGTTAAATTGAGACTGAATAAGATCATGTTTAGTCTAAGGGTTGACTTTTTACAAACATGTGTTGTGAAAGCTTGATTGATTGAATGAACTAGTAGTCTACAATTTTGTTATTGACTTTCTCTTGTTAGTGGTTCATGTGCATCACTGAATTTTGCACCTCTTTTAATGGTTAACATTGGTGTAGGTCCAAGAGTGTTACGAACTTTCAGCTGAATATGAAGGTAAAAGGGATCCTAAGAAGCTTGAAGAGCTTGGGAATGTGCTCACAAGCTTGGATCCAGGGGACTCTATTGTTGTTGCTAAGTCTTTCTCTCACATGCTTAACTTGGCCAACTTGGCTGAGGAGGTTCAGATTGCTTACCGTCGTAGAATCAAGAAGCTGAAGAAGGGAGACTTCGTCGATGAGAATTCAGCGACTACTGAATCTGATATCGAGGAGACATTTAAGAGGCTAGTGGGGCAGCTTGGAAAAACCCCTGAAGAAATTTTTGATGCCCTTAAGAATCAAACAGTGGATCTTGTCTTAACTGCTCACCCCACTCAATCTGTCCGTAGATCATTGCTTCAGAAGCATGGAAGGTTTGTTCTTTGTTAATCTGATCACTACCTACTTGAAACTTCCTAGTGTTGCACGTTAATTTACAGAATTTACTAGAGTAGTTACTCTTCAAGCTTACTTGAATATGTACAAGAAAATTCTGCTTTCTAATTGGAAGAGTTTAGCTTGTTTATGATCTCTTGTTCTAATTATATTACTCTACATTTTTAAAATAAAAAAATTAGCATTGATTGATTATTCTTTAGTTTAATTTGGCTTATATATCAGGATAAGGAATTGTTTGGCCCAACTATATGCAAAGGATATCACTCCTGATGACAAGCAGGAGCTCGATGAGGCTTTACAGAGAGAGGTAATCACATTTTGTTATATTGACTTAATGCTGATCTTGGTAAAAAGACAAACACGTTCAGTTGTAAAATGCTAATCTTGGTAAAAGATAACATGATCAGTTGTAATATGCCACATTTGTGAAGCACGTCTTACTATTGTACTTATTGTGAATAGTATGGCTTTTCTATGGAAGTGGGATCTGATAAGGGGAGGGTGGTGGGATTTATTAATGGTCACTACTCACTAGAGGACTAGAGGGAATCTTGATTAAAAAAAAAATGAAAGAGGTACAGAAAGGAGATCAGGGAAGGACACTGATCTGCTCTTAATATCTTATATATTCTACTCCTTCCATCATGAAATAATTGCCACATTGTGCTAACCCATCCTAGAGTAATCAAGAATTTACTGTGATTCCACCTAGATTTCCTTTGTATGAGTCGTGTTCCTTGTAAAATTTTCTTCTTATTCCAATTGGGGATATCATGGGTCGTCCAATCATGATATTTTATTATTTTAGGAATGTGACGACTTCTATCAGATATTTTAAAATAGTTTATGCGACTATTATTTCCTGATGTAAGATGTATTATATAGGTTTTGATTTCTTTTCCATGAAAGTGTGTATGTGGTCTTTAAATAAAGGAAACTCCGAAGTTTTATACGCATGTTAGGTTCAATCTAATGGTAGCATGTGACTTTGTGATGATTTTAGCTCATGACATGTGCTTGTTCACGTTGGGACTTGTGTGATTGCTAATTTTATAGCACAAAACAATTGCGTATGCTTATGCTGATGTCAATATATTATTTCTTTTCTTTTCTTAAATTCATAATTCTACAACTAAATGTTTTTTGCTTCATGATTAAGTCAACTCTAGCATTATACACTTGTATAATTGTCTCTCTATAGGCTGATGACAGCTTCAAGTCATCATAATCGAACTATGTTCTGGTTACCATTTTGGGAACTAGATACTCTGGTTGCTCAGAGATGATGTGTCCTGACTCTAAATAAAGGGGTTTAGAATGCTACATATTAGTTAATGAGCTCTTAAATTCATTTATCACGTTTTTACTGTTATTTGAAAAGCAATACTGTTGTGTTGATATTATTTTTATTTAACTCCTATCTATGGATGAATTTACAGGGATAGCTAACAACATCATTTTGAAAATTTTGTCGATTTGGAAAACTCTGTGCATATTGAAAATTTCAATGTGTTTCCCCTTTCTTGCGCTTTTTCTTAAAGCAAGAGCAACATTGTACTTCTGTAACATATGATTTAAATAGAAGGATTGAGGATCCATTTCATCAGTAGATAATTGTGTAGGTCTCACTAATGAATTCTATCTGTATGGTTTTGTTAACCATGTAAATAGCTAATTGCTCCTCTTATAGGAGCAAACATATACTATTCTTCTGTGATTTCAAATTATTATTTTAACTTGTCTTCTAGAGTCATCTAGACTGAAATCTGGAACCCTATGCTTAGTTCTTGATGCATTCTCCATTCTTTTGCTCTCAGTTTAAAGTTTTTCTTTTTGGCATTCGTGATTTCTGTCTTCTTAACCTTATTCTTACTCAATCTTCACTGAATTTTCATTGCCACTTTACATGGAAAACCCAAATTCCTCTGATTGCTCCAATCTGCAGATGCTACTTTCTCACCAATTCATGATTTCCAACTCAGTCTGGATTAACCAAATTTTACTTAGAAATGGAAGACCCACCCTTTGTTGACCATATTATTGCCATTTTTCTAAATCTAAAATTTAGTGGTTGTTTTGGGGAGCTGTACCTTTCATATAGTACGGTTTATCTATGAAACGTGTCATTTTCTCATCTTTTATTATGTTATGCAGATTCAAGCAGCATTTCGTACTGATGAAATTCGAAGGACACAGCCCACACCTCAGGATGAGATGAGGGCTGGAATGAGCTACTTTCATGAAACAATTTGGAAGGGTGTTCCCAAGTTTTTACGTCGTGTTGATACTGCTTTGAAGAACATTGGCATAAATGAACGTGTTCCCTACTATGCTCCTCTGATCCAATTTTCCTCTTGGATGGGTGGTGATCGTGATGGTATGTTCTTGTTCACCCATGTAATATCGTAATGTATGTTCTTTTTCATTTGTTAGGAATAACAGGGATTAGAATGACCTCACCTCTAGTTCTTCTGGTTAAATAATACGATTATGGTGCTTGTAGAACCTGTGTTTTCTTCCTTTTGATTACTATTTTTTGGAATTGTTACAGGTAATCCAAGAGTGACACCTGAAGTCACAAGGGATGTATGCTTGTTAGCTAGAATGATGGCAGCTAACCTCTACTTTTCTCAGATAGAGGATCTCATGTTTGAGGTGCAATGCTTATGAATTTTATATAGTAGTTTTCCTTTTTGTCTTTTTACAATTTTTTTTTCTTTTGTTGATCATGTTATTATATGTGTGCCTAGCCAACTTTTTAAAGTTTCTGTTTTCCATTTGGCAGTTATCTATGTTCCGTTGCAGTGATGAACTTCGTGTTCGCGCTCTTGAGCTCCACAGCTCCTCTAGAAAGGATGCCAAACATTATATAGGTACTTTTTTGACACAGCAGTCCTCTTATAATAGTGCCGTACTCCATCTAAGATTGTTCTTTTCTGTTTCTTCTCATAACATATATACCGCAATGCAAAATTTCTAATCATATTCTTCTTTATACTTCCTCCGTTCCATGCACAAGATTTACTAAACATCACTTTCAAAAGCCAAAAAGTCATAAATTACCCTTTTCATTATCAAAAGGAGAAGAGAGAAAAGCAAACCACACAAGTTTGTGATGGGTACTCTTGTCATTTTATCACTTTCTTTTTTCCATTTAAGGTATGTTTCACTTATTCTGAAACATTCTAAAATAGTAAGTGTTTCATTTATTATGGAACGGAGGAAGTATTGTTTTTTCTCCCTTCAAATTTAACATGCCCTTCAAAAAATTATTTGTGATTTGGGCGAGATATAAGTATGTCGCAAGTTGGTTTATTTATCTTCATCAGTCATTGTACTGCTCCATGTAAAAAATTGATGAATAGTATGCTTCCTTTCATCCTTTGTATGCTTTGCTTAGAATGATTACTCATATCTGGTTAATTACTTATGCAGAGTTTTGGAAATACATTCCACCAAATGAACCATATCGTGTAATTCTTGGTGATGTGAGAGATAAATTATATAATACGCGTGAGCGTTCTCGCCAGCTGCTATCCCATGGAATGTCAGATATCCCAGAAGATTCAACTTACACCGATGTGGCACTGGTACTTCTTCGCTCAGGCCACATAAGTCAACTTGTGATATCAGTAACTTTGTTTTTTCCTTTGCCTATTGTGCACTGACTTTATCTCTTTTGTTGATTCAGTTTTTGGAGCCTCTTGAGCTTTGCTACCAATCCCTATGTGCCTGTGGTGACCGACCAATTGCTGATGGTAGCCTCCTTGATTTCTTAAGACAAGTTTCCACTTTTGGTCTCTCACTTGTAAGACTTGATATTCGCCAAGAGTCAGATCGTCACACTGATGTCATGGATGCTATTACCACACACCTGGAAATTGGTTCCTACAAGGAATGGTCCGAAGAGCAGCGTCAAGAATGGCTCTTATCAGAATTAAGTGGAAAACGTCCATTGTTTGGTCCTGATCTCCCCAAAACTGAAGAAATTGCTGATGTTTTGGACACCTTCAACGTCATTGCTGAACTTCCGTCAGATTGTTTTGGAGCTTATATTATTTCAATGGCTACATCACCTTCTGATGTGCTTGCAGTTGAGCTTCTTCAACGTGAATGTCATGTGAAGAAGCCACTTAGGGTTGTGCCTTTGTTTGAGAAACTGGCTGATCTTGAAGCCGCTCCTGCTGCAGTGGCTCGGCTATTCTCTATTGAATGGTATAAAGACCGAATTAACGGTAAGCAAGAAGTTATGATTGGATATTCAGATTCAGGGAAGGATGCTGGGCGTCTCTCAGCAGCATGGGCACTGTACAAAGCACAGGAGGAGCTTGTGAAGGTTGCTAAGGAATATGGTGTAAAACTCACCATGTTCCATGGTCGTGGAGGCACTGTAGGAAGAGGAGGTGGACCTACCCACCTTGCTATTTTGTCTCAACCTCCAGAGACAATTAATGGGTCACTTCGTGTTACAGTGCAAGGTGAAGTTATTGAGCAATCATTCGGGGAGGAGCACCTGTGCTTTAGAACTCTTCAGCGTTTCACTGCTGCCACCCTTGAGCATGGTATGCACCCACCAATCTCCCCGAGACCTGAATGGCGTGCCCTTTTGGATGAGATGGCAGTGGTTGCCACTGAGAAATACCGCTCCATTGTTTTCAAAGAACCTCGTTTTGTGGAGTATTTCCGTCTGGTGAGTTTTCTGTGACCTGATATCCACTCTCTGCAAGATAATGTTCTTCCTATGTTCCTAAATGAATCATCCTTCAACAATTTTGTTGGTTTTCTATGCCAAATTACAATCTTAGGGTGCTTTTTTCTTCACCTTAAAAAAAATATGTTTCAATTAGATAAGCTGAGATCCAATAAGTTTTAAGCTAAGCTCTAATAACTTGTAAAATCAGTTCCGATATGTCCAATATACTTCAATAAGTTCCGATGAGTTCCAATTTAGCTAAGATTAATTCAGCAAAAATAAGGTTAAGAGAATACACCCTTTAGTCTGATTGTAAAAATCTACAAGATGATATCCTTATAATGGCACTTCTAAAGATGGATCTATAAAGGATATTTTTACAGTGTAAACTTATGATTCTTGACAAACTAGTGGTCAAAAGTATGTTTACTTTATTCTTAAACGGAAAAGTAGTACAATATCTTTTGGGAAATAGAGAAAGCTAGCATATGAAGCATTGTCAATGACCAAGTTCTTAGTTTGTAGTTTGTACTTCCATCTCTAATGCCCAACTTTGAAATCATAGGCCACCCCAGAGACAGCATTGGGCAGCATGAACATTGGAAGTCGTCCTTCAAAAAGAAAGCCAAGTGGGGGTATCGAATCACTTCGTGCCATCCCATGGATCTTTGCGTGGACTCAGACAAGATTTCATCTTCCAGTGTGGCTTGGATTTGGAGCAGCATTCAGCTATGCCATCCAGCAAGACGAAAAAAATCTCTACATGCTTGAGCAGATGTACAATGAGTGGCCGTTCTTTAGGGTGACTATTGATTTAGTTGAGATGGTGTTCGCTAAGGGAGATCCAGGGATTGCTGCTTTATATGATAAGCTACTTGTCTCTGAAGAGTTGTGGCCTTTTGGAGAGCGCTTGAAGACAGACTATGAAGCAACAAAAAAGCTTCTGCTCAAGGTAAACTTACTGGGTATTTGAACTTGTGTTGCATTAGCATCCTAAACTCAGAACTCTCCCTCCGTGGTCTATCCACGACTACTATATTACTGTTTTGGGATTTCAGAAAATAAAACACTTACTAAAATTATATTTTCCTTCTCCCAGTATCTGGCTTAGTTGACTTTTAAGGTCAAACTTTACAAACCTTGAGCCCTTACTCATTACGGCTCCGTTTGGTAGGCCGTAAAACATTTTCCTGGAAAATTGTTTTCCTCTATTTCCAATTTTACATTGTTTGGTGGGCAAAGGAGTGTAAAACCATTTTCCCTAGGAGTAAAATTGCTCTCCCAATGATGGAAAACCATTTTCCCTTCAAAATGGATGGAAAACCATTTTCCTTCCTTTTCCTTATCTCTCTTGCACACTCCTCTCACTACCTCCTTACTTTCCCATTCATTTTCCATTCTTTTCATCATTTTTCTTACATGGAACCAAACAACGGAAAACTAATTTTGGAATTGTGTTTTCCATTGTAAATTGTTTTCCATGAAAATCATTTTACACTGAAAATGTTTTACACCCAACCAAACGGAGCCTACGTGTTCACTTGATCTTCAATAGACTTCAACAAGTTATTCTTTATGTTTAGTATAGCTTTTGTACTTAGAATTACTACTAAATAGTTTCTTTGTTTTTCTGGTTTTGTGATAGATTGCTGGACACAAAGAAATTCTGGAGGGTGATCCTCACTTGAGGCAAAGACTTCGGCTTCGTGATCCTTACATCACGACCTTGAATGTGTGCCAAGCCTACACTCTGAAACGTATTCGAGACCCCAACTACCATGTCCAGTTGAGACCCCACATCTCTAAGGAGTACATAGACTCTACCAGCAAACCTGCTGCTGAGCTTGTGAAGTTGAACCCTTCAAGTGAATACGCTCCAGGTCTTGAAGATACCCTCATCCTCACCATGAAGGGTATTGCAGCCGGAATGCAGAACACCGGTTGATCCAACTCACCTGATTTTCTTTTTTTGTTTCCTCTTTTTTTCTTGAAGTCCGTCTTCTTTGTGGTTCGATCTAGCTCAGCTCGTTATTTATGCTGGAGATTGACTGTCTTACCGTTCGTGGAGTTGTTGATGGAGCTTATTCCAAGTCCAAGCTTTCTAAAGTATTCCCAGGCTAAATCTTACTGTTGTATTCTGAAAACTTCAATCCTGCACGCTTTGCAGTGATGAATTACTGTAATCCAAAATAATGGGATTTACAATAATTTAATAAAAAAACTAAGCTCATTTTCCTTTGTAATTTTTGATTGTATTGCTTTTGGGTTTTCGCAAATTATTAGGATAAGAAGTCTAATTTTAATATAAAATTAGACAAATCTAAGTCTACATTCTCTTCGCAAATTCATTCCATCTCACTCTAACCTAATACTGCCTCTAAACATCTTGCACTAACCTAGTCATCCCTTCTCTTCTCCAACCTTTGTTTCCCTTTGAACCTCGAACTACAACAGACTGTTTTAAAAAACAATCCGGCAGTTTTACCCAATGAATTAAGCTAGTCACTATAAATGGATGAAATAATGTGATACCGAATGGATTAAATCAGTCACTAAATAGATTAAACTGGTCAGTAAATAGGATAAACTAGTCATTATATTCGGAAAGGTTGTCCATTCTCTTCTTAATAATGAGCTTGGATCGTTCCTAATCTCTATTATATAAGCCAAGGGAGGAGCAATGGTGTCCCCTAGGAATTTACTTAATTGCCCCTCCACAACATAAATATTACATTCCAAATTTCCAAATACAACCTCTAGCTGTTATTCAAAACCAATTCCACACATAAACTTGCCAAAATAAAATTCAATCAAATCTCTATTAAACCCAGTCAGCTCACATAATGCTCAATCACATAAACTTGCAAAAAGAAAAAAGATTCATAATCAAGAACTTATCAAACATTAATACCACAAACAATAACAAAAAAATACACCACATTCTCATTACAGAGACAAAAATTCAAACTCAAATAAGTTTTTCCATAACACAAACACAATTACAAACACAAACTCCAAACCAAAAAAAAAAATCAGTTTTCTTCATAGATTAGAGCTTCACGACATTCTCAAATACGACATTCTCAAACTTGCGGTTACTTTACTGTTAATCAGGTACGCAGTTCGTTATTGAAAATAAAAGTATATGTAATGTTCTATGTTCAATAAATCTTAAGAATATGTACTATGTTCGAGTAAATTTAAACTCAAATTACAGTAAATCTTACGAATATGTGTTGTGTTATAAATTTTTTTATTTTAAAAAAAAAAAACTCAAATTACAGTTTATTTAAAATTTCATTCAAATATAGTTGAAATTCAAATTAAAATTACATCAAAAATGGTCGGAAAATTAATATAAATTGAGACACTTCAACTCAAATTGTTTTTGTGCGCAGATATTAAAAGGAATTTGAGAAAAAATACTTCAACCCAGATATGAAAATCAAAAATTTGTGCCTATAATCGAATTTCAGCCCATCAACTCGATATTCAAAAATACCTTATCAACGACATGAAGAGCAGCGCCATACCCGTCAAAGCCAGCTCCAATGATGACGAGATCATAATCGAAGGTCTCAGGAGAGTGAACTCGGCGACTCGGGAGCTGAACTCGGCGAGAACTCACTGAGAAACTTAGTGCTTCTCTTTCAAGTCCACAGAAGCGAAGATTGAGAGGTTTAGCTAAGAATGCGGAGAAATCGAGTGTGTGGTTTGATTTGGGGGAAATTGAGGAAGATGATGAAAAGGAGAGAGAAAGTGAGGACTGCATTGTTTCAATTGAATAGAGAGAAAAAAAAGAATTGCGTGAAACTGAAAGAGATGGGTTTGGGAATTGAGGGACTAGCTAAAAATTGAAGAACTCCATTATTTTTGTCTCTTATTATCATGGTCCATGGGGATGTTTAGAGCTTGACAAAAAACATTAGTTAGAGATGCAATTTCATTATTTATACTTATTTATTAAAGTGTTTTTAAATACTATTTGTAAGTATTGTAATCTTTCTTATTCACAAAATGGAAGTGAACTTAGATACGAACTTTTGTTTTTTGGTTTGTTTTACTACTGAGTAATAGTTATACCCAAAATGTCGCCGCACGCATAGCGTACATAAAAATCTAGTATTAATTAAAAGAAGGTGGTCTCTTACAAAACCAACTGATGGGTTTTTTCATCTGCAACGAGTCATTGACATTGTATTGTTTGAGTTGGAGTCTTGGAGACATTCGGTCCTATCTTAGGAATGACTCAACAAATGCAAGCCAACCATTTAGTTTTTTTGATTTTTTTGAAATTTTTTTTATGAAGTATGAGGTTTTTTTTTGGAAATTCTCATTGGTAATTCCTAACTTTAGCTTATTTTCAATGGTAAACCAAAAAATTATCAGTATCAAAAATAATACTTTACTTATTAGTATTGTAAAACGTGACATTAATGATGGTTAAAATGTTAAACCATCTATTAAATCTATTTATTACCCTAATCTAGGTTAACCCCAAACCACCAACTGACCCACTGTTACCCCACTCCACCGCCACCCTCCCATCGAAAACCTCCACTTAATCTACCGAAACCACCACCCCTACACAAAAACAAAATTCAATTTCATTGAGTATTAAAATTCTATATTGTAACCCTTATGTATTTGGAATTGGGTGTACATGATTTGTCTAATATGCGGCATGTTCAATAATGCAAAAATCAATTTCATTACTTGGCTTTTTGGTTGTGGGTTAGCAGGTCAACTGGTCTAGTATTGCGGGTCGGAGTTTTTTAACACCCCTAGATATATGAATGACTATAAGGTATTGAACTTTTTTTTTTTGCTATAAGTGAATAATGGAAAACTTTAAAAGTAGGAGAGATAGAAAAAAACTATTTATTAATAAGCAATTAAGCATATAGTAGTACTGTAATAAACAAAAAGAAGCTAAGAACGGATGCTCTAGTTGTAATCTCCGATATATACATTTTTAAAATCAATTTTACTTTATTCTAATCACTAGAATCCCTAGTCAAAGCCACATGTCCACATGTCCATATGATACACCACCCCATATCCACTCTTTTTTTATTATTTCTTTTGTAAATTTAATTTTGTAATTATGAAAACTAATTTAATGAAATATTGTGAGCTCTCTGTATTTTGTAGCTAAGAAATTCAAAATGAGTGAACACAATTTATAAAGGATTAGATTTATAACATAAAAAAATTAAGTTAAAAATATAATAATCTATTGCATAAGCATCTCTAACCCTCGATCTAATTAGTATATGACACCATTGTTTTTATAAATTATTTGGCCACTGGCTCTTCATTTTCCGCGATGTTTGGATTATTGGCAATGTCCGCAAGAGGCTGTCAAGCTGGGTTAAAAATCCTCAAAATCATGGATCATGTTTTTGATCGACTACAGAAAATAGTTACTCTTAGAAGACACGTCCAACTGCAAGTAGGCCTAAAGGCTCTTGACATACCAATCTATTGGTACTACCAAAAAAAATTTCCCAAAACTTGCTTATCCAAATAAAAAAATCATCAATTTATTTTCAAGAAAGTTTTACCATAATCTGTTCGTATGAATTTTCGTTATATAAGAAAATACATTGTTAGAGATATGGAAAGAAAATTGACCTAGGCATTCTTTCGTTTATCCGCTTTCTAATTTTTCATTTATTATGAAATTGACAAACTAATAGTAGGAGACAAACTTGACATCATCATGGTAGTAGTACGAGAAGGATGGAATAAACCTTTGAAGAATCAGTTTTGTTTCCTTCTAGCATGTTTGCTCATTATTGGCGAAAAAGCTCTTGAGAAAGAAAAACAGATACAACTACTTCGAAACAAAGAGTTGTACAAGAAGAAGAGAATAAATCTCAACTTCTCGAGACATTTAAGTAGAAAATTAAGGACTTAGGTGGGTTAGATCCAAAATTTTTGATACAAAAGACAAAATCTAATTCGGATTTAAAACAGGGTTAGACGTGATTGTCAATGTCCATACAACGATGCAACCTTACAAATCTGGTAGAGAAGGTAGGTATTCAAGTGAGTGTACAAGTAATATAGCCAAACAAAAATATGGACGTGATCAACTTCGACTTCACTACGTGAAGTAGTTTACATTGTCATGTTTTGATTAAATGATAAGTAGAATAGTTTGTAGAGAATATGTTGTTTAAGTTTGGTATTCCCGAATTCCATCAATACATAGTCAAGATAATTATAATGGTTATGATATTGCTCCGACGAGGAATTATGGTTTGGCAATTGTTAAACTATAATTTATTGGAAATTGAGTTTGATCGCATGATCAATTTTGATGTATAGGATGGACAATAAAATATAAAAGCTTATGAAATACTTAGAATTGTAGAAATGATCACATATATATAGTTCGAAAATTTCAACAGTGATATGAAGTTTTTTTTACCTCAAGTTTTGCTTGTCAAAGCTTAAATAATTATTAGCTCCTTAATTTATTTAACAAGTGTAATCATCACCTCCATAAATTAGATAATATTTGGCTCAATAACTTAAAAGGTAAGGAATACTCAAGCATCGTCTCGGTGTTAATTGTACCCACGCTAATGCACAAGAATATTTTTAATTTTGTAAATTTCCTTTCTCTTAGACTTTTTATGTTAGGCCTGTTCTATTCGTCATAAAACAATTGAACTGAACTAAACTGATTGCAACTGAACTGAACTGAATTAAATTATAACTAATAGTAATGATAATACTTTAGGAACTGAACTGAATGAACTGAACTGAATTGAACTGAACTGAGGTGAACTGAAAATAAGCTGGGGAGAACAGGCCCTTAGTGTTTACATGCAGCAAATAATATTTATACGTATATAAGATTTATCTTTCTAGATATTATGAGCTAGTCTTCCGTGGACCTAATCCACACTAATATTATTGTCGATCAAGATCTTAAATATAATGACAATTTTATTTATATAATTACCACTTCTTATATTAGTTTGTCATAATGAAAATTTCATTTTATAACATAGTAACCTTTTTTCCCACATAATCACCCTTTTAAATCTACACCTACTCCTATATATTATATAGGAGTATATATTTTTGACATAGTGATTCTTTTTTTACAAATCACATGTACTATCATTAGGTCTACACTAACTTAGTATGTACTAGGTCCATATAAGTTTTTTATAGATATTATTCTCATGTATGAATAAAAAATTCCTCAATTATTCTTTACTTGATGGAAAAGAGGGAAAAAGAATGAATTAATGACGATTTATCTTTCTGGATATTTTTTTAAATTTTAATTTGTACATTAAGTGACATTTTCTTAAATAAATAAAATTAATATTAAGTTATATGAATTAAATATTAAGTTGTGATTTTTCTTTTCTCTATATTATTTTAAATAAAAAAATCATGACTTTATATTTAGCTCATGAAGTATAACTTAATATACTAACATTTTATTTATGAAAATGTCAAGAAATTTGACATAAATTGACTTTTTCTTGTTAAAGTGATGTCATTTAAAAAATTGGGAGCAAGACATAAATTAGTACAAACACTCGTCCGTAGGATGAGCACGAAATGCACGATGAACATCAATCACGAGATTATGAACATAAAGACCAATGCCAATGAACATGTACTAACAGAGATGTACATATGTTTATTTAGCTTGTTAGCCATGTACATGTGTTCATTTAACTTGTTATTCATGTACATTTGGCTTGTTAGCCATGAACATTTGCGCACCATGCTCTACGTACAAGTAGAGCTGTCGATTTAGTTACTCGAGTCGGCTTCAGGTTGGGTCATCTCAAGTTTGAGGTCATGTTCGGTCAGGTCGTGTCGGGTCATTAAATCAAACAGGTCGGTTAGTGCAAGTCGATAAAGGTCGTGATTCTGTCAGGTTTGCCTTGGTTTGTTTCTTCTTTTAGGTTCGACATGGTCAATTTCGAGACAGGTCATCTTTCGTGGTCATGTAGTGTCTGATAGGGTTTATTGCAGGTTTGTAATGGGTACTTTCAAGTTCAAGTCATGCGTAAGTCTGATACTTATCATGTCAGGATAATAGTGGTTTGGGTCAGGTTCGAGTCAAGTTCAAGTCGGTAATTATCGGGTTGTGTTATAATTTGGTTGTGCCATACTCCCTCTGCTTCTGGGTGTAAGTCAGTTACACGTCATTAAGTCATTACAGATTCAAGTCGGGTTCTCATATCAGGTCACCTTCTTACCGCTTTACACCTTTACGTATTGCATAAAGTACTAAGTTTCATCGAAGAAGTAAAGCTTAAGCAAAGCACAACAATGGCGACCTCAACGCGGCAGCGGCATTCTCAGCCGTCCGATCGACCATCAACATCTTCATACTCCAAGCTCGACAAATCATCCACCACCTCCGGCGCCGGTACAGGCGCAGATGGCGGATTAGGGTGGGGACTGCCGTTATTTGCCCTAGGTATGCTGCGATACATGAGCGCCACTTCTAACATCATTCATGATTGTGATGAAGTCTTCAATTACTGGGAACCTTTACACTTTCTCCTCTACAAATCTGGTTTTCAAACTTGGGAGTACAGGTGCGCTTTCTGTTACTTCACTTTTCTCCATTTCCTCTCTCCTTTTAATTTTGACTCAATTCTATTTCAGTTTCATCAAGATTTTAGAACTATAACTGGAAATTTCTGTTTGCATGTATTTGTGTGTCAATTCTATGTTGGCACTTGTTCCGGCAGATATTTCTGATGATGAATGTTGATTAATTTTTGTATAGTTCGATAAACTTATGGTTAAATAGCTTTAGCGATTGAGTGTTTTTTTTTTTCCGGAGTTAGGGTTTAGTGTCGCAGAGACGAAGTTCGAACGTTGTTTGCGAGTTGAGGAATTGCTCGTTCATCTCCGGATTATTGCAAGAACTATATCATGTCACATTTGTGTAATAGAATTGATTATATTATACGGTTTTTTCACCAAATACCCCAGAGTTTTCACGAAATTCACCGGGCACCCTCGCACTTTTGAAAATACACCTAGTACCCCTCAGTTTCAACATAATACATCCAAATGCCCTTAATGACTAACGTCGTTAACCACCGTTAGTCATTAACACTAATTTTCTAATTTAAACCCTAATTAACCTAAATTCTAATATTAACCCTAACCTTAAACACTAACCATAACCCCTAACACCTAAAAAAAAAAAAAAAAAACCCCATTTAAATTTTTTAAATATTGTCTTCCTTTCAATTCCTTCCATTTCCTTTCATTTAAATTTATTTTCTTTAACACATTTCCTTCCAAACCTTTTTTTCACCCTACAAAAAGCATCCTAACCCTAACCCTCCCCCACCCTACCCCCCCACCCCAACCCCCCCCTCACCCTCCCGCTAGCCTCCCCTCCCCCCGTCGACCCCCCCGCAGCTCCCCCACCCCCGTCGACCCTCCCCAGCCTCCCACCACCCCCCGTCGAATCCCCCTTCCCCACCCCTATGCTCCTAACCCCCACGCATGACGCATCCACCTACCCTCACGAATTTCCGCAAAAGCCATTGAAGTGGATGACGATACCGCCGCTGTGGTCGTCATTGAAGTTGCAGCAGGAATCTCTCCTTCGCCATTGAAGCTAAAGCCGCTCGCGAGCCCATAAATCGACGGGGGTGAGGGGAGGGTTGCGAAAATCGACGGGGGGGGGGGAGGGTGCGAAAATCAACGGGGGTGGGGGGGGGGAGGGTCAGCGAAAATCGAGTTTGGGGACTGCGGGGGGGCGGGGCTGCTGGGGAATGGGAGAGGGGCGAGCTGCTGGGGGTGGGGGGAGGGGGCTGCTGGGGGGTGGTGGCTGCCATGGGTTGGGGGAGGGGGGGGGGGTGGTGGCTGTTGGGGTGGGGGGAGAGGGCAAGGGTGGTGGGAGGGTGGTGGGAGGGTGTGGGAGGGTTAGGGTTAGGGATTAGGGTTAGAAGTTAGGGTTTAGTTAGGTTAATTAGGAGAAATTATAGTGAAACTGAGTGGTACCCCGTGTATATTCAAAGGTGCGAGGGTACCTCGTGAATAAACCGAAAACTCGGGGGCATTTGATGAAAAAACCGTATATTATATGGTCGTAAAAACCTAATGAGCAGTGGTGATTAGTTCAATTTTCGATTTCTTTTAATCGAAATTAGTGTTTAGTGTCCAAGAGATGGAGTTCGAACATTGTTTGCGAGTTGAGGAATTGCCGGTTCATCTGGGAGGTTATTGCAAGAACTATATGAAGTCATATTTCTGTAATAGAAATGATTATATTATATGGTCGTAGAATCTCATGTAGAGAGAGCCTGGATTTTTTTCAATCGGAATTAGTGTTTAGTATCGAAGAGATGGAGTTTGAAAGCTGTATGCGAGTCGAGGAATCGCCGGTTCATCTCCGGGACTATTGCAAGAACTATATCAAGTCACATTTATGTAATAGTGGTCATAGAATCTAATGTACAGTTGTCATTAGTTCGATTTTTGATTTTTTTTTAAAATCGGGATTAGTCCTTAGTATCGAAGAGATGGAGTTCGAACGTTGTATGCGAGTTGAGGAATCGCCAGTTCATCTTCGGGATTATTGCAAGAACTATATCAAGGCACGTTTATGTAATAGAAATGATTATATTATACGGTCATAGAATCTAACGTACAGTTGTGGTTAGTTTGATTTTCAATTTTTTTTTTTAAATTGGAATAAGTGTTTAGAGGTCGAATAGATGTAGTTCGAACTTCGAACGTTGTTTGCAAGTTGAGCAATTGCCGGTTCATCTCCAAGATTAATGCAAGAGCTATATCATGTCACATTTCTGTAATAGAAATGATTATATTATACGGTCGTAGAATCTAACGTACTCAGTTGTGATTGGATCGATTTTCAAAACTTGAGAGTATTCATAAACATATACAGTCGTAGAATCTAAATATCTAGTCTTAGGTGTTGAATATATGGTCAAAGATTTGGGATACTTATTGTTTCGGGGTTCGTGTACTGACTGCTTACAAGTATATAGCTTCACTACGGTCACTTATGCTACCAAGCTGCACATTCAATATAATGTTACATTTCTTAAGTGAGTGGTCATTAATGACAAAGCTTTTAAGACGTAGGAGACAAAGTGTCACATGCTGCTATGATGGAGGTTATCAATCTTTTATGGGACAAAATGAAATGAAGAGGCTTCTTGTTATCCATTTTGAGGTGGCAAAAAGTATTCCCCCAATTTCTAAACATAAGGCACGCAGCTTTTCAGAAGTATACTTTGACTACTAATATTTTTTTTATATAATATGACATAAAAACTATAAAAAGTACACCATTAGATTTATCTTAAAAGGTACTTTCATAATTTTTTTTATAGGTTGTATCAATATGTGTTCAGAGTAGGTAGATGGTTAAGTTTGACCTCGAATATTGTGCGTGCCTTATAAAAAGAAACGGAGTAGTAACTTTGGTCATCCCCTATGTCATTCTGGTCATTAAGTTGGGGCACATTGAATACACTGTGAAACTGGATCGTTTTGCTTTCCAAATGATTCTCATTGTTATGCAATTTGCAGTGGCCAATACGCTCTGAGATCATATTTGTACATCATCTTCCATGCTATTGTGGGTGGTCCAGCTTCCTTTTTGTTTGAAGACAAGGTAAGTTTTTTTGATTTCTGTTGCTGTTGATATATGTCTTTTTTTGAATCTTGGTAAGCGTGTTAATATGTCATAACCTTCTCCTTTCAGGTCAAAGTATTCTATGCAGTAAGGCTTTTTCTAGGGCTTATCTCTGTGGTCACAGATGCATTTCTTGTGGTAGCACTTTCTAGAAAGTACGGGAAACGTCTTGCCTGTTACACCCTTGCAATGTTATGCTTAACAAGTGGATGCTTCTTTGCTAGTACAAGTATGTATGCTCTAAATACTTTGTCTTGGATTTCCTTTTATCATATTCCGCATATTTTGGTCAACTGATTCTCTTCATCATCCAATGTATTCCACGGCGAGCATTAGAGAAAATGATGCTATTAAATTATATGTAGAGAACTGAAATAATTCTATTAGTTCTTTAGTTCTGTAAAGTGTCTGATTTAATATATGGAGACTGCATTTCCAGGTTTTCTGCCAAGCTCGTTTTCTATGTATGCTATCTCCCTCGCATCCGCATTGGTTCTTTTAGATAAGCCTGCTATGGCAGTTGCTGTTGCAGCTAGTGGGGTTATTATGGGGTGGCCCTTCTCAGTTTTAGCTTTTCTGCCTGTGACGTTCTTCTCTTTGCATAAGAGCTTGAAACAAGCATTTGTCTCGGGAACAATCATTTCTGTTGCTCTTGTGGTAAGTTTAGCTAAAATTTCCTTGCAATTCGTGATCACTATTTGTGGTATTTTATGTCAATGACATTCATACTATACATGCTAATAAATATTGGGAATATGAACTTGTTTCAGGCTCTCTCAGTTCTTGTTGACTACCTCTACTACAAAAGATGGACATCATCTGTGCTGAATTTGCTATTCTATAATGTTTTAGGAGGCGGTGAAAGTCACTTATATGGGGTTGAAGGACCACTGTTTTATCTACGGAATGGATTCAATAATTTCAATTTATGCTTTGTCCTTGCTTTGCTGTTTCCGCTGACGCTGCTTGTGCATATTGTGCGGAGGAAGTATGTCCCAGAGTTGTTGGTGATCATTTCACCTGTGTACATTTGGCTTGGATTTATGTCCATGCAGCCACACAAGGAGGAAAGGTCTGATAACTACATCCTCTCTTTCCTGTATGACATGGCCTGTTGGTGTTCTTTTCTTCTATATATCTTTCTTTTGTTGTGTACTTTTAATCGTCAAACCGTAATATTTTTCAATTATTTTCTTAAACCATGAATTCTTGCAAGTGAGATTCTGGATAACGCGAATAATTGAAATTTAAATTCAATGTGTTTTAGATAGGTAGGGAAGATCACTTAATTTGACAGTTTGGATGCTTCATGATTGCTTCCTGTTTATCAAATCACTGAGTGAGAATGATGGTGGATATTCTAGCAAAGTCGAAGTAGATGACCTTATTGGTCGTCTTCTCTCATGATTTTATCCCACTTTTACCTACAATATGAGCCATCTGACCCTGTCAATATGTCAGAATACACCCTGCTTTGCCTAAGTCGGCACTCGGCGCTTATTGGTCTTCAGGCTTGTCTATATCATGCAAAGATGTGGCTTTTGAAGGCTTTTGCTGTTTCCTTTCGGGGAAGCTCGCCGTTTGGCGATTCTAGTAGGCTAAACGTTTTCCTTTTTGAGCCACATGCTGCTTGGCTACTGATGGGAGCTGCATGGCTAATGTGCGAATTTGCTCTGAATACATGCTGCGTGATGTTCGATTTTCTGCAATTGCTGGAAAATACTCTTACTAGATTTTCTACTCTCTGCTGAACAAATTGTTTTAACAATACTAAAACTGGTTATTAAGTTGCTTTGTAGATTGTCACTTCTTTAGCCCTCGATCAAATGCTAAGTAGAGTACGAGTTCCAAAAATTCAAAAACCAATCTGCCTGATTTTGTACTCCAAGAAATTTGCTTAGTTTTTGTTACATGGTTACACCTGCTGGAGGTGGTTTACATTAGGTTTGGGGTCTTGTCATGGTCAGTGTACCAAGTCTTGGTACAAACAGAAGCATGGTGAATTAGCGTTTCATGTTTACAGGTGATTGAGCTGATTTGACAGTAAAGCTATTGCGTGAACTTATTATGGTCCTTGGTATTCCTGATTAAACAGGAGTTTCTGTTCAAAACCCTTGAAGTTTTGTTGGAAATTATTGTAACTGTTAAAATAATCCTAGAGGAGAGATTAAGCAGAAGACAGGGGAAGGTAAAGTAAATTGGAGAGGAAGAGGGAGAGAGATTCTTTGATGAGAGAGATGGAAAGATACATCTCTGTATTAGACAGGTTATGAAGCTGCATTTTTTTTAACTTTGATGGATGCTTATGGTTTGTCTGGTGCTTAGTGGATTGTGTCATCATGCAATATGCAGATGGCAATATCTTGATAGGTACTAATGTTTTGGTATCACTTGTTGTGCGACTTGTTTTCAGTTAGATAATCATGCTCAAACTTAGCTGCAGTTTTCATATTTCATCACAATGACTGTAACCTGTAGTGAATTACTAGTAACAAAGCAGTGCCATGCGGTTAGCAGTGTTTCTATCCTGTGTTGCTTGTTAATTGACTTGATTCAGAACATAGAATGGAAGAGCTTTGGGAAGCTGTGCTGAGCTAAATTATTTTCGGGAATCAATGTGCTGTTTGATCAATCAAATGCAGATTGATTGGTTGTCATTGGCTTGTCTGGCTAATTTACCATGTGATTTTTGTTTCTGCAGGTTTCTTTATCCAATCTATCCACTAATTTGTGTGGCTGCATCTGCGTTTATTGAAAGTGTGCCTGATTTTTTCCGTGATAGGTTCGACCCTAATGATAAGTCTCTGCTTGTTTTGGTGAGCGTTTGATGACCCCTCATGAGTGTTTGTCGCTGTTTTTACCCATACCTATGATCATCTCTAATATAAGCTGTTCTGTTTTGCTAAACAGATAGCAAAATTTGTCAGGCCAGCTATCCTTGGTTTTATATTATGTGTGTCCCATTCACGTACTTTCTCTGTGATCCATGGGTACTCAGCTCCTCTCGAGATCTATAAACATTTGCAGTACCATGAAGATGCTGGCCATGGTGAGCTCTGGAACATGATTATATTTAGCCAAAAATGCACTCTTTTCTGTTTGTGCAGTTAGATCGACTTCTCCATTGACTTAAAACACATTCCCTGTCCTAAAGATATTCTCCACCATGACATCTAATATATATTAAGGCACACCATAAATTAATGGACCCAAAGCATGTTAGTGTAATGGGAATAGTGAAAGTTGATTTGGAAAATATGCATCCTAAGCAAAGAGGAGAGTATAACAGGATAAACTTGTATAGAAAGGTGAAGCTGTATCTTTGGAAGAGAGTATATTACTGCAGAAAGTAACTAATTCCTGTTTCTGTGCTAATAAAAATCTGAAGTTTAGAGGTTATGCAGGGTAACACCTGATCCTCTGAAGAAGTTGTTGAAATATTTATGTGTTGGAGGTTCTGGAAATTGTTAGTTCTCACTTATCCTATGAATACTGGGAAGATATTTATTTTTGATCCTATGAATACTGTGAAGATATTTATTTTTGAGGAACTTATCGACATATTTATGTTGTAGAGGTATTTGGAATTCGTAACTCGAAGGTCCTTGGTTTTTTGCTAGTTTTGCACGTGATCTTTAAAGACTGGCAAGGTGTTTGTAGATCACTTCCCCTTGCCCTAAACCCCCTGCGGACACCACTTTCATCCCCCTGATAAAAGCTTGGATATGTTTCAAAATATTGTGATCTTTTACTTATATTTAGTTTCAAGTTCAAGCTTTTCCAATTTCATTATTGGGGAAAAGAAGCATCTATTAAGGTCATTTCAATGGATATCTGTTTTGAGTAATCTCCAAGGGATCTGGAGAGACCTTGATTTTTACTTCTTATTAAGCTTTATGCTTTTAGTTATGGTTGCTCTTTCATTGTCATTGCAGGCTCTACACTATGTGTTGGAAGTGAATGGCACAGATTTCCTTCTTCTTTCTTCATCCCTGATTATGTGGCTCAAGTGCGTTGGATTGATGACGGATTCCGGGGTCTTCTTCCTTTTCCATTTAATGCAACACTTGGTGGGACTTCAGCAGCACCTTCGTATTTTAATAACAAGAACAAAGCATCCGACAAACAATATGTAAGGAACTTCAAAATAAGGCTCCTCCTTTGAGTTCTTGCTTAATGTACCCATCAGTAACTTTTCTAGTTCTCCCTTAGTCTAGAAAATTAGCTCCTATTATACCAGATTTAGATCGAATCATTCATGTCATTTATGCTTGACATCCATGTGCAGCTCCAAGATCTCGAAACCTGTACCTTGCTTGTTGAACTGCACCTGAATCGTCCTTTTGCTTACCGCGGTAGTGACTTGTCAACATGGGAGGTCGAATTTATCCTCTAGTATTTTATTCCTTTATAAATCTTATTTTCGAGTGCATCTTTTCATATTTAAGTTTAACCTATAAGCAGGTTGTTGCGGCATGGCCTTACTTGGATAGAGAATTCTCGCCACCCTTGCATCGGTCATTCTTTATCCCATACCTTTGGCAGGACAACAATGTATTCGGATTGTATAAACTCCTGAGAAGATTAGCAAGATGAGTTACACTGCAGGAAGTGCCTGATGTGTTCTATTCCAAAACATAGGTACTTTGAACTAACCCTGGTCATGGTTCTAATCTGTGTATGAATGACATTTTGCATTTGCCAAAGAATACATGCAGAGAACCTTACTTTTTGTCCACAACATTCTGTTTTTTCACTCATTTTATTTCAAACTTCCCATTTGTCCAAAACTCTCTGTTCTTTAACGAAGTTCATTTCAAATCGCCTAGAACTTGAAATTTTAGGTGCTAGTTGTACTTGCTTTTTTGCCTGATCTGTAAATTATAGGGCTCTTTCATAATGGTACTCTCCCCGTCCAGGAATAACAGTCTGGGAAAAAGTCACATTTTCTAAAATAAGCAGGTTATAGTTACATTTCTTATCATACCTCTCCTCAGAATGGAGTGATGGAGGGAGGGTAAGAAGGAGATATTTCTTATAGAGGGTTATTTAGTGAAATCTTGGTGAAGATGAAGTAAAAAGTTTTTGGGTAAGGTTATCTTCCCATACATTATTTTGATAAATAAGAGATCTTGCTGAACATTTCATGGCAGTAAATAAGATAGTACTGCAAAATAATACATCATTTCTACCTCAGTTTGTCTCCCAAATAGAACACAAACCTTAACTAAAATGAGCTTAATACAACTGCATTAACATATCTATACATGCTGCAGGATATCAACCCTGATTTTTCCTTTCTTTTAATATATAGTAAATTAGTAGGTTATAGTTAACTTAATCAAGCTTTAGAGCACAACTATCACCAAACTTTTTTCTGGCCCATCAGCCCGAGAATGTCCTCCCACATCCCTCCACTATTCACATTTTCCAGCTCAATAACACTTTGGCTGCACGCAGCTACAGTCCAATACCCAGCCCGAATTTCCTCCTGCAGCTGCTCCCTTTCCCATCCACAATACCCATCGAAGAATCTAATGTTATCCAACCCAATCATATTCCTCTTCACCATCTCAGCAACACAACCCACACTCTCCTTGGTCCCGTAATACATACCTTTCATCACCTCATCAAACACCCCACTTTTACCAACGTCATCATGACCCTCTTTTGGTCCGTTAACAAGGAACAGTCCCTCTTCTAAGGGACCTCCAAAGTACAAGGGTTGGTCCAAAAATGTGCCTGATGGATCCAAAACGGTTGATTTGATTTCTTTGATGGACATCAATGATGGGCGGTTTAGTATGAGTCCAGTTGGACCGATAGGTCCGGTTGCTAGGATGAGGATCACAGTCCTCTCAAAGATGTGCACGCCATCGAGCTTCTCTGTGGCTATGAGTAGGCAACCTTTTTCAGGCTGAGGGATTGTGTGAGCCCATTTATCATCTATTGTCAGCTTTGGCGGATCAATATTAGTTGATGCTGATGATGCCAGGGGATCCCCAGGGCTTGAGATTTTTTCTGCGGCAACAAGTTTCGCTCTGAATGATCTCCAATCTCCTGAGAGAGTGGGGTTTATATCCTCGTCCTTGGATGATGAGGATCCGAATTGGCAACCTGCGTTAGATAGGTGGGACAGAAATTAGCAATGTTGTTTCGAGGCAATGATCAAGTGATAACCAATCATAATATGATATTTAAGCTGTCAAAACACGAGTATAAATCATGAAACCTCTTCTAAGTCATTGTTAACAATTTTTTTGTGTTCCAAATTTGTTTGTCAATGTGAAAATCATTGTCAAATACACCCTTTGTCAAATGCAAGAACTTATGAGAGGAGAAAAATTATGGTAGAGACCATAACTTTATGAAAATATGACAAAGTTTTGGGAGTTAGAGGTAGGAAGATGATAAAAATAAGGAGAGTACTGGTACTTTTATGTTGGTCATGGTTACCAAATAAGAAAATGTAGCAAGTAAAAAAGACAAATTATTTATGGAAAATGTAGAAGTAAAAGAAAACAGAGGGAATAAGTATTAATGCAATACTCCCTCCCTTTAATATTACTTGCAACATTTGTTTTTTGATAGCGTCAATGCAAGAACTTTGACCATTAATTTAGTTGATTACGTAAAAACTATAAAAATTGGTATTTTGAAAGTACACATTGAGACATACTTTCTTTGTTTCTTTTTAGATGGAACATAGAGAAAGTGGGAAAAAAACTATAAAAGTGGGTATTTTGAAAGTACACATTAAGACATACTTTCTTTGTTTCTTTTTAGTTGGAACATCGAGAAAGTTGGACCACATGTTTAAGAGGATATTAGATGAGTTAAGTAAAAGGTGGTGGTCTCTTTGCCATGTTTAAGCAAGTTAGAAAGTTGGGATCACATGGTTAAGAGGATAAGCAGATGTTTCTCTGCCATTTTGAGCTATGCGTCACTTATGAGGAAGTAGTATCTAACAATATCTCACAAGATATAATAATTTCATACAAGTAGATTAATGAAATAATATGGTAAAAGTTTATAAAGTTTGATGTACAGTTAATAGAAAACAGAGGAAGTATAATTGTTTAACTTATAACTCCTTCATAAGCATTTTAGCGTTTATAACCATTAAAACATATTAAACTATTTGAAATGCATAATGCTAAAAAAAAGAAACCATACCTCTGCCCAGCTTAATTGTTACGTTACTAGTTCAAATTAGGTACTTACATGTTATGGAAGATGAAGAGCCATGCTTATAACTCTGGAGCAGAGAAGTCTTTTTGGGAGCAGTAAAGAGCTTGGATTTTGTCAGTGGAATAAGTTCGGTAGTCTTGGTGAAGGTGTTTGAGCCCAGAAAACAAGCTTCCATCTCTTTCTCTCAGTCTCTCTTCAAATGGATACTTTTGCTGTGATGTTAATTGTGATCTTAGATGGAGGAATATGAAGTAGTTCTGGTTGCAGAAATTGCCAATTTTCTTTGGAAGACAAGGCAATGTCAGCCACTGAATGTGATCAGTCAGAATTTAAGTTGGATAGGGTGGCTTTTTTGCACTTTTTGTTACTCTGCTGGGCCAGTGGATATGGCTTGACGTGGCGTGAAACTACAGGCTAGATATATTCATATGCATCGTACTAACTCATCATTGTATTTTTATATTGCAAAATGATATTCATATTTATCCGACAAACTTATATTTTACTATTCTTTTAAAATCTTTATTTATTTATTTGTAATTGACATGATAAATTAACGCTTAGAATATTATTGAGGTAGCACAAATCAAATTTTGTGGGGATGTTAAGCTTCTTTTGCGGTTAAGGGACTAGGAAGTGAAGCCGGTTGAATGCATTGGAAATGTTGTTTGTGCAATGCAACATAGAATGCATGACCCCAAGTTTGATGCCCCCATTGCAAATGTATGCGTTGGAAGTTAAATGGAGAACAATTACACGCATGTATCAACCTATTTGGTAATATCCCAGGCTCGATTTTTAGACCCCAATGCAAAAAGATTGTCATGTTACCTCATGTACCCCTCCCCCTCCCATCAAATGACAAAAATTAAACAATAAAAATGTGTGTATTAGGACTTGAACCACAACCTCTCATTTAAAATACTAAGCTATAATATTGGTCTTTGTGGAAAAAAAATTATTTAAAGACAAGATAATATTTAATTTTTATGCAAACGAATTATACGCAATGACCCATGACATTATTAGGGCAAACAACTAGTTAAATTCTAAATTTGAACTCAACTATGCAGTTGGTGTTGTCTAAATTTAATTAGAAATTTTAATATTCTATCAATGTTCAATAAATTCTCTTTAGAATCCCAATGCAACCATTTATTGTATTTCAATATGTTTAAGAGGGAAGACATATTTTAATGGCTTCTATTTTTATATAAGATAGATGTGTTTTGGCTAGTAATTGACAACACCTGAATCACTTAATTGGGGCTATTTGAATTCATACACACGATAATTGAATCCAAATCGATTTTTTTGTTTCTTTTAACAGTTCCCTTTTATTAGTATTTTGGCTAAAAGTTGTGATATATTGACTTTTTTTAGGGGTACATCATTTATTCAAGTTTTTAGGTCTCGTTTCACAATCTAAATAGGGAAAACCATAAAATTACAATTATGGTTATTTACCACTTAATTAGGTTACTAACTATCATTCACTAAATTTGTGCCACTGCCCACTACTAGCTCAATGCATGAGTTAGGTACTTGAACCGTTTACTAGGTGTCAAATATCCTTAATACTAAGTTATCAATATTTGTTACCCTCTCCAATATGATTTCGGTTAATTCAAAATTCCGAATTTTTGGGTTCCCTGGATCTAGTATGAAGATTTTTAAGCTAAGAATTTAGCTATAAAATCATCCAATATTGATTACCATATGAAAATTAATACAACTAACCTTGATCTCTTGTCCATAACAAACTAATGGACAGTAGTAGGCAATATTACACCCTGACAATTTGATCTTAATGTTAGAATAATTCAGCTCAAATTGAATGACTCATTATCCAACTACAACTTCAAATAAGTTTGATCCATCCAATTTTTTTGTCACCTCTGATGTGACCTACCTTAAGAATACTTCAATGGATAAGATCAACAAATCCTAAAGCAGGACACCGAAAAGGCAAGGGAACCAAGGAGGAGGAGCAAAGTAAGATATCAACTATAAGGGGGCGTTTGGTTGGGGGTAATTTGGAAAGGGTAATGGAATTAAGTAACTAAATTCCTTACTTGTTCTTTATTTGCTCCATTTAATGAAACCCTTTACCCCCCTCCTTACCCCCAAAGTCCTCTACTCTCATACCCCCACCCCCTAAGGTTTCACTTATCCTTTCTTTGACTCACATTAGACATCTCCTTGACCAAACACCACTTGACCCAACCACTCAACTACTAGCCCTCCCACTCAACCACCACGTGCCCATCCAACCACCACCACGTGCCCACCCAACCACCGCCTAACGCCTCCACCCCTACACCCCAACCAAACCACCAACCTTTCAACCACCAAACCGCCTCTACCACCCAAACCCTAGAAAAAAACAAGGGGGAACTGTGTAATTGAGAGCGATGCGGGGAGGGGGAGGGAGGGGAGGGGAGGGGGGGGAGGTGCATAGCGGAGAAGGAGGTGCGACGGCGCAGTGCGATGAGGATGGGGAGAGCGCAGCTGCGAGAAGAGGAGAACGGTTCGACGCCTGGGAAAGGGAGAACGATGTGACACAGGGAAGGGGAGGGGGAGAAGGAGAGGGAGAGGAGGCGACGCAGTGAAGGGGGGGGGGAAAATTGCAACGCCGCGAGAAGGGGAGGGGAGGGGGGGACGCGACACGATGTGAAGGGGAGGGGAGGGGGTGGCGCTACTGGGGGGGGGAGGGGGTGGTGGGAACCCAACAAGGGAGGGAGGAAATGGTGGTGCTAGAGTGGAAGAATGGGAAGAGGAGGAAGAAACAGATTGACATTAAAACCAACCAAACGACACTTAAAATCTAAGGGTTTTGCTTTCCTTTCCCTCTCTACCCCTTTCTTGATTACATTCCCTTTACCACATGCCAATCAAACTCCCCTTTCTTGATTACATGCGCATATCCTTGAATATGACACGTGTACTATTAACAAAAAGAAATTTTGAGTGTACTATTAACTTGGGTCAATGTAAATCCAACAAATGTAGATCATAGACAACCATTCTTACGAAAGGAAAATGAAATAACCAGATGTATAAACACTAAATTTCCATCACCGACCATTTTGCCATCGAAAGAAATAAACCTTTATGTTTCTCGTTTGTATTCTTATTGGACATCCTTAGAATTTTGAAGCCTTTCTCACTTGTCACCAATATAGAAAAAAGGGGCATGTCACAATAAGAAACATTCTTCGTTCAAAAAAAATAATAAAATAAACACAATAAGGAACATTTATGTATGATGCGCTCTTTTCTTTCCTGTGTTTAAAGTAACATATATCGTACATTCCAAAATGAAGTCCATTATTACACGGCGCCCTTTAACTCCTGTTTTGCTTGGTTCAGTACGTCGTAGTATGTAACCTATACACTAACACAACCATGGTGTATTTAATGGCACACCTGAAAACTTCTGTCAGATGGCAACCACGAATACCTGTGTTTCTCCTTATCTGTAGATACATTTAAGATTAGATATCAAATAAATGGCTTTACAAAGGTGACTCATCTCAAACAACTGTCCCCAACCATCAATGATCTGCCACCCCACCTTCTCTCCGCCCGCACCTGAACCACCCAGGGGCCCTACCTTTTTCACTAGTACCGGGAATATGTACAAAAAGATTGAGTCAAGACACAAAAAAAAAGGACCTATGTTGCTTTGATCTTATTGCTTACAAAATTGTTTGGGTAGATTTAACTACCACAAGATGTACTGGGGATGCAGTAAAGAAGCTGCTAAGGGGCCATGATTCCTTCAATGGTGTATGCAAGGGACTCTGCCCAGTCGGCTTTGAATAACAATGTCTGTAGTGTGTGCATCATGTCGTAGCCAGGATCAAGCTTACGCTGCCAACCCTAAAAGGAGAACAAAAGGCCATGAATTTAGTTTTTGATTTTTCCACATTAAAGAACAAAATACTAAGACAAGCTACATCATCAGGAAGAAATAGGGAGCATATCAACCTAAAAGAAAACATTTCTATTAAGCCATATAAATATGTATCTGAAATTTACAAAAGAAAACTGATTACCTCAAGGACCAGGGTTGTAACAATTACAGTGCAGACGTTGCCATCAACGTTAACTCTATGACGCCTGACTTGCTCGAGTAAATGATGCATACAGTCAGCTGGATGAATCGAATCACCTTCTGGGGTACCCCAGAAATCAAATGATTCCTTGACCTCCTGATATATGAACAGATAATTACACCGAGTATAAGGACAAACCACAAACATAATCAAGTTATCACAAAACTTCTGATATAATGTATGATGCACAGAGAAAAAGCACCAGTCTAAAAATGCTGTTCTTTTTCCTTTTCTCAATACTATTAGCCCTTCAAGCAGTCTCTCAGAACTGCATGACAGTAATTTTGCATAATTTACCCCGCATCAAGCTGAGACATTGAAGCTAAAAAGAAATATATTCGAAACAATTCTGTATTTTTATAGGCAGCCGTAATAGTCCAGCCCAACAAACCAACAGAGGAAATACACAAATATATGCAATTACTAAGGATCCCTACTAAGGATCCCTAGATATAGATTAAGATGGCATTGGGCACGAAAAGATACATGCTACGGGATGCAAGCAGAAACGTAAAGTAGAGAAATTCAGGAAAACAAGTCCATGAGACAATTTATTTCCAAACAATAGCAAACAGAAAACCTTCATTCCACCCAAAGCCAACTTACCTCAATGAAGGCCTCTGGATTTGGACAACTCTGTTGCTTCGACAATTGAAGGGTACACTCAGCAGCAGTGCGCCCATCCCGACGAGCAACAGCCTTAAAGAACTCCAGCAAATTTACCCGATCACTTTTAGAAAGTTCCGCAGTCATGCCCACATCAAGGAAAACGAGATGAGGCTTTGACTTCACTAGCCGCTTTCGAGGAGACTTGTTTTGAGCTACTCTAACAAGGATATTGCCAGGATGCATGTCTGCATGAATAAAGTTGTCCACCTGAAGCAAGGAAATAAGTACAACAAGCCTTAAAATCCATAAGTTTCGGTTGAAACATCCTACGCTATATGGGTTAAATTGTTACTGCATCTTCCCAGTAAATGTCCTAAATTGTAGAAACTTGCAGGATATTGATGGCATGTTGGGAATGAACAAAATCCACTCCGTCAACAAACCCCATAGGCACTATAGAAGAAAATGGAGTCATTCAATGCATCTAGCACCTACATCCTGCTTTAGTGTAGACAATGGGGAATTATGGACCTCATGTTTGGCTTAATGGCTTAGCTTATTTTGGCATAGGTCATGGTATTTCTATTGTCAATTCCTAAATATGCAGTAAAGCATGAGTGCCAAATTGCCAATGTCAGCAATATAAGATTTGCTTGGTTGGCTCCTTGCTTGATTGTGCATTTTTTATAGAGCCTTAAACTTAAATCTTTTAGAACATACAATCAAGCAAGGAGCCAACCATAAAAATATGGTCGTAAATATGTAAACTATGATGCTTCTTACCAACATCATCTTCAGAAGAGCATGAGTGCCAATGTCAGCAAGTGCTGCTTTAATACGGTTACGTCCTTCAAGTTCGTCAACAAAGTGAGCCACACTCTCTCCTTGCTCAAATGATTCGACTAACACAGTAGGATGAACAAGTGGGTAAACAGGCTTCGGGAAGGATACATTCCTCCATCTGCGGAAGTTGTAGATGAAGCGGTTCAAATGAGCAGCTTCTCTTGCAAGGTCAACTTGTGACATCATAAAAACAGAAAACTGCTTCACACTTTCGTCTAGTCTCAACCACTTCAATGCTGGTATGATATTTGATATTCTAGCAGCTGCATTAATGATAACAAAATCTCTCCTGATTGACTCACTAACCCCAGGATGCCTGACCTTCACTGCTACTTCAATAGGCTTGACCTTTTGACCAGGGTACCGAAACTTCAAAGTTGCCCGGTGCACTTGAGCTATACTGCCAGACGCAACAGGTGTGGCCTCAAAACTTTCAAAAATTTCAGAAATCGTCCGGCCAAATGCTTTCTCAATAGTTCTTCTTGTATGTTCAAAGCTATGTTCTGGTGCTTTGCTTTGGAGATCTGCTAACTCAGAACATAAATCACCAGGGAAAAGATCTGGTCGTGTTGCTGCCCACTGACCCCATTTTATAAATGCTGGACCAGCTTGTCTTAGAGCTTGATGAAGAATCTGAAGCCACAATTTTCTGAATTCAGGGCCAAAACTATCTGCAAACGGAGCCATTAATATGCTTGGTGAGAACAAAACTGCCAGATAAAGAGTTCTCATTAACAAAACAAGAACTTCTAGTATGGCTGAGAATAAGATAGTCATGTAGGCCTGTCTATCTTCAGTAGAATAATATACAGAATTTCCAGAAGGTAAACAGTCTAATTCTGCACATGCAGCCTGGGTCATTCTGAGCCCTCCACATATTAGCCCAAAAGCACCATGAATCAAAACATGATACCTCATTGAAGCTAAGCTGAGAGCTTTTGCAAGTCTACTGACAATGGGAGATGCTGAGCAACTGTAGAGCTTCTTTTGCAAAACTCTCTTCCATTGCATTTGAGCTTGATGTCTCATACTATTACTTGCGTACGAGAGAGAACTGTTTCTGATATTAGATTGCAAATCTTTATACGTATGGTAATGTTTATACTGTTTGAGCACACACGATTCATATACGACATATGGTCCATCCCTTCTTAACTCCGAGTATCTTCTTGTATGGCTTTTTGGAGCGGAACTTGTACTTCTCCTAATATTTCCAAATATCAAAATTCTGCATTGAAGCACATAGCCAATGTTCCATTAGCAATAACTAAAAACAGCGTTAAAAAAACTCCATATGAGTTGTATTTAAGCGTAGAAATTTATGTTTATTTGTTTGTCTGTCTGCAGTCTGCACAGCTATGATAAAGTGCTATCATGCACTACATGCATGAGCAGATTACCAGACAAAAAAAAGGCACCAATAGGCCCTTATGTTTGAAGAAAAAGTAACTTGAAGACGCCATAAGTAGAGCATTAAGTTCATACCAAGTGCAGTTACAAAAAGCAAAAGAGAGAATAAATCCTAAGGATGGAAACAAGGCAAATGAAAGAGATTATCTGCATATATGCATACGTGTGGGTACATAAGCATGTACGCATAAGTAACTACATATTGTCTCCATTTTTTAGATTGCCAATGCAACCTTAACCATTTATATCTCTTGTTATCAATTACTTAAATTTTAAAAAGTTGGTAAAGTATTCACAAGAATAATGTAAATTATTGGTGGTCATCTCATAATGATCCCAATTATGTATTACTCAAGAATAATCCCAACTATGGAGGTTACCTTCCCAAGATGATCTCCAGTGTCCAATAAAATACTTAAATGGTTGTTTTATTCTTTGTTCATTATGAGGAGGCAGGAACCTTGTTTGCAATAGAATATAAGAACTTTTCCACAGCCGGTTACTAAGGAGCTAATGAGGAAGTAAATCAGGTCAAGCATGTAAATCAGGTCAAGCTTGGAAACTCGGAAGTATTTCTCTTACAATTAATGGTGGTTGGCACTTTGTACATAGGACTATTGGAGTGGATGTAGTAAAGTCACTCTCTTTTGTTCTAAAAAGAAAAAAGGAAATATCTAGAAGCTCGCAATAACTCCTCCCCTTCTATACCTACCATGTCATCGAGGAAAAGCTTTAGGATTGAATGCTCATTCTCCAGTCTCCACCATCTTACAATAAGGTAGCAAACGGTTGAAAAGGCATCCTAGTGCAAAATTTTGTGAGCATTATTATGACAGAAAATGGAGTAGGTATTGTTTGTTGGATGCTATGGAATTAGAAACGAAAGCATTTGAAGACGGCATTTTAAGAAAGATATACAAATTTCAGAATATTGGGACATTTATATAGAACAAAATTGTCAAGGTCTTAGAAGGGTTTTGCAAAGAAAATTGTTTCTAAAGTTCCAAGTTACTTAGATCCTTGCATTGGAAATATGGTATTGGTGCAAGAAATACCGAGCGAACTTGAGTACTTGACATGGTTAGTGGGGCTCAAAACAAGTTTTGCATTCATGAAGAATGATGTGGATGAATCAATAGATTTTGTGCGGAATGCCTTTTCTTTGCCACCTAACAGCCAACAGATTATTTCAAAGGCGGAAAAAGTAAAGTTATCTTCTCTTATACTCCCTCCGTTTCTTTTTAATCTACATACTTTCCTTTTTAATCAGTTTCTTTTTAATATACACACTGTTGCTTTTCCCATTCTTGGTAACATGTCCCATCTACTTTCTCCTCTTTTTTTCACCCATGTCATCCACTTTTTAATATTTTAACCCACTTTTTAGTTTCTCTCTTCCTTTTCAGTTTCTCTCTCCACCTTTTCAGTTTCTCTCTCATACTTTTGTACTTCCTCCTTGATTCCCCCAAAGTGAAGTGAGTAAATTAAAAAGAAACGGAGGGAGTATTGTTTAAGAATTCACTTAATGATATAACCTTCGCATGGTGGGTTGTATTGTATGTAACCATTCAGATCACAGAGCTACTCTATACAAGAGTAAGCAAAATTTTCGAAGACAGAACTTTTACTTAATTTGTGGACCTGGATAATTGGTTCTTCCACCTCCTTAAAAAAAGTTCCTCAAAAAACATATTTATTTGAAACCTGAAGATCATCTTGGAATGCTTAAATTGGCCGGTGAAAAAACTGTTGGCTCCAATTTTGGCACTTCGAGAAGGCGTCAAAGGATCTCTTTTCCTTAGGATCAAACATCTCAGCATGGAAGGGGGCAACTTATGTGTCATCAACACCAAAAGACGACGAAGGAAAAAACCTAGGGCAATATACAACATCATTGTTTATGCACAAAGGGATCTTCTTCAATTCCATACGCTCTCTTTCAACTACTACTCTCAAGAGGCAAATCAGGTGACATATTTTATGACTAGTTATGGTCATAATTATCCCTCCACACTTTATTGGTTCACTTCTTGTAATAATTTGTTATCCTTTATCATCCCAAAGGTTGAGTTAGGTGAATTTAAAGCCTAGCCAAGCTTCATTTCCTTACCAATAATTAAATAAAGGACATACACTTATAAGATAGAGGCCAAAATTTTGACACCAAATTGAACATTCATGGAAGCCTCATCAACCCGAAATTAAGCAAGAAAAGTATTTGACAATACATAGAAATAACCTTGTAATTTGACTATTTAGCTAGAGCCTTTCAATCCCCATACCCTTCAAAAGAGTGAAAAAATATGACTCGATGAAAGAAGATAGTTTCACAAAATTGTAATACTGTAGCTGCATATTGGACCTTAGATAGTGAACTACTCAATGAAAAGAGGTGGAGAGGAGACAAAGGGGAGAAAGCCAGAGGACGGGTAAAACCATCAAGACACACAGGAGGTTCTCCATAAATCTTGGATTCTATTCCTACCTTAGTATCGGATTTTATTCCTACCTTAGTAACCTTACTTCATATGAATATGGTAAAATCTTCAAATATTAAAACACTAGGTTCAATGGACCTTCATAGTATAACAAATTACCTTGAACGATAGAACTAAATTACCATCCCAAATAACAGAGAAACCTGCTCCATCATCTTCTCCAATGTAGCTCCCATGATCCCCTTATCATTTTTGGTTTTCCATTTCCCTCATAAATGATTTTGCATCTTAACTCTAATTAAAGCACATGTTCCCCAAGTTTCTGACTTTCTTCTATGATTGTTACTCTAATGCGAAATATTAATGTATTTTTTCCCTTTTAATTCTTAAATTATAAACTAAGCCACCAGAGTGTCTCGATACGCACTAATATCTAATAAAAATCAGCCAACTTGACAGCCAAACAATAAACGCACTAAATGGCCAACTAGGAGGAGCACGTTTCTTAAGCTACCTTAACAGCGTAAAGAGCTACATAATACAGTATATATTCACACACCATCCAATATCATTGAATTTAGGGAACTTCCACTGTACACCCTTAACTTCAAAAAATAATAATTACCATATACCCTAAGTCCTAACTTTACAGAAGTGCATCATACACCCCAAGGTACAATTAAGTTCACCAGTGACCCTCGATGACTCATGGAAGTCAACCCTCTGTCATCACATAAAGAACAATGTGTTGTCAAACTTACGAAATAGTGCTAAGAAGCATAAAAGGACACTACCAAGTTTCCACAAACATCAAAGCCTAACATGGCCGTTAACGGCTTATGATTAGAGGGTAAGTAGTTAATGTTTTCCAAACTGTAGGACCTAAGTGGGAACATTCGAATGTTCATGACAATATGAATTAGAAATTTCTCAGGAATACAGGGTTGCAACCCCAATTAAATTTGCCACATCCCCTCTCCTATTGCTAAAATAATCAGAAACACAAAATCAAGCACAAATTTTTTGTTTTCTTTTGCTAACCCCATTTATTATACCCATAAATCATATGAGTCAACTACTCTACAAACTTTAGATAGAAACCCCAACATGGGTCAAAGCATATAAAAGAAACCCAGATCAAACATGGTATAATTATTCTAGAAATTAACAGTTAAATCATCTACACTGAAAAAGAGAATACATATATATACAGTATGGAAGAGGAAAAGTAATGAAAGAAAGAGAGGTGAAAAGACAAACCTGAACATGGCTGAAATAATGAAGGAATTAGGAAAAGGTGGGAAGTTCTAAGCAAGATTAAAAGCATAATTAACGAAGGAGAGCCTCTTAATTGCTATATCTGCCCAAATTTCACCGGAATACGGTTGCGGAGGAATCAGGAATCTTGAATCTGGAATCTGGAGCTGCGATTCAGTCGCTTGTCCTCTCCAAGTTGCCTTCTGTGACCTCGTATGTGTGGACTCCAGTTTTAACTTGGTTTGTGGGAATTATTTAACTTTACCGCCCTGATCAAAGTGTGTCCAGCCCGCGGGCCCGGCCCGAAAAATGCCTGGGCTTGGGCAGTCTTTTTTACGCCGGTCCGGCCTGATTTTTTTTTATTTGGAACGGGTTTTAGGCAGGTTGAAAAAGACTTTTTAGTATAAATTTCAGCCCGGCCTGATTTTGGCCTGAAAATACAGGCTTTGGGCACAAAAAATTGGCCCAAATTTTGGCTCGGCCCGGCTAGCTAATGGGCAATTTTTTTAGAGACGGCCCGGCCCGCTATTTAATCACCTCTAGCTTTACGTTCTCACCACCTTATTTTTTTCTTATTTTCAGAAAAATAAAAAAGTTTAGAGAAATGTAGAAAAAAATAAGAAAAGCCAAAAAAATAAGAAAAGTGAAGAGAACATGCCTTTAAAAATGGAAATAAGATTATAAAAGTAGAACAAAATAAAAAAAAATACATTGAGTAAAATTTAAAGCCTTCAGAGCGAAAAAAAATAACAAAAATTATTTCTACACAAGGTATACAGTTATTTATTGCATGACATAAGCCTCACACGTGTGCAGCAATCCAAATCAAAAACATAATAACAATCCCTTAATTTCACAAACTAATTCTCTCTTTCTTCAGAAAAAATCTAACGTTAAGTTTCAAAGAAAGAGATAGAGTAGAGTAGAGTAGGGAGAGAAAGAATAAGAGAGTGTTTCAATTCTTAGAATGAATTCTTACAATGAGAGAAGAGAGAAGAGAGAAGAATAGGTATTACTACAAGAACAGTTAGAGTTATCACAAACTTTAACTGAATCAAGAACTAGCTACTTCTGATGTGCCAAGCTACAACCACATCATCATTGGTCTCCAATACTCCCCTTCCCCCCTCAAGTTGGGAGGTGGATGAAGGGACATTCCAAATTTGTGAAGCAAAGCATTGAACTTTTGTGAGGGAAGGATCTTTGTAAAGACATCAGCCAAGCCAACTGGTGTTGAGTTGAAAAGATAAGTAAGTTGAATGAGACCTTCAAGTACTTTCTACCGAGTGAAGTGGCAGGCTATTTGTATGTGCTTGGTACTCTCATGGAAGACGGGGTTGCGAGCATTATGTAGAGCAGATTGGTTGTCATAATGGAGCACCACAAGACTTAGGTTGTTAACCCCTAGCTCTTTCAACAGCCCTGACAGTCTAAGTTACCTATGAGGCTGCTGCTACCATTGCTCTATACTCAGCTTCATAGGATGACTTGGAAACTGTACTTTCTTTCTTGGATTTCTAAGTGGGAGAGCCCCCAAGTAACAAAATGTAGTCAGTTATATATTTCTTAGAATATGGACATGAGGCCCAATCTGAATCTGAAAAAGCTTGCAAGTAAAGTTCATGCTCTAAATAAAATACCTTGACCCGCTGTATGAGAAACATATCTCAATGTATGTTAATTGTAAGGCAGCTTGATGTCAAGTTCTTGGTGATGATTGCAAATTCTGACTAAGGGATTGCATTGCATAAATTAGATGAGGTCTGCTGGTGGGAAGAAAATTGAGCTTGGTTATAAGAGATCTATATTGTTCTGTTGCTTCTAACAACTCATCACCATCTGCTTGTAGTTTGATATTCAAGGGAAGAGGAGTATAGGCTTTCTTTGTCAAATAAAAGTCACGATTAGACAAAAAGTCTCTAGTGAACTTACTTTGACTCAGAAGAATCCCATCTAAACTATAACCTACTTCAATGCCAAGAAAATATTTCAGTTTGGCAAGATCCTTATTACTGAATTCATGATGTAAATCACACTTTAGAGCTTCTATTTCAACAACACTTGTACTAGTGACAATTATGTCATCAACATAAGCTGCATCAGTACATATATCATCTCCATTTCTCTTAATAAACAGGCTATGATCATTGTGAGATTGACAAAACCTTGATCGTATAAAGAATGAGCAAGCTTCTCATGCCATTATCTGGAAGCTAAGCATGCTTAAGACCGTAAAGGGACTTCCTAAGTTTGCAGACTTAATGTTCAGGGTTAGCCATGCCTTATGGAACTCTCGTGTATGCTTCTTCCTTTAAATCACCAAGCAAGAAGGCATTATTCACATCTAATAGGAATAATGACCATTGTATGCTAGTTGTTACTGCAATTAAGGTCCTAAATGTGTTCATTTTAACCACTGGATTGAAGGTTTTCTCACAATCGTTCCCACATTTTGGATTGAACCCTTTAGCAACTAACCTTGCTTTACATCTTTCCAACTTACCATTAGCCTTGAGATTGACTTTAAAGACCCAGTTAGAGCCAATAGCCTTTTTGCCACTTGGAAGATCAACTCCCAAGTGTTATTTGCTTCAAGAGCTTGTAGTTATGTATACATAGATTCTACCCACATAGGATGTGTAATCCCCCACAATTTTATGAATTTTATAAATATATTTTAAAGTATATTTTTATACTTCCTCCGTTCCATAATAAGTGTTTCACTATTTTAGAACGTTTTAAAATAAGTGAAACATAACTTAAATAGAAAAAAGAAAGTGATAAAATGACAAGAGTACCCATCAGAAACTTGTGTGGTTTGCTTTTCTCTCTCCTCCTTTTGACAATGAAAAGGGTATTTTATGACTTTTTGACTTTTGAAAGTGATGTTTATTAAATCTTGTGCCCAATCCCTATGTTTCACTTATTACGGAACGAAGGAAGTATATTTTAGTATTTAAATAATTAGTTCCTTAAAGTGTTGACCATTTTTAAAGTCAAAAGATTATTTAATGTTTTAAAATAATCAAATATTTTAGTGAACCATACTTTGAAAGTTATTTTATAATGTAATTAGTTGAGTTGTAAAACAAAGATTTTAATATTGGGTAGAGGAGCCCAAACATCTACAACTTATATATGATCACCTTTTATTTAAATAATAACCCACAAAGCCCAATTCTCTTTTGGACCCCTAATGAGGGAAACTATAAATACTCCCCTCATTAACAATATTTGCCACATTACAAATATCCTAATTTTCTCTCCTCTCTCTCATGGTTGACTCTTTCCTCTCCTCACCCGTTTTGATGTTTTAATAATTAAAGTTTGTATCTTTGATTATTCAAATATAGATTTCAGATTATATAATTAGTTTAGTAAAGGAATTAAAATTCAGATTTAATATATATATATATATATATATACATATATATATATATATATACATATATATATACATATATATATATATATACATATATATATATATATATGTTTAAATTAGGTTTTTAAGCATGAAAGCATTGATTTTTAATGTTTAAAGAGTTGGAATTTGTAGTACTATGTTATAGTTTATGAAAATTGAGTACTTTAATATTTATAACTATGTTAGAGTGACTTTAAAAGGGTTTTACAGATACTATAAGTTGCTGGAATTTTTAATAGCACACTTATGTTGGGTTTTTAAATATCAAAGTATGGATTTTTAAGGGTTCTGATGACTAGTATGGTAGTACAGGGGGTACTAAAGGTTGAAGTCTTAATGTTTAAAGAATGTTTTAAAACACTTTTTAAGAGGGTTTAAAGTATTTTAAAGTTGCTGTAATTTTATTAGAGTATTAATACTTGGATGTTTTGGTATTTGGTAGGCGGAAATTATACCTTGAGTGATTTCTAAGGTTGTGAAAGTGGCCTCTCGTTTTGTCTACACAAGGTACGTACATACCTATGTGTTATTAGACTAGTATCATGTCCTAAGATTAGGATTTGATGTAGTATCATATATAGGGAACTTTATAGTTCATATGTGGCTTATATTCAAGTGAAATTGCATGTTTTATGCCGTTATGTGAAGCATGTTGACTATGATGAATATCATATGTTTGTATGGATGATTGATGCAAGTATGTGGGATTGTGAACTTTTATTTTATTAATTCACATGAGGGATTAATAATTATATTGTTATTGGATCATGAATTGTATCATGTTGTTCCCTTGGATTATTATTATTATATTTACTTTATAAAGACCGCGGGCCTTGTTTAGTAAAGTTAGTTATTCACCTATGGAAAGGTTAGTTGATTGTTGATTTTAGTCAACAAATAAATATTGGTTGGTTATTAACCAAGTAATGGAATTATTCTTCGATTATTTGAGTTGTTGATCACCTATCTAATCCTAAGATAAAAATGGAAGTTTTGTGTATCCATGATATTATGTTGGTTGTCTTACTTTGTGAGTCACGACAAATAATAATTTATTAATAACTTAAAGTGCAAAGTGAATAACAATAAGCTTTAGACTTGTGCACATCTGAAGTATTGGACTAGTATGAGTTGGAGTACATGGTGGTAGCCCATGGCTTTTCTTGGGACCGGATTGATCACCGTGTCTTATTTAATTTAATTAGTACCTCAATATCGTTGGTCGCGGGAGTACGGAATCGCGCCCGTACTTCGTCTTCTAAATTGAGACATGGTTTGGTTTGGACAACTCTATCCATTGACTATTCAATTTAATATTAATGAACCTTGTTTGTGGAGTCAAGTTCAGTATAGTGAGTCTGTTATATTATGTTGTTAAATTATTGTTTATCTCTGATTTAGTGATCATTAGTATCATGTTAGGTTCTATATTTTATTTAGTACTCCCTCCGTCCCAGAATACTCTTTACACTTTCCTTTTTCATCTGTCCCAGAATATTCTTTACATTTCTATTTTTGGATATGACCCACTATTATTTTCATCTTTCTACCTTTTAAGCATTGGCCCACACTCTCTCCTCCAAATAAAATAATACCACTCTTACTACCCACCAACTCTAACCATGGCCCACACTCTCACTCCTTAAAATAAAATAATACTACTTTACTAACTACTAACTCCTATCACATCTACTTTTCAATAAAATAACAATTGATAACCAAACAACAACTTATCATCTAAAACTACGTGCATTGATAAGTGTCAAGAGTATTCTGGGACGGAGGGAGTATGTAGTGTTCAACTTTGCTGATTATGTGTTTTTATGTGTGTCGATCATGGTTTTGCCTTATTGATCCTGTGATGACCCTTTTGGTGAGCAGTCGTATAGGATCAATAAAGCATCAACCAATTCAGGTTTGAAGATGATGCATCATTGGATGTCTGGGAATAGTGGAGCGCTTGTGCTTAGACTATTTATACTTTAAATAATGTTGGTTAATATGTTGTGATTGAATTTTGAATTGGTTTGACTTTTGGTTTAGTTTTGGAGTTGACCTTATGATTGACTAAGATATCTATATTTTCAAAGTTATTATTTATTTCCGCTGCAAAATTCTGAGTAAGTCGATACATTATCACACAGGCGATAATGCTTTGATAATTCTCGATGTTTTATGGGAAAAGGTATTTTATAAAATAGAGAATTGTCGGGGTGTTACAGGATGAGCAGCAACATCTGTGTATCTAAGTGGTTCTTTAAGATCACAAGTTTGAAACTCTGTGTTATGGTGGAAAGGAGTTGTACGAGACAAGATTGCACCAGTGCTACTCAAGAGCATGAAGCAGTATAACATTTCTAACCACTGAGATAAGAGGGAGCTTTATACCGCCTAGTGGATTTTCTGATAATAGGCGGAGGAAGAACTTCCGTAAGAGTAATGAGAGAAGAAGGTGTGGATGAATGACTATGAGAATAAGTGGATGAAGGACTAGATGAAGGAGTGTGAGAGGGAGAAATATCTGAAAGAGTAGGAAAGGTAGAAGGTGGTGTTGGAATAGTCTCCTTCAACATTGCGTATTGCTATGTTTAATAGTTTAAAGGTTTAATTAATGAATAATTAATTGAATTATATTAAGTGATCAAAATGTTGAGCTGGAAACCGCTTTTAATATGTTAATTCAATAATAATTGTTTTAAGCAGTTTAATTATAATTGAACCTACAGGGTCACACACAAAGTTTAATATGGATCATTAATTAGACTAGAGCATGACTTAATGGGTTAACAATGGATTAAATCCAATGGCCATAAAAGGGCCATAATAGGTGTGTGGAATACAATACTATTGATGGACTTGGTCTTTGATTAAGTCCAAGTAGTCAAGGTATTTGTTTGATGGGATAAATACCCAAGCCAACAAATAGAGCAAAAAACATACGGAATATTAAGAGTGAGAGATAACATGAGTTTTTTGAAAAAGAAGGCATGATCTTGCTTGATCTTTCTTTTCCTTATTCACGCCTAAAAATAGAATCAAACACTAGGTGTTCGATCGCTCGTCGTTTATTGATCAAAGCCATCAAGACGGTGATATTCTATTGCCTGTGTGAATATTTGTAGAGTAGTTGCACATTAGAGTTCTTCTTCCGTAGTCAAAACTAGAAAATAAAGGCACAATTCAAAGTATAATTTATATGTTTAGATTATGGTTCGAATTCCTCATTAAGATTTTAAGTAGTTCATGTTTATTTTAGTCCAATTAATTGATGTTCATATTTAGTTTAATTATATATTTCATAATCTTTATTTAGAATATAGATGCATGATTCATATTAATTATATGAACATATACTACGCTAATTAGATGCTTCAATTTTAGTTACATTTAGTTCATTGGATGAACTGTATGTATGAACATGCATGTAAGAGTATTTTTTACTGTTATTTTTTTCGGAAAAGAGCTTGTGGTTTTATATCACCATTTAACCTCACGGTACCAATGTGTTTAACCATACTTTGCCGTCGTCAGATATTGTAATATAATTTTCAGAATTATGCAAAGGTTTATATTCAGAGAAATATTTTACGGGTTTTTCACCAAATACCCCTAACAAATTCTTTTATTCACCATATACCCTTGTTGTTTTCAAAATTCACCATATAACCCTCAATTTCTTCAAAATTCACCATATGTCCTTAATAAATAATGATCGTCAACTTTTTTGGTCACTAACCCCTAATTTCGTTATCAAACCCCAATTAACCCTTACTTAAGTCGTTAACCTTAATTAATCACCATTAAAACACCACAAATGGCCCCTTTTATCCTTCTTCCTCCATAACTTTCTTCCTTCTTAATTCTTTGGCCTTAGGTGTTATTTCAATGCTAATCTGTTAGGGTAAATGAGGGAAATAAGTATTAATTAAGGTTTAGCAATGGATTCAGAGGTTAATGATCATAAAATTTGATATTCGTTAATCATTAAGGGCACATGGTGAATTATCAAATAATTGAGGCTTATATGGTGAATTTTGAAAACATCGAGGGTATATGGTGAATCAGAAAATTTGTCGTGGGTATATGGTGAAATATCTGAATATTTTAAGTTAAAGCAAATGTGGTATGTTGCACCATCGTCAAGAAGCCATTTAGAGTACTCATAGCAAGATAGTAAGCAAAAGTTATATGCCATCATTGCATGAGATGACTGACATGTGTGTCACTTTTAGTGTTGTGGCCAATTCGTGAGTGCAAGAGACTAATCAACTGACTTTACTGCTCCATAAAAATAGTTGGTCCAGGTTCTTCATCAGTCTCCAAGTCAACAACTTCACTAGAAGACAAGGTTGATACCTTCTTGTTTTTAAAGCCTTTGAAGTTGGTTGGATATCCATGTACCTTGAAGCACCTGTCAATGATGTGCATGGTGAGTACAATAGTACTTGGGACCAGGCTTATCCAATTTCACTCCACATCCTGAATATGAACTAGAATGAACTGGTTTTGTAAAGTTTTTGTGCTTCAAATGATTGCTAGACTAAGGAGTCTCATTATATCTTGTTTTGTCTGCCACAAACGCCATTGAATTAGTTTGTGAGGAATCATGAGAAATCTCTTTGTGCTTTTCTTATTGAGCAAAAATTCTTGTGTGTATGCTTTAGTAACTTTGGGAAGGAATTTCATCATCAACATATTGCCTCTAACAGTAGCATACTGCTCAGACAACTTAATCATAAACTGAATGGCCATTTTCTCTTGATGTCTTTCATAAAGCCTTTTTGTGATGTTGTGGAAACATTTGGTACAAGTACGATAAGGCAATGATGTGCTTCATCAATATCATCCCATATATACTTGATTATAGTAAAGAATTCAAAGACAGATTGGTTGCCATGGCAAACATCTACTAATTTTTGTTCAAGAGGATAAATATGTGCTAAAGAAGTGCAACCATATCTCTCCTCATCAAGATCAATCCAATTATCTCTTGCATATCTTCTAATTAGCAACACTACCAACAAAGTTCTCATCCAGATTAAACAAGAGCCATGAACAAACTAAGTCATTGCATCTACACCAAACCTTAAACTCAACAGAAGATTCATCAACAGGTTGCTTAAAGGTTCCATTAACAAAACCTATTTTTGTTCTTGGCTGATCAGGTCAATAGCATAGCCCTTTTTCAGCTAGTAAATCCTTCACTATTAAATTTAAAGGATACTTACTTATTGAGCAAAATTTGCATCTGAAGGATGTGTGTAGTAAATATTACTTGGATTTTGATTCATAGGTAAAGTAGAAGAGGAGTTTTATTCATTTTCAAGCTTGGTTGATAGAAGAGATATGAATCAGATAAAAATTGCAAAATAAATTTTGTAGAATTCGAATAATTTTCAGTAAAATGAAAGAATCAATCAAATTGAATCAGGTAGATGAAGATGAGAATGAATTGAAATTTTAGCACAGAAATTTGAATCACAACAACAATTCAAAAGATGTAATCAAAACTTACATTCAAGGTCAATCACGAAAACCTAATCATCCAAAACATCAAGAGGAATATGATTGTTGAGCAGAAATCAAATAACACGAACTCTAATCTTCAAGAAGACTTCAAAGTAAGTAGAGAAATGGCGGAATTTTCAGAGAAATTGTTGAGCAAAAAACAAGCTAGGATTCATTAACTTGCTCTACCATGCCAATTTCTGTAATCTAACATCTAGTTTCAAGAAAAAAAGATAGAGCAGAGAGAGAATCAGTGAGTCTTTTTCATTTCTTGGAATGAAATCGTACAATCAAATGAGACAAGAGAGAAGAATAGGTATTTATTACAAGAGCAATTAGAGTTAGAACAAACTCTATTGAATCAATAACTAACTATTGATGATGTCGCAAGCTACAACCACATCATCATTAGTCTCCAATACGCTCCATTTGATGTTACTAGCTAGAATACCTTACTTCACTCTATATTCGAATAGCAAAAGAGATTTTCGACTTTTAGAGCTCGAAATAGGGGACAACCTAGTTCAAATTGCTTTGAACACTGATATCAAAGACCTAACTTTAGAATTGGAGGATCAATTGTTTCAAATTGTTCGCGAAAATATCAATCCAACATCAAATATATGTAGTTGAACAATAATTTTCGATTTTTTTAGTAATAATTACAAGTTAAAAAATAGCTCATATAACAATAATTGTTTACTTCTCTTAGAAATAAAAAATTAATTCCAATTTGCATCAACAAGAGAGAAATCATAATTTATCGTCAACTACTATACCAGGTTTATTTCTTACTTTTGCATCAACATTAGATTAAATTTATTTTTCTCTAATGTTACTCTTTGTTTCCAAAATGTGACCCATTTAGTATTAGTTGTTACCATATTAAGTGAATTTGGTAAGAGCTTTTCATGATATAGGAATTCATGAATTTTCTCGTAAATGCTCTGGTTACCACTAGTTATAGAGTTGTACAAAAAAAGTAGCATTGAATTGTGCTAATTTCGTGGTAAATATAGATTCAACAATTGGAAGAATAGATGATAATAAATTGAAAGGCTCATTAGCTTGAGATGTACAAAAAAAACAAGCTGCTAAGTTTGGTATTTAAGGGAGAAAATATACAACTAGGTTCAAAGAACATCATTAAAAAGTATTATGTACGTTCTGCACTAGGAAAAAGAAATAGTGGTGAAAAAACAAAACAATATTCAAGATAATGGAGAGGAAATAGAGGGAGAAAAGAGAAAGCCAAGGAAAGTGGCTATCCCTATAATTTATTGCAATTTGCAAGGTGTAGACACATAATTAGAGCAGCCACATCAGTGGGTTTTAGGTTCCCCAAAGCAAAAGAATGCAAAAGAGGACCTTCCCACTGATGTAGGTTGGTTCCCCAAAATTGTAGAATACTATTAATTGGGGAAGCGTCCCATAATGAAGACCAACCATATCGCGCCATGTGGAAAGCAAAAGTGGAAAGGAAAATCCCACATGAAACAACAACGTGCATCTTTGTAATTTTTTGGAAAAAAAATAGAAGCCCGCCAATCAAAGCGCGACAAGTGTCGCATGCTGCGCGCACCAAAGGAAGACCCAATTGCTTCCCGCCATGTGTCGCTGCTGCAACTTTTACAACGGTTATCTTAATGTTAACAAAAAATTAAATAACTTTTTAAGTATATTGAATTAAAAAAAATTATACCAACGGCCATATTTTTTTTTTGCTCTATAAACAGAGACCAATCTTGATATATTTTCAACACTTCAAAAAATCCATAATTCTCATTAAGTATTTCATAAATCTTATTTGATAATTATATTTGATAATTATGGACCCCAATCATCCTAATTACCGATGGCGATTGAATATCTAAATTATTGCAATTTTTTATTTAAAATTAATTGTATGGTACTTTGTTCAATTTTATCTATGTTTTATAAAAATGAATTTATGGTGCTTTTTTGCTTATTTATTTGTCGTAATTATTAGCATTAAAATCGGGTAAATTATTATAATTAGCAATTAGTGTAATTGTCAAATTAAACAGCAACTATTAAGAAAAAAGGGGTAAACTAGTGTAATTAAAAATAACGCTTTTGTTAACGTAATATAATTAATGAATTAATCTGATTAATTAGAAGGTAATTATTTAATTATAAGTATGATATGTTGATTTAATTAGTATTATCTAAAATTAATGTGATGAATTAAATTATTTTATTGACATTGATGGGGTACAGAAAGTAGGAGAGAGAAAAGGTGGTGGGGTGTGGAAAAGTAGGAGAGAGAAGATAAATGGGGAGGTTAATGAATGCAGGTATGAATTGTAAAATGGGAAGGGTAGGTGATAAAGTTAGTGGCAAGTGATGTAGACTAATGAGGTGAGGAGAGAGAAATTAAGGGGAGCCTCGTGAATGTGGATGCTCTTATGTCTCCTTATTTAGCACCTAATAATGAAACATATTGTCGTCCTAATTGGTCCGATCCAAAGGTAGAGCAATCTGAAAAGCTACGCCGAAAATCGTTTTAAGAACATAAAGTCTATGTATTTATTCCAAGTCTAATTTTAAAAGCCCAATTATTTATTCATGATAATTAACTGTATTTCTAAAGCCTATTTTCGAAAAGCGCAATTAATTATTCATCATAATTAATTTTATTTTTAATAATTAATTAACTGTTCTTGATAATTAATTATATTTTAATAAATATTTTCTAAATTCAAAGATATTATGAAAATCATATTTTTATTCCTTAAAAAACCTGATTTTCAGAATCCAAAAGATAATATTTAATGAGGAGAAAAAGAATTTTGTAAAGATCGGACAAATAGCAAATTCTGGTCGGATCTGCAGATGCGATTGGCGCTCCCGGATGCGTCTGGCATGTTGACGTTGCGTACACACGACATCGAGACAGTCAGCAAAACTCAGAAGTGGATGGGCTCCGCATGTCGTGATGTGTTCTGTGTAACACTGATGCGGGCCGCACATCGCTGATGTGTCAAGCGCAACAGGCCATGCGCCGCTCATGCTCAAATCTTATCCGGTTTCTTCCGTTTTCAACCGAATTTTAACATACTTTCCTACAAACTTTTCCTAACTACGAACTCCAAATACTATCTCGAACACTACAAATACACAATTAAACACTTTTATTACATCTCCATTCAACCTTCAAGATTGTGCCCCCTGCAGATCGTTATACAAGACCCATGCGACAAAGGTATAATTCGAGTCAATTCCAATTTTGATTCTTATTTTATAAACGATATACTTTTCATGATTTAGAGGCTTAAAGGAATAAATGCTCTCTTGTATATTCTAAATCTTACGTTTTTTCTTTTTATATTTCTATACATTATTATGTCATATGCATGTTATATGCTTTATTGCTTTCATCACTGCACATGCCTATTTATGCTAACCAAAGACTTAAATAAATGTTCTAATATGCTAGATTTAGATAGTTTGGACAATTGGATTAGGTTCCCTGTAATTTGATTGCTTAATTAACATGTCACCAAAAAATTAGTCTTTTTGTGTTTAACGAACCAACGTAGATTAATTTTTAGATTGCATGAACATATTGCTTGGTTATTTATTTGCATAAACCTTTTAGACATGAATCGTAATAAGTAGAGGCCAACAATGGGCGAATTTGATTCCTGATCATATTTATACCCTTATCCCCGAACTTAATCCTTGGTTCATTGACCAATTATGAAGTCACGACAGAAAAATATACATTGGCTAAGTCCCTAAGTTGTCCCTATGGTTTCCTAATATCCAATTAGATTTACGAGTCTTCCTTTAAAGACTTGTTGATGACTTGTTTAATTCAAAATATTTTCAAAACTAAAATCTTTATAATGAGGTAGTCAAATAAGCACAGTGTAGGCAATAAAAAACGTGTACATAAGGCTTGCATTAGAGTGAAACTAAATGAATTAAGGCCTCTTTGAAGTTGCGCAACACGTCTTGCATCATAATTTTGATCTCATAAGGACATAGTGGAGTTACCTTCAAAGGCAAATCACAGATGAAAAGGCATGGATAATGCAAAACATGCCAAAGTCAGGGCTTACTTGTATAGCAGACTCCTATAGATATATGTGCCAAGAAGTCAGGTGTTTGATTTATATATTCTAATGCCTTATCTATATAAATTTATTAAAAGGCGTTCCTAAACAAGGAACGGTACCACGCGGTGCTCTCGCTAAGGGCGTTTTACTTTAATCCATGTATAGTAAATAAAAATTGCAATTGCATAGTATAGGCTTTGATCCCTTGACCTCAAGTTCATATAGTAGTACTAAAGTGTTAACCACTAGATCAAGTGGTATTTATTGTTATCATTTTAAAGTACAATATTAACAAATGAAAATTTTCCTTACCCGGGGCATAGCCCGGGCCTAATAACTAGTTACTTAATGATATATTGAATAAGGTATTTACTTCTATTTTACTTTGAGCTTCATATTACTACGTTACTATCTGCTTTCTCCATAAGTGTACTTTATCCATGTAAAAATATTTTAGAATCTTTTCATTATATTTTTATTGATGAACTAAAATTCCATCTTTCAAATGTTCAATCTGCCACTCAAGATAAAATTTTATCCTTCCAAGATCTTTCATTTCAAACACTTTCATCAAGTACCTTATTGTTATATAACAAAGATACATAATATTTGTCTCCTTTTACCAGAGTTAAACAAACAACTGGGGCCTAAACTATTACTTTTTTCACCGTTTGGTACCTATATCTTTTTTTCTCACCAATTGGGACCTAGAATGCGTTTGAGATGGAAAATGTTAACTGTGGTTAACTATGGGCCCAACAATTGTTGATTTTGTAGTACAGTATCCCAAAAACGTAATTTGTTGTTTCTCCCAAAAAGAAAAAAAAACTGCCACTTCTCTATTTCCATTCACGAACTCCATTGAAGGTCCTTCAAGCTCGTTTTTCTATCAAAAATACAACAATCATCAAGTTATGTATTATGGTCATCTAGTTTTTTTTGCTTAACATCATGAAATTTTGTTGTTTTAGTTTGTGGGTTTTAGTTAGGGTTTGGGAAGGGTATTTTCATGCTATGACAGGGAAAGGTTTATCATCATTAAATTATGGCTATTGAATTGTGTTTTTTTTGGGTGTTGAAGTGTTTAGCTAATGTGTTTGATATTTTTTATGGATAATTGTTGAATTTAAGTTAGGGTTTGAAAAAGGCATTTTCATACTATAACAGGGAAGGTCTAGTTTGATTAAGAAATGGATGTTCATGCTATACTTGTTGAATTATTATTTTTGGTTCCTTTTAATCATATGCGTTTTTGTTTATAAGATGAAATAGTGGAGTGTAGTTACGGTACTACCACATATGTTGGGCTGTTACAATTTCTCCCAAGATTTTGAAGAGGTTGAGATTTTTGGTGAATAAAAGTGAGTAATACTGATATCATTGATAACAATTTGTGTAATAATGTATGAGCTTATGAATGGTTTCGCGTTCAGTGGATAGTATCTAAGTTTGGGTTATGTATACTTCCATTTGGGTTGAAAAAATGTACTCAAGAGTGGGTTTATTTTATGTCTCGATTGTGTTTCTTTTTTTTATTCCTGATGCTTGATATTATGGAGTATAATTCTACGTTTAGAGGATGGTAATAAAATCACATAAGTGCATCCCGAGCACCAGTCATAAATATTGTAAGAAAACTAGCTAGATGTTGGATCCAAAAAGAAAGTGTATTGAATTTTCTCTATTATAACTTTTTAAAGATTTCTTCCTTCTTTAATGTGCATAAGTTCCATTGACCTCTCAAAAAAAAAAAAAAAAAAAAGTTCCATTGATGTGTGAAACGGGCTGATAAAATTTGAGTGATGCATTCCCATAGCTCATGCTTTGGTTCTATTTTTTTTTTTTACTTTTGATGTTTGGTACTAATTTCTAAATTGATGGCCTGCTGTAACTCAAGGAAATTATACCTGCAGTCCTGATTTTGATGGGATTTTGTTCCAAATTCAGCTTGTTGATGAAGTGTTTGTGCAAAAGAAACCTGCTGGTTTTTGGATAAATATTCAGGTATAACCTGTATATGTTGCAGTCTTGATTATCTAGGTAGGGATGGAGACTTTAGTAAATATTTTTGAGTGGGACGAAAGTGTATTTTATTGTGTAAATTTCATGCTAAAATGGCATACCTTAACAATTCATGAAATAAACTTCCAGCACTCATAAGTTCTTGTTAGTGATTGCAAGCTGATTATATGTGAAAAATGAAGCTTACATACTTCTCATTTCATTTTGGATGATCAAATAAAGTATCATCATTCCTTATTATATTTCATTTTTATTGTGTAATTGTAGGCGTATTTTTATTTCGCCTACGCGGTGTGAACGCGTATTAGATTTGACTACCCCACTGTTAAGGTTTTATTGAAAATTGTTTTGTTTTGAAAGAAGTCGCAAACAATTCTTTTTAGGAAGAATCATAAACCTAATTGGATATAGGAAAATCATAGGACAAATTATCCAATGTAGATTTCCCCGTCATGACTCCATAGATGGTCAAAGTGAACCAATGATTGAGTTCGGGGGTGAGGGTACAAATATGATCAGGAACCATATTGCCCATTGCTGGCCTTTACTAAATATTGATTAATTACATATTTTATGCCAAAGAATAATCAAATAATGTTTTAAACACCCTAAACATATTTAGTCTAAGTAGATTTAGGAAACACATAAAAGACTAATTTTTAGTGCATGTTATTAGACAATCAATATTACAGGGAACCTAGCATGTTGTTCAAATTAATCTGATTAATATTAGAACAGTTCATTAGGTCTTTGATTAGCCCAAATAACATGTGGGTGATAAAAGCAATAAGCAGGACAATCATATAATATGCATATAATGATCAGGCAGGCATATAATATACAAAGGCATGAATAATAATAAAATAAAAGAAAGTAAGAAAAAGGGTTAGAATATACAGTATAGCGATTTTACATTAAAGATCTACATCAGGAAAGAAAACTGTTAGTAACTTCAATATAAAAATAATTTATTTAAGGACCCTTAGAATTATATCGTGGCTTGGGTCTGTGAGATTGACAACCTTCGGGACGAGCAATCGTGAAGCCTGAAAATCTAAATGTATGAAAGTATGAAGATTGAATGTATTTGTGTTTGAAAGTATGAGTTTTTGAAGGGAAGTTTTGTAGTTCGTAGAGAGGATTCATAAAGTATTTGTCGAGTGTTATGTGAAAAATCTGTCCTTTTAATCTGTACGGAAATCAGGCCTATTTATAGGGAAAACGAAACTGCGCCTCACGCGCTGGCTGCGTCTGACGCAGCTGACGTGGCAAGCGCATGACGCAGCATGACCAGTAAAAAGCGTACACGTGGTACGCGCTTTTAGAAAAGATAAGAAAAAAATTCCGCGTCTCAAGCAGAGAATTGCACTTGACACAGAACTCTACATGAAACAGAAGTCTACGTGGCAGTTCTGGTGCGCTTAGCACAACTTGTGCGCTTGGCGTAGCCTACGTGGAAGTCCACGTGGCAGGACACGTGCGCTCAGCGCAACGCCTTGTTTTTGATAGTTTTTTTTTATATAAACGCGTTTTAAAGATTTTCTTTTATCTTTTAACTCCGGAGATCTGATTTTACGAGATAAAATCTGATTTTGACTTAAAAAATATATCTTTTGAAAATGTTTATTTATTAAAATAAATCAATTAATTATCAATTAATTGGGCTTTTAAAAGAATTGGGCTCAAATACAATTAATTATCATGAATAAATAATTGGGCTTTAAAATAGGACTTTAACACTTTTCGAAATGGTTTTGAATGGCTCTTCAGACTGCTCTGCCCTTGGATCGGACCAATTAAGACCATGGTATGTTTCATCATCGGATCCTTAGATGGGAGACACGATTATGTGTCTACAGAAGCCCCCACTTTGACTGAGGTTCAGGAAACCGATAGTCAAAGTATACGGTGTCGGGACGGAGAACGATTCTAAACGCTCTGCAGTTTAGAACTGATCTATATACGCCGGTCTCTACAAAACAAAGTTATTATGCAGGACAATATCTACTAGCAATCTGATTACCTGCAGAAGAAGATGTTAGTAGACAGGTGCAAACAACTCAGATAAAGCACATAGTGATGCAATAATGCAAACTTAGACTCTCTAAGGATGCATGAGACGCTATGCAAGGATTAAGCTTATGCAAAGCTAAGGGATGACACGTCATGCATGGTCAAGGTTATGCAGGACTATAAGGTATGAAATGCAATGCAAGGTCAGGGTTTCGCAAAGCTGCAATGCAAGGTTAGGATTTTGCAAGGCTAGAAGATGTATAGAATGATAGAATGATAGACTGATTAGAAATGCATAGAGTGATTTTCGAAAATCGTTTTTAGTAAATGATTAGGGTTCGTAAGTAAGGTCTGCGGATTACAACTGTTTGGGAGTTTGATTTGAATTGGAGGAACCACCACACATAGGAAGCCCCATTTTGGGTGAGCTTGCCTTGAATTAGGCATTAGCCTTAATCGAAATGTACTTGATCTGATATTGAAACGTAGTTGATCTGTAATTGAATCGTTGAAAGTTGTCACTGGGGATTCTTCTTTGGGAAGTTGATATAGGAAAAGTTAAGTATCGCCGAAAATCATGGAATTGTCGGAGAGTCCTTCAGGGACAAGGATAGCTTGGATTGAAAAATAAAAGGATTAATTTATGACTCAAATAAATGTAGGTGGGAAAATGCTTTAACGAGGCTAGGTTCAGACTCGAGTCTATGTCGGGATCTAGAAAGAGATTATACTCCTAAATTCTAGAAAGTTAAATCATTAGACCATGACTAATTTTATTGAAGCGGTCGGACCTCGAGATGAGGATTCCTACGTATCCTTGCGGAATCAGACCAATCGTAGTTCTGGATTCGATTTTTTTTTTTACTTGCCCTAACTTTTGCCTAGGCCGCCCTTTCGAGTTTTCAACCTAGCGGGCTTGGACATACCCTGAAAAAGAGGTTATGGTTGATGAAAGGTTGAGAGGTTTAAAGCTTGAAGTTTTGATGAAGGTTTAATTGGTTTGAGGAATGAAGGGTCATGAATCTAGATTAATGGTTAAGGGTTTTGATGGATTGGAGGATTTGAATGAGGAGTAGAACTTGTTTGCAAGCCCCCTAGCTTGACTTTTATTTCTTTGCCTTTGGCTCTTTTTTTTATTTATTTGTCATGTGCGTTTCTTTTGCTTTTGCTTTTGCTTTTTTTTTCGCACTTTGAATTTCTTCACTTTTTTTTGTTTTTTATTTGCCTGGCATTGATTTTTTTTGTATGTAGTAAAGCTTGCACACAAGTTTGGTTTAGGGTAGTGGAAGGCTTGAAGGATATTTTGTGGAGTTCTGATTTTGAAGGGAGATTTATGGATGATGGAGGGATTTTGGATAACTCCTGATCCAAAGTATGTCCATTTTATTTTTCTATATTACTTTTTTTATTTTTTTTCAGATCTCTTTTTATTATTAGTCAGGTTCATTAGGTGATTTAAGTTTCATCATTGGATTAGAAGCATAAATAAAATGATGGAAGGCCAATGAAAATGAAATTCTTTTATTAATCAGAAATAAACTGAACAAGGCTTATTAGAAATAAAAACCTAAATGACATGGACTCGACAAGAAGGGAAATGAAGGAGCTAGGGGAGGGACTCTCCGACTCAACCTAGAAAACTAGCGTTAAATGACTAAGCCTCGGTATTGTTCAGGTGTTGCCCAAGGGGTTGCTGCTATTGCTGACTTTTGCTACAGGTGGAATTGGCAATCTACCGTCTTCAACCATATCCTGCAGATGATGCTTCAAAGTCCAGCATTGTGATGTCAGATGCCCATTCTCTTGATGGTACTTGCAGTAGGAGTTAGGATTCCATCTACTGGATCTCTTCTCCAGAGGAGGGTCCGGAGTAGGTCCGGAGTAGTGAAGGCTTCTTCTAGAGACATGCCCAAAGGAGAGAACGTCCTTTGATGTCCTTGATAACCTCTCTTGTCAGTAGTTAGGGCGTTTATGTCAATGCTTTTAGAGGTAGAAGGGTTATTATTACTCTTCTTGAAAGAGTTGTTGTTGTTAGAACCCTTGTTTTTGTTAGCCTATACCTCTTCTTCAATCAGCAGGCCTACCTTATAGAGCTTCGTGAAAGACTCTATGGGTTGGAATTTAATATGGTCCCCATACTTGGGCTGCAGGTTACGAATCACCAATCGGACTTGATCCTCTTGGGATGGCTTGTTAGTCATTTGCGCAGCCTTTTCCCTCCATCTGCTAAGGAAGGTGACGAACTCTTCGTTGGAGTTTTGTTTAGTTAACTCCAACTCACGAAGGCCAATGGGAAGCTGAGTATAGTATATGTATTGTTTATGGAACTCTTCTCTAATGTAGTCCCAGTCATTCAGCTTGGCCTTATTTAGTGACCTGAACCACTTGGATGGATGTGCATCCAAGGTTAAAGGAAAGACATAAGCAAACAGGTCCTTGCTCATGCGCTTGAGAGCCACAGAGATGGAAAATGCTCTCAAGTGGTCATCTTGGTCTTCGACCCCCTTGAATTTTGGGAGGTCACCCAATGTTACCTTTTTAGGGAGCTTGTCCCTCAGTTCAGGATCAATGATGTCATGGCCATGAGCCTGACCCTCGAGCGCAGGAATTGACTGGATCAATTGCTCGAGTTTTTCAAACCTCAAATCTGTGTTGGTCTTGATTGGTGATGGAGTGTCTCCTTGCTCGTCCTCTTCAGTTAGCTTCTCCCTCAGTGCCTTAATGGCACTGAGCTGTTCATTAGTGTCCCCCATTTCAGATGATGCTTCAGAAGAGTCAGAGGATTCGTCTGAAAATGTGAGGATGCGTTTGACGAGTCTAGGAGTAGGTCGACCTTGTTGCCTCTCTGTCGGACGTTCCCAAGTTATAATCTCGCGACCTGTCCTGAACAGAAATCGAATGGATCCTCGTAAAATTATAGAAATGATGCTTTCGAAATGAGAAACGGAAATGAGGGATGGAGAAATGGAGATGAGAAATGAAGATGAAACACTAGTGGAAAAAACCTTAGGGCTCGTTCTGTATCATTGTGGTTTTCAGTTTTTTGGTTTTTTGTATTTAAAAGCCATATAATATATGTCTTACAATGGATAAAAAATTAATCAAACTTATTACACACATGATGATTTTGAAAACTGACAACTCAAAAATGAAAACCACTTTTTCTGGTTTCCTGATTTTTGTTTTTAGTTTTCAAAAAAACTGAAAACTAAAAACAAAAAACGATAACGAACGAGCCCTTATATGTCACGCGCGGTTTTTGAAAAATCGCATCCGAAAAAGCAACCAAAAAATAATAGGGAAAGTTGGCAAAAAAATCTGATGCGGTCCTCAAAAAACGCATCAGATTAAAAAAACCGCAGCGGTTTTTAAAAAATCTGATACGGTTCTTGGACCGCATCAGAAAATCTGTCCATGAAGTGATGAAACAGCCCAATATTCGCGGCCCAAATCTCATATATCACTTGCTTAAACCTAACCCATCTCATTTCTAACCTAAATTCCTTATCTCATTTCTCTCTCTTCACTCCACGCCCCCACGTCTCCCTCCTCCCTCCTTCTTCCTCCCTCCTCGCTCCCTCCTCTGAAACGACGAATATCTAAACCCTCCTCCGTCCTCTGAAACGACGAATATCACTTACTTTTTTCGCATTTCTCTCTCGGAAAATTCGCCGGACTTCGTTCGTGTTCGTTGTTCATCGAAAGCTTGCCGATTTCGTTCGTTGTTCGTCGAAAACTCTCGGTTTTGTCATCTCTTAAGCTTCGAAAACTCGCCGTCTCTTAAGCTTCGTCGCCGCGCACGAAATCACTATTCTCTTCATCATCGTCATTCATTTTCGTTGTTTATCGAAAGCAATAACTGCTTTGTCATCTCTCTCTTCGCATCAATTGTAATTTCGTTGGTAAATAGGTTTTTTTTTACGATTTTTTCACCAGGTACCCCTGAGGTTTCACGAAATGCACCAGGTACCCTCGTTGTTTCAAAAATGCACCAGATACCCTTGTCATTTGCATAAAATGCACCAAATACCCTTAATGAATAACGGTGTTAAGTTTCCGTTAGCTTTTAGGGTTAATTAACCCTCTAACCCTAATTAAACCCTAATTAGCCCTAATTAAACCCTAATTAGCTTCAAACCCTAACCTAACCTTAACCCCTAACTTCAAACCCTAACCCCACCACCACCACTCAACCAAAGACCACCCAACCACCACCACCACCTCCCCCTCCCCCTCCCCTCCACCACCCCCACCCCCCGCAACCCCATCCCCCGTCGATTTCCCCACCCCCACCCCCATCATCCCCAAAGAACCCCCTCCCTCACCCCCCACCCCACCCCTCCCGCAGCCCCCCTCCCTCCCCCTCACCCCCTCGCAGCCCCACCGTCGACCTCCTCCCGAGCCCCCCTCCCTCTCCTCACCCCTCGCAGCCCACCGTCGACCCTCCCGAGCCCCTCCTCCCTCCCTCACCCCCGCAGCCTCTACCCTCGACCCTCCCGCAGTCCCTGTCCCCTCCCTCACCCCTTCCGTAGCCCACCGTTGACCTCTCCTGCAGCGCTCCTCCCCCACCCCTCGAATCCCCCACCTCCACCCCCCCCCTCGCCGAATTCCCGCCCCCATTCCCTTCTCTCGCTTTGAAAACCAATTCGAAAACTTCGAAAACTTCTCCGAGGGGAAGGGCGAGGGGGGAGGGGTTCTACGTGGGTGCGGGAGGGGCTGCGGGGTGCGGGGATGGGGTGCGTGGGGGGGGGAGGGGCTGCGGGGCGGGGGGAGGGCTGCGTGGGTGCGGGAGTGGCGGAGTGCGGGAGGGGGGGCTGCGTGGGTGGGGGGAGGGGCCGCAGGTGGGGGAGGGCGGCTAGGGGGTGGGGGTGGGCTGCTAGGGTGGTGGGAGATGAGGGGGGGCTGCTGGGTTGGTGGGGGAGGGTTAGGGGTTAGGGGTTTAGGGTTAGGGTTAGGGTTTAGGAAGTTAGGGGTTAGGGTTAGGCTTAAAGATGGCAAAATGGTAAATAAAGCTAACGAAAACTTGACGCCGTTAATCATTAAGGGTGTCTGGTGCATTTTATGTAAATCACAAGGGCATTTGGTGCATTTTCGAAACAACGAGGGTACCTGGTGCATTTCGTGAAACCTCAGGGGTACCTGGTGAAAAAACCGTTTTTTTTTATTTAGGATTTCGTGTATTATTATTAGTTTATAATTAGTTTTTTTGAATTTATTATATATTTTATAAATCTAGGGTTTTAGTTTTGTATTTTAGTTTTCAATTTTGTTTCTTTCTCTTTTAGATTATGTTTATATGTTATATATATTTTTGTAAGTTTTTATTTTTTTTACAAGTTTGTTAGATTTTTGTATTTTTTGTACACAATTTCATTTTTTAATTTGATGTATAATTTTTTTTTTCTGTATTTTGTATATATATGTAAAATTATTGATTATATTTTATATGAAAAATTGTTGTGAAATTGTTGTCTGTTGTTAGTAGTAAAATGCCATTGTTGACTTTCTTTTGGCATTGCTTCATGCTTGTTGTGAAAACCTGATGTGCGCGCCACTTTTTTTTTTTTTTCAACACCCACAATCTGATGCGGTTATTGTGGAAAACCGCATCAGATTCTCACTATACTGATGCGGTTTTTAATCGCATCACTTTTTTTTGGTGAGCTGCTGCAGGCCCATCTGATGCGGACCAAAACCGTATCAGTAAGCCTGGTTTTGACCGCATCAGATGGGCTTTTTTCCACTAGTGAAAGTGGAAATGGGGATGAAAAAATGGAAGGTGAAAAGGAAACGGGAAATGATTAAAGATGGGTGTGATTATGGTTATGATGGTGACATGGGCCTAACTATATGCAGATGCAAATGACTGGACTGGACTGGATTGGACTATGCAAGCAAACTGGACTAGATTTTGCAAGTAGACTAGACTCAAAAGGATTGTCTACGCTAGCTTCGCTAGGCTTAGGAAGGAATTGGCTTCGCCAGACTTGATGATTTTGGATTGCTATAGATGTAAGATAGGAGTAGCTTCGCTAAACTCGAAGGGTGCCTTTAAGGTCTTAGGGGTGACTAGCTTTACTAAATCAATGGGTGCCGTTATGGTCTTACGGGTGACTAGCTTTACTAAATCAATGGGTGCCGTTATGGTCTTACGGGTGACTAGCTTAGCTAGGTCAAAGGGGTGTCGTTATGGTCTTTAAGGGATGACTAGCTTAGCTAGGTCAAAGGGGTGCCGTTATGGTCTTATAGGATGACTAGCTTAGCTAGGTCAAAGGAGTGCCTTTATGGTCTTACAGGGATGACTAGCTTAGCTAGGTCAAAGGGGTGCCTTTATGGTCTCACATGGATGGCTAGCTTAGCTCGGTCAAAGGGGGTGTCGTTATGGTCTTACAGGGATGACTAGCCTAGCTAAGTCAAAAGGGGTGTCGTTATGGTCTTACAGGGATGCTAGCTTCGCTAGACTTAATGGTTTGGATTTCGTCCTATTTGGATTTGGAATTGGACTAGATTGACTTTGGAAATGAGTTGGGCCTTATGTGGACCTAATTCTGGACTTAGTCTTATATTGGTTTGAAGTTAGACTTGAAAATGCACATGGGCTTGACATTGGATTGGAATAGAGTTGGATTAGACTTGGACTGGGCTTGACATAGATTAGGGTTCACATAAAGATGCAAATGGGCCAAGATTTTGACAGGAGCTAGACTTATGTGGGCCTAAGATGGACTCTACTGCTAGCAGGCCTAATATGAATGCATGGACTCGAATTAGATGGACCCTATATGAATGCAAAATGGACTTTAATGCATATGGGCCTAAAATGAATGCAAGTGAATTGGGTCGATTGGATTGAATTGGATTGAAGGTGTTTGGAATGGGCTTAGAAATTTCGAAATTCATTTTTGAAAGGAACCCCTTATTTTATCTTTTGTTAGGAAAAGATGATGGATTGATTTGAATTTTTTTTTTTTTTTGAAATGTCGTGATATGATGATGATTATTAAATGCTTTTTGAAAAAAGTAAAATAGAAGAGGGTGTAGGATTGATTTTGAAAAATGTAAGTTTTTGAAATTGATTGAATATGGTAAGGTAGAATTGATAGGAAAGATTAGTTGAACAACAGGGAGAAAATGGGAAGAGGTAGACATGCATGACAACTCTAACTCTACAATGACCCTTCAGATGCATTTTTTTTTAGGACAGACTCGACCTTGCATGAAAAGACTGATCCTTTTTTTTTGTTTGAATATTATACTGATGCAAACTTGTTATCTTAGACTCGAACAAAGGTCAAAAGACCAATAAGCATGGGACGAATAGGCTGCGTTATACGCCACTGGTGCGTGCGGCGCACAGCCTATGCGTCTGGCGCATGTGCATTGCGTCAGGCGCAACTTAATGCGTTTGGCGCAATGCTCTGCGGCACGCGTATTGATAAATTGATTTGGGCGAAAACGACGATTTATTTTAGACGCGATTTGCAATAATTTCGGGCGTAAAGCATATTAGCAGGCAAAAATTGCAATCACGCATAAATGTCAGGTAACATGGATGCAAAAGTTCTCAACCTAAAGTCCAATTCTACATTCAACTATTGGTCAGGTTTAGGTTAAGGCTGAAAAGGTCCATGACTAAGAGATTGATCCCACGCTTCGTACCCCTGCTTAAAGAGGTGGCCACGTGTAAGACGCACTCTAGTCTCAAGTCAGGAACAAGAGAACAATGCCATGGTTGGGAGGTTTGCTTATGACTAAGATCCAACATTATCGCTCCAGAAGCTTTTTGGAAGGACAAAGAGTAAACCCCCCGGGGGTGACCTCACACATAGAACATGTGCTAATGAGGCAAGGTAGATTGTCCTTATGGTGGCTGAACAATAGCCATGCATATCCAAAACTGTATATTATTCAAAGGCATAAAAATAAGAATGAATCGTATTTTTCAAGTTTCACCCACTCATTTAAAAAATTAATTTTTTTAAAATCCTCCCCAGTAGAGTTGCCAAATTGTAGGCGTGTTTTTATTTCGCCTATGCGGTGTGAGCGCTTATTAGATTTGACTACCCCACTGTTAAGGTTTTATTGAAAATTGTTTTGTATTGAAAGAAGTCGCCAACAATTCTTTTTAGGAAGAATCATAAACCTAATTGGATATAGGAAAATCATAGGGGCAAATTATCCAATGTAGATTTCCCCGTCATGACTCCATAGATGGTCAAAGTGAACCAAAGATTGAGTTCGGGGGTGTGGGTACAAATATGATCAGGAACCATATTGCCCATTGCTGGCCTTTACTAAATATCGATTCATTACAGATTTTATGCCAAAGAATAATCAAATAATGTTTTAAACACTCTAAAAATATTTAGTCTAAGTAGGTTCAGGAAACACATAAAAGACTAATTTTTAGTGACATGTTATTAGGCAATCAATATTACAGGGAACCTAGCAGGTTGTTCAAATTAATCTGATTAATATTAGAACAGTTCTTTAGGTCTTTGATTAGCAAAAATAACATGTGGGTGATAAAAGCAATAAGCAGGACAATCATATAATATGCATATAATGATCAGGCAGGCATATAATATACAAAGGCATGAATAATAATAAAATAAAAGAAAGTATAGAAAAAGGGTTAGAATATACAATATAGCGATTTTACATTAAAGATCTACATCAGGAAAGAAAACTGTTAGTAACTTCAATATAAAAAATGATTTATTTAAGGACCCCCAGAATTATACCGTGGCTTGGGTCTGTGAGATTGACAACCTTCGGGACGAGCAATCGTGAAGCCTGAAAATCTGAATGGATGAAAGTATGTAGATTGAATGTATTTGTGTTTGAAAGTATGAGTTTTTGAAGGGAAGTTTTGTAGTTCGTAGAGAGGATTCATAAAGTATTCGTCGAGTGTTATGTGAAAAATCCGTCCTTTTAATCTATACGGAAATCAGGCCTATTTATAGGGAAAACAGAACTGTGGCTCACGCGATGGCTGCGTCTGACGCAGCTGACGTGGCAAGCGCATGACGCGGCATGACCAGTAAAAAGCGTACACGTGGTACGCGCTTTTAGAAAAGATAAGAAAGAAATTCTGCTTCTCAAGCAGAGAATTGCGCTTGACGGAGGACTCTACATGAAACAGAAGTCTACGTGGCAATTCTGGAACGCTTAGCACAACTTGTGCGCTTGGCGCAGCCTACGTGGAAGTCCACGTGGCAGGACACGTGCGCTCAGCACAGTCAGCTGCGCTCAGCACAGTCAATTGCGCTCAGCGCAACGCCTTGTTTTTGATAGTTTTTTTGATATAAACACGTTTTAAAGATTTTCTTTTATCTTTTAACTCCGAAAATCTGATTTTACGGGATAAAATCTGATTTTGACTTAAAAATATATCTTTTGAAAATATTTATTTATTAAAATAAATCAATTAATTATCAATTAATTGGGCTTTTCAAAGAATTGGGCTCAAATACAATTAATTATAATGAATAATTAATTGGGCTTTAGAATAGGACTTTAACACTTTTCGAAATGGTTTTGAATGGCGCTTCAGACTGCTCTGCCCTTGGATCGGACCAATTAAGACCACGGTATGTTTCACCATCGGATCCTTAAATGGGGAGACAAGATTATGTGTCTACAGTAATTCACTTATTTTAGGTTCAACCTAATAATGACTTTATTTTGTTTCATTTTTATTGGCACATGATATGGATATATGAATATGTATTGTCATTCATCATGGAGGAAAGTGGGTTAATAATCCAAAATTAAGTTAGTTAGGGGGTGATGTGAAGTTGGTCAATGACCTTCCTAGTGATTTGAGCCCAAGTTACCTTAGGATATTGATGAATTCATTAGTTTATAGTAACATAATTAAGATACACTATTGTGACCCTTTGAAAGGCATTCAACAAGGAATTATATTCTTTGCTTATGATGACACTACATTTGGGATGTTCATTAATCTACTAGGGGTTTATAGGATGCTAGATGTGTTTACAGAACATGATGAAGAATTTATTGAAGATCTCACTATTGAACAACATGATGCCCTTGTTGAAGAACTACTGAAGAACCTGAGTTTATTGAAGATCTCACTACTAAACAACCTGAGTTCATTGAAGATCTTACTGTTCAGAGTCATGTAGTTTAGGACAGTGGCAGAGTAAGTGGTAGTAATGTGACAATTGAAATTGATTATGATGAGGAGGGTTATGACCATGAAGATGATGAAGTTAGAGAAGCAAGAATGATGATACAACAAGAGAAAAAGAAAGAGAAATCATTTGAGGATGAAATTGAATCACTTAGAAGGCTATCTGAGAGGAAGGGAAATGATATTGAAGCAGGAGGCTCTAATTATGAGGGTGAATCTTCTAAATTTAAGAGCCCTCCAAATTAAGAGGATGAAGCTGATTGTGGTTACCTCTTACCACAACCATGTCCAAAGAAAAAGCAGAAGGTGAGGAAGACAATTGTTACCTTAGATGGTGGGTTGCTTAAACAAGATTGTCCATTCTACTTAGGTCAAGAGTTTGAGAATGCAGTAACTAACTATTGCTTGTCTGTTGGAAGGGATATATACTTCACAAGGAATGATGCCAAGAAGCTTGGAGCCAGATGTAAAGTAGAGAAGTGTTGTTACTATGTGTATACCTCACTTGTGAGAGGAAAAGGACACTTAATTGTCAAGACCCTTGTTCCTCAGCACAACTATGGAGGTTACCAGTAGTAAAGAAGATCAAGGCAGCTTGGATTGCAAAGATATACCACCACAAGTTCAATATCAACCCTTACATCAAATGCCAAGAGATAGTGGACACTTTGTGGGCAGAAAAAGGAGTTAAGGCATCATTATGGCTTGCACTGAAAGCTAGAAGAAAATCACAAGGACTTATACTTGGTGAATATAAGGAGTAGTATGGTTTGCTAAATAGATATGCTGAAGAGATTAAAAGGACAAATCCAATGAACACTATCAAGTTCCAACTGAACAATGGTGTTTTTGAGAGCTTGTATGTTTGCTTTAATGCAATCAAGAAGAGGTTTTTGGCTGGATGCATGCCCTTTTTTTTTTGGTATTGATGGATGTTTTCTGAAAGGTCCCTTTGGTGGTCAACTTCTTGTAGCAGTTAGTAGGGATGGAAACAACCAAATGTTTCCTACTGCTTGGCCTTGTGTTAAAGTTGAAGACATTGAGACTTGGAGCTGGTTCTTACAGTTGCTGGCGGATGACCCTGGAACAAGTGATGGTCATGGTAACACAATCATGTCTGGTTAGCAAAAAGGCTTGCTCAAAGTTGTTTCTCTAAATGGCCTAAAGCAGACACTAGATGTTGTGCTAGACATGCGTACTGTAATTTCAGACAAGTGTTTGGTGGTGGAGTGCAATACAAAAGAGGTTTCTGGAAGATTGCATAAAGCACCACAGAAGCTGAGTATGAGTCCAACATGGAACCCTTTGCTAACGTTCTAAAGCAGCTGCATCATATTTGAAGAAGAGAAACTACAAAAAATGGGAGAGGCCCTTTTTTACTACAACTTCTCATTGTTGATTGCATTGACAATAACATGATAGGGTGTTCAATGCCTATATCTTATCATCAAGGCACAAACAAATCATAAAAATGCTTGAAGACATTAGGGAAAGGTTAATGGAGAGGCTACACAAAAAAGGGACTTCATTGCAAAGAAAGAAGTTGACATATGCCCAAGGTTAAAAGCAAAGTTGGAGAAATCAAAGGTTGATGCTAGGGGTTGGCTTGCATTTAGGATGGTCACTTCTCTTATTGGGTCAGATCAGGTTTAGCTCAAACAAGATATGTGGTGAGCTTGCTTGAAAGAACATGTAGCTGCAATGCTTGACAACTAAGTGGAGTGCCATGTAATCATGTAGTTGATGCAATATGGAAAGTTAAGGAACTGTCTGAACACTATTATTTATCACACTACTTCTCAAAGAATACAAATTTAAAGGCATATGAGTTCCCATTAGAGCCACTGAATGGACCTCAACGTTGGCCTCAGTCACCCTATACTCCCATAGTTACACCTCTAGTGAAAAAAATTCACAATAGGCCTACATTCAAAAGAAAGCCATATGTTAGAGAAGTTACTAGTACAAGGTTGACCAAAAAAGGGATTACAATGAGGTGCATCGATTATGAAGAAACAAGACACAACAAGAGAAAGTGTTGTGCACCACTGAAGGCAGATCAACCACCTAAGGCACCTAAGCAACCAAGCAGCATGCACCTAAGCAGAAGAAGCAAAATGCAAGTGTTGCTACATCAACTCAGCAATCCTACCACACTGTCCCTATGCACAACAGGGGTAGTGTTGGTGTTTTCTCATACCCAAATGGATTCCAAAGACAAGCAACCCCAGTAATGTGCTTTTTATGATTATGTAAATTACTATTATGTGCATTTTCATTTATAAATTGAAGATACTAATGTGTTTTGTGAATGCAGATGATGAACTTTAATGAAAGTCAGGTAAGCAACACAATAAACTAAACAAATATCACAACATTTGACTCATTATATAAATTATTCTAAGTCCATTACAAGGTAAGAAACTTCAATTCATTTCCAATATTTGAATTTAAATTATATTTTCATGATAAATGTAACAAAACAAGAATTGCTATTACAACCCTACATTTCTTAAGCTTGAGGTTCATGTCATCCAAATCATCTTCTAGCTGCATCTTCTTTCTAATGAATGCCACCATTTCATTCCTCAAATCTAGATGATGACGATTGTCAATCCATTCAAAGAGTGGTAGCTCCTTCTTGTTCGATAATTTTCACTAATGTAGAACCTCATGAAAGGATTTCTTTACTGTTTTGGAAATTCTTTCTTTGCAAGTTTATCAAACTTGCTGTGGAATTTTAGGTAGTGCATTAAATGAGTTTCTAATCCTATGGTCCTTTTTCTTTTTATTAAAGCCTTTTCACCTTATACTATTAAGGTTTAAATGGAATTTACCATGTACTCCAATGTTTTGAAAACTTTAACATATATTCCCAACGCATAATGAAACTCACCATATATTTTCTAGAACTTATAGATGCTAAACATGCTTACTGAAGTAGTGACATTTATTTCAGGGAAAATTGGCCTCAACACCACAAACTATGGCGTGGGTGCACCCAACGCCACCAACATTGACTAGTAGCCAAAACACCACAAACTATTGGCTTGGGTGCAGGGAGTGTCATAAATGACGCCGAAACAAACTTTGCTTGACACATGTTCAAGTGACTTAAGTTTCGAATCAATGAAAAAATAGGATAAATGAAAGAAAAAGCGGAAAATGCGAAAAAAATTAACACAAAATTCCTGCCGTCGGCAAGAAACGTTAGCTCCATCGTCATTTATAACACTCGCTGCACCCATGCCAATAATTTGGAGTGTTTTGGCTACTAGTCAAAGTTGGTGGTGTCGACCTTTATTTTAATATCTTGTTATCTATACTGCGTGCTTCAGGCTTTGAAAAATCGAATGAATTGCAGGTTGATGGAGATAATTAGTACATACCAATGATACTATTATTGCTTTGGCTAGTGGGCTTTCTGGTGCAGCAAAAATATCTAAATCATGTCTGGATGCTGGATGAGAACTTCCATCACTTTTTATTTGTTTGTGTAATAAATTTAAATTGGTTGTGTATTTGAATTGTCACAAATTATCAAGGTTTGGAACAAGGGAGTATTGGATGTTGTCTGAAGAATTTTATAACTGCTGTGATTTTTTGAATTTTGGATTTGCAGCACAACAATGGTGTTTTTTTTTTTTTTTTTTTTCTAGTTGCAGCAAATGCTTGAAAATTTTGGAGTTTTGGCAAATGAAGTTGTTCCTCTTCCTTTTTTGGGTTTTATAGTTGAACAAAGACAATGTAATCAACTATTGATGGTTCCCAAAGCTTCCAACGACTACTTTTTCATTTTTAATATAGTTTTCTTTTTTTTTAAGTTTAAATGCTCTCAGGTGGGTTAACGTTGGGTTAACTGACCAGAATCTCAACCACAGGTCCCAAACAGTAAAAAAACAAGTTAGCAGGTCTTAAGTGGTGAAAAAGGTGATAGTTTAGGGCTCATTTGTTCGCTTAACTCCCTTTTACCAAGTTGTTTATATGGTGCTATTTGGAGAAATAACAATGTGTACTATGCAGGTAGAAGGGCACTAACATTCTTTCCATTCTTATGTTGTTATAAATAGGTAATTTTATAGGAAATTATATTGTGAGTTGTTGATATAGAGGATCCTAATTAATATATTTAGAGCATATTTCTCAAATATATTTTGTTAAAAACATATACCACTATTTCTAAATTTTGGATAACATATACTTTCTCCGTTTTATCATTGCAATAATAGGTTTGGACACGGTTTTTAAGGAAGTGAGAAGGTGGGTAATTAAGTATAAATGTGCCCTTTAATTTACTAAAGTTGGAGAGAGAAATGAACACTTAACAAAGTAAAAGCATCTCTATAACAATAAATTATGGGTTGGTGAGTAATTAATGATGGTTTTAGTAAGATAAAGTAAGAGTAATAATGTCAACTAAAGTTGCTTTTTATACCAAAAGTGAAATTATTGAATAAATGTAAAAACTACTCAAAGTAATAATTGTTGCAATAGAAAAAAAACGGAAGAAATATAAGTATATATGAGGAAATATCTATACTAATATATTAAAAGGCGTTTCTAAACAAGGAACGGTGCCACGTGGCGCTCCCTCTAAGGGTGTTTTACTCCATGTAATCCACATACAATAAAAAATTAGAGTTGCATCATATAGGGTTTGATCCCGTGACTTTAGGTTTATATAACAAGCTCTTAACCACTAGACCAATCGATACTTAGTGTTATTATCTTAAAGTATAATATTAATAAATGAAAACTTTCCTTACGCAGTGCGATAAATGCACTCAATAACTAGTTAAATGCCGATAATGTGGTGTGAAAATATACTGGTAACTTGTTTTTTATTGCCTAGTTACTTTCGTTGCGTCCAATACAAATGATTGAATGATGAGCATTGGTATTTACTATTTACAGAACCAAAATTTCGACTATTTATTACTAGCATGGTAGAAAATTCTCATACAATATTTAATGCCTAGTAAAAGATTTCAACGTTGTTGTGCTTCAATGCTTCATATGGACATCTATCATCGTCCAATGTACCATAAAAAGTTGTAATTTACAAATTTTGTTTTTAAAAAGGTTGTAAATTACGCAGTGGTCCATTAGAAAATAGTAATCGACAAATTAACCTATAAATAAAGATATTAAACCAAAAAAAAAAAAAAAAAAATTTCCACTCGTTTCAAAGAGGAGCATCAACTTATCGTTTCTCCGGTTTTCCGGTTTTGACACCATCATGATTCATGATTTTCATAGTTGTAGTCAAACTTCAGAAGGGAGTATGTCAAAATTGGATGGCAACCCCTAACTGATTTTGGGATGCAGCTTGTACAACTTGTCGACGGACCACAATAATTGACTCAAGGTTGGATCACATTTTGAGCATATCCTCTAATTTTCACCTTTAACAAGCTAGTAGAAAACTATGGATGTTTGACTACTTTCCTTTAGGATTCCCACAAGAATTAAAAAATTATACATAGTGTGGCCTTATCCATTCCTCAAGAAAAAAAGTAGCCTTATCCCAATTTTAGGTTTTTTTTTGCTCCTTTTAGAATAACTACCTAGTATTTTATCGCGAGTGATGTATCGGATCAGTTATAATAAATAAATATATTATTATTCTTAAATTCCATAATTTATTTTGCCACTTTTTGTATTTTTTGTCCATTAAGAGATTGCAAAATTTTACGTCATGACGTGATAAGTAAAAAAAATTTGAAAGATTTAAGTTTGAAAATGATAGCTTAAAATGAATTATGGTAAGAGAATATGACATTTATAGTCTCTTGTTAGTTATGTAATAAGAGTGTTAGAGATGTATATACTTGTTTAAGTCTTTTTAGTCAAATATTATAAGACTTTATCATATTTTATTTCAAATATTAGACAATAAAGTCATAGTGTATTGATGGCTAAACTCTTATTTTTCATTTCATAGGTCACGTGTAAGAGACCTTGCCATTACACAATTTTTATCTATTGAGTACACATGACATAAAGCATTTGCATTAGAAGTTCGAGGAGAGTGCCACGTGGCACATAGACTTTCTCAGGCACGACTTTTAATATATTTGTATAGATTTGCTAGATAAATTAGTGTGTGTTCTATTCACCTTATTTTTGCTGAATATCTGAAATTATATAAACTTATTGAAATTATCTTATAAAGTATTCGAGCTTATTTGAACTTATTAAATTTAATAGGACTTACTAAAAATCAATGGAATTTTATCTAAACTTATGAGAGTTGAAACTTATATTTTTAGCTATATTAATGTTTGGAAAAAACTGGTTGTTGGATTAATCAAGATCGAAAAATGAAATATCTCTACGCACAAAAGTAACCCTAAAGCTGACGCTACCTCAAGAACCAATTTCTTCCTAAACACTACCTTAATTTTTTTGGGGCCCCACTGGGATTCTAGGAACCCCTTGGTAAGAAGAAGATTTACCTAAAAATATTCTATCTTATTGAGCACTTAAACACTATATTATAGTAAAGCCAATCCCAAACACACACACACAAATGATTGCAACACAAATACTATATTGTGAACTTGTGATCTAGACACTAAACATCAATTGCCCCACCCCCTAATTTTTATCCTTGACGAGATATTAATTAAAAAAGACATCTCTGAAATAAGAATATCAATAGTCAATGCTCCAAACATATCAAAATATTAAATAATAAAGAAATTGTTGGCCATCAAAAAGAAGATTTAAAATATTGTCGTTCCACTAAGCCATTATTGAGATCTAGGAGGGGACTACGTGTGGGACATGAGTCACAATTCACATGGACATGTTAATTGACCATACTTAAACTTAGGACTTCTATATATGCAAATTGCAAGCTGCTGTCCTCTTACAAGTTACAATAACCCAAAAATGGCAAAAATGTTTCCTTTCTCCACATATTTCTTACCACTTCTCTCTATCCTCTTCTTAATATCTTCTTCTCAAGCAAATGTTCCTCCCTCTTCCACATTCAAGCTTGTCAACCAAGGTGACTTTGGTGATTACATTGTTGAATATGATGGTAATTATCGTGCTCTACACGTATTTAACAGCCCTTTTCAACTATGTTTTTATAACACTACCCCAAATTCTTACACCCTTGCTCTACGTATGGGTTTGGTTCGGTCCGAATCGCTTTTTCGATGGGTTTGGGAAGCGAATCGGGACAACCCGGTTCCAGAGAATGCCACTTTTAGTCTTGGGACAGATGGCAACCTTGTATTGGCTGATGCTGATGGGCGGATCGCTTGGCAAACCAATACAACCAACAAAGGTGTTGTAGGATTCAAGTTACTACCTAATGGTAACATGGTACTTCATGATGCCAAGGGTACCTTTATATGGCAAAGTTTTGATTATCCGACTGATACCCTCTTGGTGGGCCAGTCTCTTCGACTTGGTGGGCCTACGAAGCTCGTGAGTCGGGTCTCAGCCCAACTTAACTCCAATGGGCCTTACACCTTTGTGATGGAACCAAGAGTACTAACAATGTACTATAAAAGCCCAAATAGCCCAAAGCCACTCTTGTACTTTAGTATGCTAGATCTTTCCAAGAGCTCTCTCAAAGAAGTAACTTTTAGTTGCTCCCCTGAAAATGATGATAATTATGCTTATGACATAACATTTGCATACCAAAGTATAGATGGATCAATAGGAGGAAACGCTGAAATCGCTAGGCCGAAGTACAATAGCACTTTGTCCATACTAAGGCTTGGAATCGACGGCAATCTAAGGGTATTTACTTACTCAGATAAGGTAGATTGGGCTGCTTGGGAAGCTACATTTACTCTGTTTGCTAGAAACTCGCCCTACGGGTTATGGGACACCGAGTGCCAATTGCCGGAAAGGTGTGGAAAATTCGGGTTATGTGATGAGGATAGCCAATGTGTGGCATGCCCTACACCCAAAGGGTTACTAGGGTGGAGCAACAAGTGTGAGCAACCAAAGCCAAGTTGTGGTAGTAAAACAAGCTACTATAAGCTTCAAGGAGTTGATCATTTTTGGAGCAAGTACACTAAAGGTTATGGTCCTATGACAATACATTCTTGTGGGTTGAAATGTACAAAAGATTGCAAGTGTTTGGGATATTTCTACCATCAAGAAACTTCAAGGTGTTGGATTACTTATGATATTAAGACCATCACTAAAGTGTCCAATATCAAGCATGTCGGGTACATCAAAGTTTAAGCAAATAAAGGAGTATGTTTAGAAAAATAATTTGTTGTGTATCAATTATCGTATTCAATGTAATCATGTGACCGCAATGAGTCAACAAAAATGAAGAAAAGACGCTGGATGCATCATTAATATATATTGTCCTACCTCCATGTTCTAATATTTTGCTGTATTGTAATCTCGTAGTTCGTATTCTAATCTCTAATACTTGCGATAAAGTGGAAGGTTAGATATTGTAGCCTTGTAGGAGAGGTTGCGTGGTGAGAAAAGAGATGATAAATGTGCACATGATGAGGATGTGTATGAAAGAAATGATGTAGGAATTGAATAAGGCAAATTTCAAAAATAGAACTCTGTGAAAATTAGACATGTACTAGATTTGATATCTCATCTATATTTGTTATTTACTTATCTTGGTATGAATAAGTACCTCATTAGATCAACAACTCTTACAAGTCTACCAGCCCACTTATCAAGTCAGGCCCTTTGGGAGAGGGACAAGGAAATCCTTACAACAAACAACTAAATTGGTACAAAAAGGGTTATTGTCACTGTGGTATTAGAAGCATAAAATAGTCTAGTAGTCAAATGTACCTAACTATGTGTTTCTCGTCGTGTATGTAAATAGTGGAAAAGTCATTCTAAGGTATGTGAATAATGTAAAAGTCAAAGTGAAATAAAAAAAAAAGGAAGTATGCACATAGCAATCAAAAACTAAATGAAAGAAAATGAAAAGGATCTCGAGCCCACACGAATGTATGAATTTGCCATCGAAGATCGTCTTTGAGCGCACCTGTGAATTTGTGTGAATGATCTAGCCACCTTTCCAGAACTCCAAAAGTATTTAATCTATATTTCTTCATGTCACAAACAGTTGTACTCAAAATTGTGATAAAGTGTTGAGGATAACTACGTTATCCTAGTTGATAGAATATCATATATGATATTATTATGATAATAGAAGTATAGTATTAACAAACCTTACTAAAAACTAGTTGTACAATAGATGAATTATATCTCCTAACTCTATCTTATTAACTTAAATCATATCTCCTAATACTAGAATTGTATTATCATAATAATATCATATATGATATTCTATCAACTAGGATAACTACGTTAGCCTCAACATAAAGTAACTAAGTGCTAGTCCTGTGTCGTATTTAATGGTTCCATTTCTCTCATGAAGATCCTAGTTGGGAGCTTGCATCTCAGATTGACGTTTAGTTCCCCACATAGTGTAAGTGTTCGGTGGAAAAGATCATGGTGGCAAAGCACTTGACAAAAAAAAAAAAAAAAAAAAAGGAAGAAATTAAGTTACAAATCCTCACAAAAATTTGACCAGAGAAACACTTGCCATATATCTACATAATCAAGTAAAAACTTGATTTTTCTTCCTTGTATTACTGTTCCTAACTTTTCACTATTAACACCTTATATGAAAAAGCTATGTAATTTTCTTTCAAATCAATGGCTACCCAGTGATATGAAAAACAAGAATAATGGACTAGAAGCTCAATTTAGTTCGCCACATTTCTGCAATAACCTTTCTCGGTGCTGGATCATCAAGTCCTCTATCGCGCTGACCAGAAGTGAAATAAAACCAACCATCCCAGAGTCCAACTAAAGTTGTTTTGACACGGTAGGGAAGTTTTCCTATCACTGACCATTTCTGGTTACACCGGAGAATGAAAGACTGTCAAAACTTGCAAAAATGCTAGTACAAAGAGACCATTTCTTACTTAATGATGTTGAATTTTCTTTGTTGAAAGAGTAGGCAAGAACTGTTACCTGTGTGTCTAAATCAAACCGGAATATCTCCGCATTTAGGATCATCTTTTTTGTGATAGGATGCTGGTCAGTTGTGCCTCCCGCGATTATAATAGAATGGTTAACTATAGTCCACGCGAACTCTATATGGGAATTCGGCTTAGGCATAGGAGGCAAGTTTTTCCACTTCATCTCATCATCCAGCATAAGAACATCAGCATATACTACCTAGAATAGGAACATAATTCATGTAAATTAAATCCCTATATCATCATCAGAGCATAACCAAGTCATGAAGTACCATAACCACAGCAATAGCAGGCTCACAACAGTAGGGTCAGGCTTAATAAGATGTGTGGTACTCTACCAATCAGAACATACATATCGACATGCAGCTGACATAATTTCATATTCACTTCACTCAGAAATTGTGTGCTTGACATGAATTACCATATAGAACAAATCTTAGCAGCTTGTTCCTCGGTATGAAAAAGCCTTTAACATTTTGAAAATCCATCATTTGTCCCCAAGATTAAATATATAATCCCTAGAACAGTTGCTGGTTCCTACATAGAGTAACAAGACCTTCAAACATCTTATATTAGTGTCACAACTTACTGTTAGTTTATTATTGTGACATGCCTGATTTATTCTTAACAAGAGATATCCACAGCTATGTTACTCGAATTCCTAATTTTATCTCAAGTTCCCGTGTTGGGTCCTTGATACTCCTACATGGATGTTGACTCTTTGACACTTCATTTTGGGCCAAAACCATGAATTATTTTCAAAAGAGCCAAGTTGAGCACTTAAACATGACCCATGTTCAACATGATTATGCGTGTCCAAGTAACACCAGAGAATGGGAGGAGATGGCTTATAGAAGTATTAAATACTGCTTTAGATGATAGCAGTCCGAACACATTAACAGTTAAATCATGTATGCAGAAAATAATGTCAAACTCAAACATCACTGCCAAGTGCCAATCCTCAAGTTGGGATGCAACCATCACATTAGCAACTATCTTTCTCTAACTATTTCAATAAAAGTAAGCACAAACAGCTACATCCGGAGTGTAAATACAAAGTTTAAGTACTTCCAAAAGATTACAACAGATAGAACTCGAGCAGCCTATAGATGGTTAGTGCAACACAATGCAGAGATGGCACATATATTTTTGAGAGGCTTACTCAGCTTAAATATCACGGAAGCACAAAAACTTGAACCTGAAATAAAGAACTCAAAAAACATCATGTTCTATAATAGGTATATTAATGTCAACTTACGTCATGCCTACGGGAGCACTTGAATATAGGAGACCCAGGTTTGGCCATGAAATCCCCTTCTTGGCCACCAATAACCATTAGTTTGTCATCAACCACAACACATGCCCTGATAAAGGGAAATAGAAAATTTACTTGTGCTAATCATTAAAGGAATGAAAAAGTAAGGCATAACACCTATATAAGACAAATCCATAGCAAAAATTTATCCTATCTGACAAAATTTTCAATTTCTCTTGCCTAAAAAAAATAGGGGTATCTTGTGCAATATAAGATGAATTCATAATAGCTATAAGTCTAGAACAGAACACCTATATCTGCATTTCAGTTTTCAAGAAGCAGAGCAAATAATAAAAGGTTAAGGAGCTGATTTGGTGTTACTATTTTCAGTAGAAGAGACACTACTTTTCTTGATCATCTCAAAAAATGAAGTCTGACAAGGACATGAGTCAAAACACCTGTGTGGTCCGCCACGAGGAATAGGTATTTCAGAATGCCATTCCGTCTCCAATGGTTTGCCATCCTTCACTGCCAGACTCCAGTGATCTAATTCTGGTGTATATCGGTTTTGCCCACTGCCTCCCATGACATGCAGCCTTCCTCTCCAAAGTTGAGTTGCTGGTGCATACCTAAAATAGAGCATAAATTTCTAGAAAGTTATTCTAATTGCAAAACAAGTGTGACCTATGTCACTAAGAGTCTCGTGCTCAACTCAGAGACCTGTACAAATCTAAGGGTCTTAGTCAGCTAATTGTGAAGATCATTGATGTATTTGGCTCGAAATCAAGTGTCAAAGTGTTCTATCCGTGTCAAAGTTTCGAGGATCCTGCAAGGGTACTTCAAGTGCAATGAAGAGTCCAAGTATCATAGTTACCATACATCAGATAAAGTGTCCTTATTCCTCAGAAACACAAACTTCAATTCAGAGTAAAATAGGACAAAGTGATGCCTTCAAAAATTGTGTTCACTTAAAACACAACTCAGTTGCAAACCATAGTTTCTCTAACCTAGATCCGTGGTGGGGGGTTTGGTTTCTCTCAATTCTTATCCACAAAATTTAACAGAATGCAATTTGGTTGGCAAGAAAAACCAAACTTGACCACATATTCTTTACAAAGCATCTCAGGAGTTTATAGCCTATAGGAAAGAACACCAGTCCACATTATAATGAGCAGTAACTGAACAATAACATAAAAGTTACCTAGGGACAGGCAGAGGAGGGAGGTCCTTCCATTGCTTTGTTTTAGTATCCAGTACAAAATTACGGGCAGTTGGCCCTCTACATTGTGGACCGTGCTGTCCACTGACTACATAAATGTATCTCCCATCAGTTACCATTCCTAAATGAGAATGAGCCATCTCCTTTGGCATACCAAAACTTCCTCCCCATGTATTGTCTGTAAAATTGAAGATATCGACATGGAAATGTACCTGCAAACCATATATAAAGAAAGGTAAGCACGATTATGAGTCGGCCTATGATCTTAGACAGAGATCACATCAAGAACAAACTCATGAACTAAGTTATATTTGGTATATAAGAATTCACCCACGCAATTGTAGCTTGACAAGAATAGCATATCAAAAGTACAACATTGATCCTCTGCAGATGAATTTTACAAGAATAACATAATTGTGACAAAGTTAACATACTATTACTAGTACATGCCAAAGCTTCTAGACCAAATCAAGCTGAAGATCAGTCAGTAAGTCTATATGAACATGTAATGTGAAACATAACAGCTACAAATTCTTACAGAATTAATTGTTCGATATCCAGCAAAGACGTACAAAAGATTGTTAATTTGTATGGCAGCCCCATCGAGACGTGGCACAGGAGCTGATGCCATCTTTTCCCAATGTAGTTCAGGTGCTGGCAAGTCTGCAAAAGTTGCTGATAAATATCTCCCTGAAGCTTCATACTTTTCCTGATCTTTACCCTTTGTCTATAGTAAGAAAATTTGCATAGGCTTAAGCTAAGATCAATTCAAAAAGTTTACAATGTTTACCACTTTAGCTACTCTAACAGCTTGGCCAGTTACTCGAGATTCTCGATTATTCCATTTCCTGATGTTAGCGATGTACAGTGGCGGGTGGCCAGATAGGATCATTTTTTATTATTCTTGCTTTACCTTTGTTTTCAAAATCGAATATTAGAGTTACAATTTCAAATGAAATTATATGCAAATAGTCTCATGCCAATGCCATGGAACTTGATCCCCAAAACTGTACTACTTTTCAAAACTTCACTATGAGTCAATAAGACATTAAAAAGTACTTCTCGATGGACAAGCACAACTATAGATATTAGGATGGGACGTTTTGTTTTACAAAAGATTTATAATTTTCTTACGCTGATCCTAATTAATTATTACCGCCTACCAAATAAGTTAATATGTTGAGCTTATATGCTCCTTTTCAATATAGATGCATTTCTCGCCTAAAACAAGAAAAACTAACAAGCATTAAACATTATTTGCAAATAAAATGGCTAAAACATCTAAAATGCTTGAAACGTGAGTCCGCGAGACAATTTTGTAACGTCACTTAACATAGTCTATGTACATTTTTGTAACGTCATCTAAAATGAGTCCCATAACTCTCCTATTTCACATTAAGATATATTGGCGGACACTCTTCTTTACAAGTGTAACAGTAATAGATTTTCGATGACGAAATCGAGATCAAACCTTAAGATCAGAAGTTTGGTTAATAATGGGGAGATTAATGATCCCAGGAGACTGCAAACGAGGCAAGTTGTTGGTGACATAGCGTGAAGCGAAGGAAGTAGAAGAAGAAGATGCCCATAAAAAATCTGCAATCACAGCTGCTCCTAAGAGAAAAAGCAATAATGATACAATTGCTAGTTTCAACCACGACAAAGCTGGGTGCTTCGAAATGTGCCTACCAAATCTCATTGCCCAATAATCATAACAGATTGAAATAAGAATTGGGTTGATCCAAGGAGGGGATCAACAAATTACTGCAAAAAGATATTTCCTTACTTTCGTATATAGAATTCACTAATCCATTTTGCGTCTATCGTATATAGAAAAATTAAAGCTTGATTTATTTTTGAGAAACCACCATGTAGAATTGGGATTAAATCAAAATAATCCAAATTTGAAATTATTGTTGGGAGATGGGTAACACTTAGGATTATGTACGTCAATCTTTCAATAAAAAAAAACCTACTTCTGCCTTCTATTGCATGTTACAAAAAATAACATTAGAAACTGTTTCGGTGTTGAAACGGTTGGCGGTCTTGATATAAGTCCGCCAAAGATTAGAGTTAACGTCCACTGGTGAATAGCTGCACAAGAAGCAAACGTGAACTACCCTCGGGGGGGATGCGAGGAAACCCCCTCCGACGCTCAAGTCAGCACGTGTCCAAATAGGATTTAGAGAGAGAGAGAGTAGAGAGAGAAAGATAAGAATTCTTAGTGTGAGAGAATGTCCCTGCAGACTAGTACTATTTGGCTATTTATAGAAGTACTATTCACCTGACAGGATGCATAATCCTTTTACACGTGTACGGCTGCGATGCTCATGACAACTGGGAAGATTCCCTTATTTTGTCTTGTTAGGCGACCGCCAACGTTGTCGGACCATGTTGATGTACTGACTTGATAGAGTTGTGGGCGACATAAAGTATTAGCGTCCGGTAAGGTGTTCGCGGATCCATTACTGGGGTCCGCCAACATACTTGGGTTATACCCATACAACTAGCCCCCCCAGCATCTTTTGGGGTCTTGACCGCTAAGGATGTTGTCAATAGACGCGAATCATTGTTGCCGTGCTCTACTTTTTGGGGAAGTTCACTCGTTGGGTGCCACGCGTCGTCGTAGGGAGTTGAAAGAGTTTGAAAAGTTAATGATTACTCCTCCGAAAATCCTGCCTATTACTTTATTAGGGTTTACCTTGCTTCGACACTTGGCAGGTATCTGGAGAGGGAGTTACTAAGTCTTTCAATCTCAGCCGTCTATTCACTGTACATATGGACACCAGTTGTCCTTTTTCCAGATTTTTTTCATCATTTCTCAAGCTTTTCATTTTCCTTTTCCCTTTCCTTTCTCTCGAACCTCCATACCCATAGCTTCATTTGCTCGAAAAACTGATCTTTCTTGCTCAGATTGCTTCGAAAAGTTATCAAGTTTCTTAGTTTTTTCTTTCCGGTTTCACAGTACCAAGAATTTCGTCATTCTTTGGAAGAAGTTTTTCTGGGTTTTCTCTGAGATTTGGAGTTTGAGTTTTGCCGGTGACAGTTCTTCATTTCCGGTGGTCTTTTCGTTCAGGCTCGGGCTTTTCCACGCTATTTCATTCCTTGGAATTCTTGCTCGTCTTTTTCCGGCGACCTTTTGCCCCTTGCCTTCATCTTTCCGGCGATTTTACTTCTCCAGGTATTTCTCCATTTCTTTTCCAAGCTTAAAGTTTCTTTTTATATTTTCATCATGTCGGACCCGGTCGATAGCCGAATACCCCTAGTGATGCATTTATGACCGAAAGTGAACCTTCATCTCCCCGGCCGATAGCGAGCCTTCTTCCGGTTCTAGCCCCGTGGGAAGAACTAGGTTGTTGTCGGACATTCCCTTAACAAATGAGAGAGAAAAAGAGATGAGATCCAAGTTCCTTAACGACCCTGCTACCCCTGAGGAGCATAGTCTGACCAAGAGATATCTATCCGCTACCAGAGTGGTGACCGGCAGACGCTTAGGGAGCTTAGGCACCAAATTCTTGCTAGACGATCCGTTAGGCATCCTCCGGCTGATGCCGCTCCCGGCCTTGATGTAGCACCACTTAGAGAGCATGCTTGGTGGATAGCTTAGCGGATCTTTGGGGTGGAGGTAACGACCGACTTTTTCGATCGTTTACAGACAATCTGCGGCTCCTAATCCTCATATTATTGATTTAGGTGACGACAAGTGACTCCATTGCTACCATTATGGTCCGCCAAGAGACTGTTTATCACCGTCGCTTGTTGTTAACCCCTGTAGTCCGCGTTGCTTGGGGATGCAATTGACTCGGCGGGCGCAAACATTGACGTTTACGTACCTTTGTCCGCTCACGCGGTCGGGGAATCTTCCCGTCTTTGCCGAATTAAGGGTCGATAGTTCGAATCCGATGGAGGAGATTGAGACTAGACACTGGTTACGATGCTTTATGGCTGCCGGATGATTTCAGGTGCCTTGGTCCTATCGGTGTAGAGATTGATTTGCCTTGGCGTCGGGACGCCATTGATGCAGGTTACCCGAGAGTTGCTCGGGATTTGTATTGTCTTCCGTCGGGTTACTGGTTGATAGTTCCACCAGAGGGGGCCATTGTGACGGAGTGTCCTCCCAGTCACGTGGCCGTGTATACTCACCATTTTGAGTTTGGTCTCCGCTTCCCTCTGGATTCTTTTTTGGTGAAGATCTTAAACGCTTTCAACGTGAGCTTGGCTCAGTTAACTCCTTTGGCGGTCCGGAATTTGATCGCGTACATATGGGTTGTGCGTTTCTTGGATTTTCCGCAAACTTTGAACTTATTCCGCCACATTCATTGGGCGAAGAAGAATGGATCTTCTAGGCGAAAGGGTTGGTGGTCGCTAATGACGCGGCCGACAAGAAGATGACAGTTCGACCAAAAATGACTGGTTTAAAGGGCTGGCAGGATGCTTTCTTTTGGTTACGAGTTCCTGAGGATTATCCGCTGCGTCGTCATTTCACTGAGCCTCGTCCGCATATGGAGCATTTACCCCTTACTCCGCTAACTGAGGAAGAGTTAGCGGCTTTCGACTACTTCGATACGGAGGACTATTTAATTACCTATGAGGACGGGAAGGAGGTGAAGGTTAAAGAGCCTAAATATTGGATACCTCATTCCAAGTATATCCTGGGGAACAAACCCTTATCGGCCCTGCTGCTCAATCCTACTCATGAAAATGGTGAGTGTTGATGTCGGACTGGTCCAACTGATGATCTTTTTTTTTTTTTTTAACTATGCTTCTTGTCAATTGCGGGTTTTGACTTCCTTGACCTCGACGCCCTAGGCGTGGACGAGAACTTCAAGCCGTTAATCAACTTACCACCTGCTCCCCCACACGAATACGAGACTATGCACGGGATTACCAATGGCCGCCGGGAGAGGAATCGCCACGGCCCTCGGGAATATTCGCGTGGTCGCGGCGGGGCGAATATTGTTCGCGTTCCTTCCCGAGAATGTTACTGTCGTTGCTCCTGCTCCTGGCGGCCAGACGTCGCCAGCCGTCCCGATTAGGTCTTCCACTTCCCGGCCTGTTGCCCGGGGTGGTGGGAACAGAAGGCGGCCTCGCGAGCAAGTTGCAGCGGACACATCTGCCAACAAAAGGCGAGGCTTTGGCGGGCCTCGCTTCTTCCGCCTGACCTTGATGTTCAGGTGGTGGTTCTGGCCTCGGATGTTCCAGAGGTTCAGGAGCGGGCGGTCCCGGCCCCCGCTCCAGGACACGTTAGCGGCGCTTCCTGGCTGTCAGGCTCTTACTCCTCCATCCGTGAAAAGATCCGGGAGCCGATTACCATGCCCGACTTTCTCTCCAACTTATCTCCCGGCATCTTCTCTCGTTCAATGAGTGGATCGAGAAAAAGAGGTACCGCCGAGCGAAGCTGTAGCGGCCTCCTTTGCCGTCGGCTACCGTCGTTCTCGGCAAGATTTATCGGCTGACCGGGACGTCGGGGAGGATGAGTCGTTGTATGCCGACATCCCTGAGAACGGTGGCATCCTTACCTACCGCATTCTGAAGGGCATGCAGCTGCCAGTTGATAGGCCGGCAGGGTCCCTGATCACTCCAGCTGCTAGGTTGGCTCACGACCAACTTGTGGTACGTTTATGTATTCTATTATCTTTTATTCGTTTCGCTTTCTGCTGCTTTCTTTTCTTGACACTCCTTTCATCTTCGCAGGCCAACAATGCTGCCATTGAGTCGATTGAGCAATATATTGAGTATCGAAGTTGGCGGACACCTATAAGCGATCCTTGGAAACTTGCCAAGATCTGTGAAGGAGACGAGAGGGTAAGTGTGTCGGCAAAGACAACGAGTTGCGGCCTACGGAGGATAAGCCGACAACGCCGAGATCTAGGGCCGCCTTATTGGAAGAGACCAAGGAGAATGTTAACTCATTGACCAAGGCTCTTGAGGCCGCTAACTCCGAGAAGGAGATTGCAGTGTTGGACGCCAAGGCACAATCAAGGGCTCAGGCTATCACTGAGTTTCAGCAATCTGAGGAGTATGCAGCGGTTCTCCACAAGAGGTACGATGGCGGTTGGGCGGCCGCCATGAGGTGCGTGTGCAAGACCATTCCAGGGTTTGACTGGAATGTGATTGAAGAGGCTCATGCTGCCGGCCAACACCTGTCGCCATTCGAGGGGGATCCAAAGTTTGCCGACGAGGATGCTATAGCAGATGCGGATCCTCGTGACGTGGCGGAGCAAGATGATCAAGATGCCCCCCCTTCTTGAAGTTTTTGGCGGCCTTCTCTCAGCTCTTCTTACTCCTCCAATAGTTTATAGCTTGTATTATTTTGTGTATTTTGATCAACACTTTATTCGGCCCATTTTGGCGTATGTAAACTGATTTTGTGTTTTTAATCTGAAAGTACTTGACTCCGACTGAAAGCCTTTTATTGGCCGCCGTCATTTTTTGCTGTAGTTGGCTGCCAAGCCAGTAGCTTTTATTCTATGGAAAGTACTTTTGCGTTTTTGTTATTGCTTTGTTAGCGCTCTAATCTTTACTCACTTGGTTTGTCATATGACCATTTATATTCTTTAAGCCTGTCACGTGACCATTTGCGTATTCTAGACTGTCATATGGCTTTGGTTTTTTGTGCTTGGCCTGTTATGTGACCGTTGACGCACTTTGGCCTGTCATATGGCTTTGGTTTTTTGTGCTTGGTCTGTTATGTGACCGTTAACGCACAGCCTGTCATATGGCTTTAGTTTTTTGTGCTTGGTCTGTTATATGACCGTTATTGCACTTTAGCCTGTCATATGGCTTTAGTTTTTTGTGCTTGGTCTGTTATATGACCGTTAATGCACTTTAGCCTGTCATATGGCTTTGAATTCGTACTGGGTCTGTCATATGACCATTTATATATATTTTGAGCCTGTCATATGGCTTTTGATCTGTGCTAGGTCTGTCATATGACCGTTTAATAATTAATATTGACCGATTGCGCAATCCATTAACATATATAAACAATAGGACAATTCACAGAATGCTAGCAGTGATTTGTATTGTCTATGTAATAAAAAGGTGGCTCTTGGCCGATTACATTCGAAAAATTAAACATAATATTTCTTTAAGACACTAGCGTTCCAACAATTTTTAAGCTCTTTGTCGTCCATGCCCTTGAGAATGAACGAACCAGGGGCAATTTTCTTAGCGATGACGTATGGCCCTTCCCAATTGGCGGTTAGCATTGCATCAACATGGGCTTTACCTGTGGCTGCCGTTCTGCGAAGGACTAGGTCTCCCACTTCCAATGGCCTCTCCAAGACTTTCTTGTTGTAAGCCTTGCTAATTCTGTCTTTGTAGGCAGTCGCCTTTAATTCCGCCATCAACCTTACTTCTGCCAAGAAATCTAGATTTTCCTTGAGCGCCTGATCATTCATTCCAGGATTTTGGTGCTTAATCCGGTAAGAGGGCAAACCCACCTCTACTGGCAACACTGCTTCTGTACCAAAAGCTAGCTTAAAAGGGCTCTCCCCCGTCGCTTCTTTTTCGGTTGTTCTGTTTGACCATAGTACTGCCGGCACCATATCAGCCCATCCGCCTTTGAATTCGTCTAGCTTTTTCTTTAATGCATTCAAGATCTGTTTGTTCGCGGCCTCCGCTTGTCCGTTGCTCTGGGGATGACAAACAACTGAGTATGCAAACTTTACTCGAAATTCCGTTAAAAAAGCCTGTATAGGACGGCAATTGAATTGGACGCCATGGTCAAAAACAATAGCCATGGGAATCCCAAACCTTGTCATAATATTTTGCCAGATGAATTTTTTCACTTGATTTGCCTTGATCTTTGCTGTCGGCTCAGCCTCTATCCACTTTGTAAAATAATCAATGCCCACTATTAGGAATCTCCTCCCACTAGTTGCTGTGGTGAACGGTCCCAGAATGTCCATTCCCCACTGCGCGAATGGAATCGGACATAGGATAGGCTGTAAATCGTTGGCTGGTCGGTTAATGACAGGAGCATATCTTTGGCACTTGTCACATTTCCTGACGTAGGCTTGTGCATCTGCCAGCATGCTTGGCCAGTAGAAACCCGCTCTCAGTGCCTTGAGTGCCAAAGCTTTTCCGCCAATATGGTTGCCGCATATACCTTCATGTATTTCTTCAAGTATCTTCGTGGATTCCCATGCGGTCGCACATTTAAGCAGAGGCATGCTGAATGATTTTTTGTACAGCTCATTCTGATATATAACGTACCAGCTCGCTTGTCGCTTTAATTTCTTGGCGGACGAAAAAAAACTGGGAAGCATCCCTGTCAACTTATATGCCACCAGTTCGCTAAACCACTCCCCTTCTTTGGTCTATCTTGCGTTAACGGTCACAATTTCTTCCGCTATGCTCTTCTCTTTTAAGATGTCCACTGTGACGGATCTTTCAATGCTGAATGAGTCGGAACATGCCAATTTGGATAATGCGTCCGCTTTTGTGTTCTCGGCCCTAGGTATAGCTTGAATCTGAAAATCATCCAATTGACCTATCAACTCCTTGGCCTTTTCCACATATTTTTGCATATTGGCCTCTCTAACTTCAAATTCTCCTCTCAGTTGACCACTGATCAACTGTGAATCTGTTTTTAAGATACCCTCTTAGCACCCGCCGCCAAGCACATCCTCAAGCCCGCAATCGCTGCTTCATATTCTGCTTCATTGTTTGACGCCGGGAAAGCGAACTTAATGGCGTACTGGTATGAATTTCCTTCTGGGCTAGTCATTATTATGCCTGCTCCGGATCCGCTAACTGCAGAAGATCCGTCGACTTCCAACAGCCAAGCTCCCTTTTGCTCCACTTCTTCCTCATATGAGGCTTCCACAATGAAATCCGCCAGGGCCTGGGCTTTAATAGCGGTCCTGGGCTTATATTGTATATCGTACTCCGATAGTTCAACGGCCCATTTCAACAAGCGGCCTGAGCTATCCATCTTCTGCAACGCTTTCTCTAGCGGCTGATTGGTTAAAACTTGGATGGGATGACAGTCAAAATATGGTATGAGCTTCCTGGCGGCTATTATCACGGCCAAGGCCATTTTTTCTACCAGCTTGTAACGACTTTCCGGACCGTTAAGGATATGGCTGATGAAATAAATTGGCTCTTTGCCTCTTCTCCTTTTCTACCAATAACACGGCCGCGACTGTCTTTGGTGAGGCCGAGATATATAGTTGCAATGTGTCTCCAGTCTCGGGCCTTGTAATGGTGGGCAGCTTCTTCAAATGCTCTTTTACCGCTAGGAATGTTTTGCTTTGTTCCTCTCCCCACTCGAACCTCTTATTTCCCCTTAGCAGTGCAAAGAACGGCAAGGCTTTGTCTGCTGACTTTGAAATGAACCGAGTGAGGGCCGCCATTCTCCCTGTTAGCCTTTGAATGTCCTTGATGCTTTTCGGCTCAGGCAGGTCGACAATGGCCTGGACTTCGTCTGGGTTTGCATCAATTCCCCTTTTGCTTACTAAAAAGCCTAAGAACTTCCCTGCTCTCACCCCAAAAACACATTTCTTCGGATTGAGCTTCATCTTATATTTCCTCAACGTTCTGAAGGTTTCTTCCAAATCGCCTAGGTGTTCGCGGTCAGTTTTACTCTTGACGATAGAGTCGTCAACATATGCCTCAATATTTCTCCCCCTTTGATCCGCGAACACTTTATCGACCAGCTTTTGGTAAGTTGCTCCAGCATTACGGAGTCCGAATGGCATTGCCTTATAGTTGTATACACCACAATCCGTGATGAATGCTGCCTTCTTTCTATCGGCCTCTAGCTGATGATAGCCCGAGAACGCATCCATAAAGCTGAGCAGTGCGTGAACGCTAGTTGAGTCCACTAGCTGGTCAATTCTGGGTAACGGATAGCAGTCCTTTGGGCAGGCTCTATTGAGGTCCGTAAAATCTACACACATTCTCCATTGGCTGTTAGCTTTTTTCACCATGACCACATTGGCCAACCACTCTGGGTAATCGCACGGCTCAATGAAGTCGGCAGCCAGCAGCTTATCAACTTCCTCTTTGATGGCCCTGTTCTTTTCGGCCGACAAATTTCGTTTCTTTTGTTTAATAGGTCGGACAGCACTGTCCACAATTAGACGATGTACCATCACGGTCGGGTCTATTCCCGTCATCTCGTCCGCCGAGAACGCGAAAATGTCCGCGTTTTCTCTTAGGAGAGTCACCAAGTTGATCCTGACCTTTGGGTCCATGTTCGTTCCAACAGCTACCTTTCTTGCCGGATCCTCCGCCAGCATTTCCTGTTTTGTTTCTCCATCCGGTTCGGGCCTTGGTGTGCCGTCAGGTCTAGATTCTAATTCTTCCATTGGAACATCCATCTCTTCATCCCCTTTCTCGAATTCTTCTTCATTCGCCCGAGCTCTCCTCTGAGCTCGCCTTTGTTTCCGCGTTGGCGGATTCAGATCTTCTACTGGAATTCTCCTTGCCGGCTGTTTCAATGCTGTTAGATAGCATGACTTTGCCATCTCTTGATTTCCTCTTAACTTTGCTGTCGTCCCTAGATTAGAAACGTACAACATAGTCAAATGATAAGTTGACACCACTCCTTGGACGTCATGGATGAAAGGGCGCCCAATAATTGCGTTGTAAGCTCCAGGTACATCAACTACCAAGAATTCTGCCATTACATCCCTGGCATCTTTATCTTCTCCTACCCTGACCGGTAGGGTTATCAAGCCTTCGGGAATCACTGATGCACCCGTGAAACCAATTACCGGGTAACGGACGGGCTTCAGATGTTCTCGGCCAATCATCAACTTCTCAAAAGTTGAGTAGTACAAAATGTTAGCGGAGCTTCCTCCGTCTACCAGAATTCTGTGAATCAAACAGTTTGACACTTTCAGCGTGACCACCAGAGGGTCATCGTGAGGGTAGACGACATGCTTTGCATCTTCAACCGTGAAAGACATGGCGGGCATTACTGGTGGCCTTCTCCACTGCATGCTCTCATTGAAATTGACCTGGTGCCTGAATTCCTTCAGACTTGCCTTGGCTCCATTTACGTTGCCGCCATGAATTGGACCGCCGCTAATTACATGGATTTCACTGATCCGTGAATGAACGTTCCGGTTGGCTGTTTTTACTAGGTCTCCATCCTTAGTCTGAGCTTTGTACTGGTTGAAGTAGCCTCTTCTTATCAAATCTTCCAGGTTATCCTTCAAATGACGACAATTTTCAGTCAAGTGCCCGTGATCTCCGTGGAAATCACACCACTTGGTCTTGTCGCGGTTTTTGTGGAACATTTGCTTTGGACGCTGCCATTTATCGCTGTCCTTGTTCATCAAGTATATCTGACTCCTGGAGGTGGTGAGTTGGGTATACGCGTCAAACTTTTCTTTGCGTTCACCCTTTTCGCGGTCATTCCTCTCGCGGTCCCCCCTTTCACGATCGTTTCCTCTTTCTCGATTGTTTCCTCTCTTGACAACATTAGATTCTTGCCTTCTTTCATCTCGGTCGCGATCACCTTCTCGACCTTTGTCTTTCTTTTGCTTCTCTTCCCTTTTCTTTTCCGGCTCGCGGTACTGATTGCTCGCGGCCTTGTCGAATTCTTCTCCTCTTATGAAATCATTTGCTTTGCCAAGCACTGGCCCCAGCGACGTGAAAGATTTTCGGCCGAGATAACTTCTAAACGCAGTTCCTTCTCTTAATCCCGACATCAATGCTAAAACCACTACATCCTGTTGCAGCCTGGGAATTGATACAGCCTCTACATTGAAACGCCCGATGTAATCTCGGAGGGATTCGGTTTCCCCTTGTCTGATTGACAATAATTCTCCAGTAGTGCGCTCACGGCGCCTGTTGCTTACGAAGTGAGTACTGAACATGGATGAGAGTTGAGAGAAGCTGGATACATTACCAGGCTTGAGGCTTTTAAACCACGTCTGAGCTATGCCGGTTAGTGTGGACGGGAAGACCTTACACCAGATGGCGTCAATCTGCGTGTACAAGTACATGTGTCCCTCATAGGCTGCTACATGGTCGTCAGGGTCTGTGCTGCCGTCAAACTTGCACGATGGCATCTTGATTCTCGGCATCGGATAATTAAGAACTTTCGGAACAAATGGGGAGAGTTTCGGCTTGATTAACAGATGTCTGCCACCCGAGTAGTTACTAACACCTGCGGTGCTGTACTCTCGGTCTGTGCGGCTGTGATGCTCTTCTGAGTTGTTAAGATCCTCATTTTCCGGATCGATTTCCTCGTATTCTGCGTTGTCAATCTGTTCCTCCCTTTGGCGATCTTCCGGTGTTAACGTACGCATCCTTCTAACTGGCGTACCGTCAACGTTTCTACCGGCCATGGCCGATGATCGTTACGGTCTTGAACGCCTCTTGTGTTAGGAGCAGGAGTGTTATTAGGCTGAGGAGTGCCTTGTAGTAGTTGGATGAAGGATGCGACAGTTTGTAGCTGATCTGGGGTAAATTGGCTCAACTGAGCTAAATTGAAAGGGACGGCACCAGGGTTTACCTGAGTTACATTGCCCTCAGGAGTAAACTGATCGTTGTTGTTCTCTGGCATGTTGAGTTGGATCTGAGGTGCACCGGCAGATCTAGTAATTGCAAGACGAGAGAATCCTTGGCCGATCTCCAGTCCAGGTGGACCGCGACTTGTATCGTTTGCTTTTTCCATGGCTGCTTCACAAGAATAGGAGGCCCCTCCTTCTAGCGCCAAATTGTTTCGGTGTTGAAACGGTTGGCGGTCTTGAGATAAGTCCGCCAAAGATTAGAGTTAACGTCCACTGGTGAATAGCTGCACAAGAAGCAAACGTGAACTACCCTCGGGGGGATGCGAGGAAACCCCTCCGACGCTCAAGTCAAGCACGTGTCCAAATAGGATTTAGAGAGAGAGAGAGAGAGAAAGATAAGAATTCTTAGTGTGAGAGAATGTCCCCGAGACTAGTACTATTTGGCTATTTATAGAAGTACTATTCACCGACGGTGCGTAATCCTTTTACACGTGTACGGCTGCGATGCTCATGACAACTGGGAAGATTCCCTTATTTTGTCTTGTTAGGCGACCGCCAACGTTGTCGGACCATGTTGATGTACTGACTTGATAGAGTTGTGGGCGACATAAAGTATTAGCGTCCGGTAAGGTGTTTGCGGATCCATTACTGGGGTCCGCCAACATACTTGGGTTATACCCATACAGAAACTAATTGTAAAATTAATATTAATTTTTATAACCTACTTTCAACAATGATTTTGTGCATTGAGTGCGATCAAATAATAGTTTTTTTTTTTTTCAATAGAAAAATATTCCTATTTTGGTATAAGGATAAAAGTGGACGTGAAAAATTGTTCAAAAACAGTACTCATAAAACGGGTCTGTTTGGCAATACTACCTGAAATGTAGCTGAAACTGATAAGGTAGCTAAAACTGATAAGGTATAGCTGAAACTGATAAGGTGCTGAAACTGATAAGGTAGCTGATTAGTTTACCTGTTTGGCAGAACTAGTTTCATAAGTTGATTAATTATTTAGATTTTGTAATTTTTTTATTATATATATTTAAACTCTAATTTATTTCAATATATTTAAATAATAATAAAACAATATAAATATTTGAAATCATAACTCACTTGAACACAAATATTTCGCTACTTCTCCATAAGCAATTATGAAACGAATTTCTCTAAATTTATATAAGTAAATTGCTATAAAAATTTGGCCCTTGGCTATCCACATTATCTAAGTCAGGATAATATTCAGGGTAAATACCATCTTGAATGCTCTGATCATTTTCATTAACACCCTCATTGTTATCCTGACCACTTCTTTCATCTTCCACATTAACCACAATCACACTCGATGGGTCAATACTTGTTGACACAACATGTTCACCAGTAGCATATCCATCTTGATACACCCTATTCCATAAATCTTCTATCTCGGGAGCTAGTCCTTTATTTTGAAACTTTTTTACTTCAGGTTTCTCCTACAAAATGCAAAGGTAGTATTTTATTTATCTTATACAAAACAAATCTATTCAAAAAATTAATATGATGTAGTAATATGATACTCACCATAATTTTCTTTTCCCACCATTCATTTGAAGCTTTGATCTTTCCCGTAGCAGGGTCCCACCCAAGCCCAGTTTCCCCTGTTTTTAAGAATTTCCAAAGCTGCCAATCTCTCCTCATCCAATCATACTTATTCTTCATACTTTTTATTGGACATTTCCGCTTAACTCTTTTCTCAAACTCATCACGAACTAACACCCACTTAATTGCACGTCCTTTTACTTTATCATCAGATGAGGTGATCAAAATGTCACAAAAAGCTATCATGTCATCATCTGTCCATATGAAATTCCCCTCTTTTTTATCATTTGTTGGCGTCATCTATAAAAAAAAAATCTAAGAACCAAAAATGACAATTCAAATCTTCCAAAGACAATTGCCTGTAAGGTTCCCATCTTAATGACATGCAAAACATCACCAATATATTTTTCAAGGACACAAAATATTGTTAAAACAGAATGTTTGTGAAACCACAACTACACTTCTCTTCGACCCGAATCAATATCTCTTGAAGTACATGAATAACACAAAGAGGCCAATTCTTATGAATAGAATGATGGGGAAGGGGCTAACTCAAGGGCACCACATACATGAATAACATCATACCAGTTGAGAAGTCAAAAAAGGGACATGAAGATTGGCAATACAAAGAGGAAGATGACACCTTGCAAAGTCATCTATTCATACAATCATATGCCACACCTAATCTGTGGCATTCCCTTTTCCCAAGAGTTATATACTTCAATTTGCTCTTGCGTCACCCATGAGACAACTAAAGGATATACTCTAATTTTGATTTTACCAATCTTACCATCATTGCGCTTAATTTAATTATAACATAATGATTTTTTAATTAATGGAATGAAGGATTCCTTCAAATAAAATGACCAAAAGCAGATAAACCAAGCATTGATCCAATTCGTATGCCTAGAGCAGAGAGCTACTTACTCTAAAGGAAGTGACTATTTCAAAGCCTGATCGATATATGGAGACTTGCGCCGCACTAACTTTCTCTGTACATTCAATTGAATGTTTTCTCCTCTCTGCATCAAATACATGAAATACAAAGGGAAAATAAACCAAAATCATTCAAAAAAAAAATAGAGAAATAAAGAATGAAATTTGCATAATATCGCAAGAAAAATCATATGGCGAATTGAAGGAGATGAAGAATGAAATTGGATGATACCTGATGCAGATATTTGAGAAGAGATGCAGTAGAAGGATCAAACCCAACAACGCAGTAGAGAAGAGAAGAGAGAATGAGAGATAATTTTGGTTGTGAGCAGTAATATTTTCTCCAATTAACGTTCTTTTCCAATATTTCGTACTCGATTTTAGGTACCGATTTTCAAACGTTATATTTTTTACCTTGTCAATATCAGTCATTTTAGGAACTGAAATTTTATTTTAGTTATTTCCCAAACACACCTAATTCATTTTAGCACCTAAAAGTTTTAGCAACTTATCATTTTAGGCACCTAAAATGCCTCCCCAAACAGAGCCGTTACATAAACAAAGTGGTTAAGATAAAGAATACTAATGGGGATTTTTTTTTCTATGTTGGTGGAAAAAAATAACACTGTTAATCATAAGTTAATAAACAGAAACGTGATGTGAATCACATGACATCAAAATGAAATTACTAAATCACGGGGACTAAAGCGAAAATTAATATAAAACTCAAAACATCATAATAGAATCTATACTACTCCCTCCGTCCCATAATATAAGTCCTGATTCTGTTTTTACACGGGAATTAAGGTAAAGTGGAATCTTGTTTTATTTGAATAAAAAAAAAAATCATTTTTAGTGGGAAACCTCTACATTGTTTTTTTTCTTTTTAACAAAAAATAAAAACTGAACATTAATGTTGCATGTTTTAATGTGTAGAAGAGTTCAATGGGGTAAAAGATTCCATTTTATCATTAATAATGGTGCATTGGAAGCTGAAATCATAAGGACTTTTTGGGAATTAAATTATTTTGATGAGGGTATTTTGGGCATAATTATTGATTGAAAATAGAAACAAGACTTATATTTTGGGACACTTTAAAAGGAAAGGGGACTTATATTATGGGACGGAGGGAGTAATATATTAAAAGGCGTTCCTAAGCCGGGAACGATGCCACATGGCGCCTTCGATTGGATTATTTTATGCTATGTAATCCACATACACTAAAAAATAGAAAATGCATTATTGAAGATTCAATCCCGAGATCACAAGCACATATATTAATGTCTTAACCACAAAACCAAGTGATACTTGATGTTATTATTTCAAAGTAAAATATTAATAAATGAAAAATATAATTACTCGGGGTGTAGCCCGGACCTAAAAACTAGTTACTAAATGATAGGGAACCAAAGTGAAAAATGCTAGACCTCGAGGTACGAAAATCACATTAGTATAAATATAGGGCGCTAAAGTGGAATCATGTCAAATCTAATGGCACCTAAGTCAATATTATTTCGTATACTTTACTGAAATACACTATAAGCACCAAATTGAGCCAAACATGTCAATCAAACTGGGAGATCGTCAAAGATAATCTCACAAACTCAATTCATTAATTCCTTCCTCGCAAATGGATATCTTTTAAAGGAGCATACATGACTTTTGTTACCTTAATCCCCAAAGTGGATAGACCGCATGATATTAATAAGTTTAGACCTATCAGCCTTTTTAACACATCCTACATAATTATTTCTTAAAAATTGGCAGGATGATTCAAGCTCATCCTAGGAGACCTAGTTGGCAGATTGCATAACGCCTTTGTTTCAGGCAGACAAATGACTGATAATTGCCTCATTGCACATGAGGTCATCAACTGGATAAAAAAGCTAGAAAAAAGGTACTCTATATGTCGGAATTATGAAGGTCGATTTAAATAAGCAATATGATAGAATCAGATGGGATTTTGTTGAACCCATTCTGAGTAAAATAATGAAATTTCCATAAAATTGGATTCAGAGGATCTTCCAATGTATAATTGCAGTTTCCTGCCCGATTCTCATAAATGGTGAACCTACAAATGTCTTCTACCCCTCAACTAGTCACAGGCACGGAGATCCTCTCTCCTCTTATATCTTCATTCTTTTTATGGAAGTATTCTCCACAAATTTCATCTCCGTTAAAACATACTCCAAATCCAAACAGAAGCCTATGCAATTCTCATAAGCATCAAAGATCACATAAGCACCTCAAGAGCCATTGCAATCAAATCAGATTGTAAAGAAGTTATTGGTGCTCTCAAAAACTCTAATTAGGCGAATAAGGATATCCAATCCATTGTAGTTGAAATCAAATTGTTAGCTAGTTAGTTAGACTTTTTATGCTATGTTAAAGTTTCCAGACAAGAAGTACCAAAGGCTCACGTTCTTGCTAATAGAACAAGAAAAGAGTATCTGCTTTTGTTCTTGTGGTATTTTCCCTTGTTACAACATTGACAAAGAAAAAAAGAATTCTTTTTGCATCTTTATAGAGATGATAAGGATTAGTCGGCTCAGCGTCGTTCGAATCCCGCTTGAAAAACCCTATTTAGCCCAACACAAAAACTCAATTCTAACCTATGTCTCCATGCTGGAGCCTGACTAACCCGCTTTATCGGCCCTGTCCACCCTCCCTCACAACAGCTCTACATTTTAAGATCTAATATTTGGGCTAGCTATAGAAGGCACTCCCAAACTAATAAGCTGGGATTGGGCTTATAACTTACTCCTATAGGAGGCACCAATTTAGTTAGATGCCCATCTTCTCACGTCAGAGGAATAAAACAAAGAGAGTGATCAAAGAGAGAAAAGTGGTACGTATTCCGACATAAAGATCTTACGGTATAAAAATTAGGCATGAATGATTTAAGGTTTGAAGTTTGAAGTAAATATAAAGGAAAGCACCACCAAGATTCCGATCGAGTAGTAATATGATTAAGCACGTCTCTCCTAAAAATACACTTGGCTAGTTGGCTTGGCTGCTGCTTCTGTTACATCAATACCATAACATATATTGGAAAAACGCCATATTAATGTTTCAAAATAATTGGTGAACCTGTCTTTTTCGTTCTTGACTTAATTGGCCCAAAAGAAATTCTTGCTATTCAAATATTTCAGCATGTAAAGCTACCTGTCCGCATCAATTCCACGCAACATTTCCAAACCTCGGCATTCTGTTTGATCTTTTTCTGGTTAACCCGTACGGACATACTCTATATGTAAATGTGTGTATAGTTATTAGTTAGGTCCTATTCGCTTCATCGAATTTTCAAATATTTGGTTGATATTACAATTTACAAATAGTCTAATTTTCTAGAAAGTTAGAAGTGAAGATACTATGTGTTTGACATGAATACTGGAAGTTTTACTTCTTACAAAATGGGAGAATTACGTAGCCCCATGATAAGTAAAACTTTTCATGGGGTTCATTCATCATACATTATACATATATCAGACTATTTTTTGTTTATTTGCTCATTTGAAACTCACTTTTATAAGTACATTTTGCTCATTTGGGTTATTTCAAAAAAGCAATGAGCAAAAAAAAATTGCATTGGGTGTATCATGCTCATGGTATACCCGAGTGTAATAAAATTTGTACTTTTCATAGGAATTCCAACTTCTCATGCTCAATAAAAAAAATTCTCGTAAACGACAAGAATAATTCTTGTAATAATTCGGAGTTAAGTACCATCATTGTAAACGACGCTTTAGGGGTTCCCCTCGTATGGAGGGTCCCTTAATTTTCATTATACTTACCTTTATAAAAAACAATACTCAATTCCTAGGAAGTAAAAAACACAGGATTGCAATTAAAACAAGGAAAGTTTAACTTCCTGAATGCAACCGAGCAACATCTGAAACAATATTTGCTTTGTTTACTTACTTGCAACATGGCGAGGAGGCACAAGACTAAGGAGAGGAGAGAAAGAGATTTTAAATGCCAAAAGTAATAGTAGTGTTGCAAGTAAGTTGAGATTTCCATGAAAGAGGTGTTACAAGTGAAGTAAACAAATGAAGTATTATCGATATCTGTAAAACTTGTGTGGACTTATTTTAGCTTAACTTATTTTATTTGAAATTGTATTAACTTTAATGTTAAATTATCCGTAAAAGAACTTATATTAAAAAAAAAAAAACTTGTTTAAATTTATTTGAACTTATTCGTAATTTGTGCAAACTTATTTTGCCTGAAATAAATTAAAATACACAAATTATTATATGTGGCCGCACTCAAAATTATTATTTCAAAAGTCAATATCTCACTCGTTTTTCATCGGTATTGAACTTTTGACTAGGCGTTAGAAAACTATCGAGATTTAGGAAGATTACGCCATATTTTTTTTTTCTTTAGATTTTGTTTCACTCCATGTGCAAGATATAAATGCAGCTTTTTTTGTCAGACTAATTTGTTTTCAGTAGGTAAGGTTATGACTCTACTGAATCTGACTCATCATGGATTCTCCAATCTAACTTTAGCAAATCAGACACTTAGAAGTATAAAGAACGATAAAAGGGATCTTCACCCTCCAAGCACCAACAACTGTATATAGAATCCGTCCATGTGATCTTGAGATTAAGGTCTCTGCTAGTTGTGAGCCTACTCCACACAAGCTTGGTGAAATGTTTTTGCGTCTAACATTCTTAGACACTTACAGTAATTTGTGTACTTTTATGCATCAAGAACAAGGTCGTAAATTACCCAGCAAAGTTTCAATTATTGATGAATTTTGTCCCCTTATAGCTTATGATATCAAATATCACTAGAGCTTTTGAGGGATAGGGACATTTGATATATTTCTTGTTTGAACACTCCCGAGTCCCAAGGGTCGATGTGGATGAGGAGGCCATGAAGATTAAATGTTATAAGGTTCTGAATTCAAATATTTGTCTCACATTTTGTGTATAGTGTATGTGTCACTCATTTTCAATGGTTAATTATAATGTGTTTTCTAATTATAATCTACCATTTGTGGACCATAATGATGTTAACTAATAAAATACAATGACACACAAGAGTGGTAGACATATAGTGGAATATAAATTTTGATGCTTACATCATTAACCTAATTACCAAGCAAATAAGATAAAAATTATGACTAGGAATAATAATTGATAACTATGAATCTATGATGAGTGAGCCATATGCTTAGAAGGCGGTTGTCTAGTTGAATAGGTCTTAACCGTCTACATTCGTCATGAATTAAGGACCGTCATTTTCTACTTAACTTACTTTACATCCAACAAATAGTAAAATTTGGTCCTCATACAATCATATCTTGTTTAACTCAATTTGAAAAATGAGATGTGACATATTTGTTATAGATACATGGTGTGGAAAAAGCATCTTGATGTTACGTTGTTGCTTGAAATCTGGAAACAAAAACTGCGAGGGCATATTTGCCATAAATGTTTTAGCTATAAACTAGTTTAGCAAAATACAAAAGGTAAGGTGCGCAAGATCTACATTTATAATGATTAATAACAACAATCACTGTAATTGTCCTATTAGGATATTATTTAGTATTATGTATCATTATCAACAATATTGACGCTTGGTAGAGAATCTAGTGATGGGGTTGGAATATTATATCTAATAGGAATTATTAGTGATGATTACTGTTCCAATCATCTAGTAACACTCCAACACAAAACAGCCAACTATTTTTTTTAGGGGAAACAATAACTAATATCATTAACTAATATTCAAATCCGCCAAGGTTAAGACACCTTGTGGAAAATTGTTCACAAATACATGATCCACCCCATTAGAAGGGTGGATTCTCGCAACAAAATGTGCAACTGTATTCCCTCTCCTCCTAACAAGAGAAATAGAAAAATTAGATAAACTAACCCCAATCATACAAATGTCTTCAAGAACAAGACCAATAGGAGATCGCCCAAACTTCTTCCTAGCAATTGCCTTCGAAATGTTGCTCGCGGCACATTCCAGCTCAATGGACTCGATTGCTTGATTTGCTTCAAATTGTTAACGTGAGACCAGCTGATGTCATGCTAACATCACGAGCTTACATCAAACCAGCAGCATAATTAGTTAAGCGCTTGGACCTATTAGTTATGCTAGCCTTAAATTACTTCTAGATGAATTAGTTAAGCGCTGAAGTATATTAGTTAAGCGCTGAAGTATATTAGTTAAGCGCTAAAGTATATTAGTTAAGAGGTGAATTATATTAGTCATATCATAGAACATGATTATAACGCATTTTATTGTCCCTAATTTCAGTATCACACATAAATCATTCTCTTTGTCTTCTCTAATCCATTGAGACGCCCTAAAACTACATTGTTTTCCTCCTCCATTCTCTGCCTACAACCTGAATTCGTTGTTTAATTTGAAATGTAAGTAAAATATTTGAGCACGAGTTTGCAATGGTAATGTTCACAAACACTTGCTTTAATTTGTTGTTGTTTCACCTGACAAGATGTCTATCATGTTTGAAGTGAAAGAAGAGTTTGACATAGATTCATCATAAAGGGTAATATATACTGCTCATGATTAGACGATACCTTGCACTTGCAAAAGCTTTGAAGAAACATGTCATATCACTTTTGGTACCGAAAACTTAACTTTTGCATTTGAAAGTTTTAACTTTTTATATGAAAAACATAACTAGGGATGTCAATAGGTAGGATCTAGACATGATCCTCTATGATACAGATCTTATTTTCAAGCATGGATCCAGATCCGACTCGGATCCGCTGGGTAATAAAATTGAGGATCCAGATCCAGATCTAATGGACCCTACGGCTACGGGTCCAAAACGGATCATAACCTATTTTCTTCAAACGACAATAATTTTCAAAATAATTAAAGATTTTAAACAACAAAAGAACGCTATTTAGCATTTCATTTGTCGATGTTGAAGTAAACAAGGATTCAACCTTAATATAACAAATCCAACCATAAATAACATTAAAAATTTAACATGAAGTTTTACCCTTTTAATTATGTATTTTAAAATAATTTTTAAAAAACGGGTAAACGAATACGGGTCTGGGTAATAATTTAGGACTCGATCCATATCCGTTTTTAAAAATTAGGATCCAGATCCTACCCAGATCCGTCGGCTCCAAAATTTGAGGATCCAGATCCGCTAAAAACGGATCCGGATCCATGGATCTGGGTAGCGTCCCCCTAACATCCCTAAATTTTATTAGTTATTAATTTATTCGTAATAGTTAAATAACATGATGTAAAATTTATGCTACCAGGATGGTTATGTTTTTAGCCTTGAGAATCATGCACATAATACATTCAATCATGCTCATGTGTTCAATCACAATAATACCATATAAGTACATGTGCAAAAGGTGGACTAGATTTGTAAAGAGCGAAGTGCGGAAAAGAGAAATGGATAGAGCTAGAAATCTTTGGAGCAATTACAAACAACGTAACCCCATGGCGAAATGAAACCGCAAGATAGTTCTACAATGTCATTCGCAAAAGTCAAGATAATGAAGATGCAAGAAAGGTACTGCAAGAAGTCTACGAAAATATTGTTGCAAGTATAAACAAAGTCTTAACTATAAAACCAATTGTAGAAGAACAATGCTCATTAAGTACAACTACATTGGTTATTTTAGGCCTGGGTCGTGCCAAAACAAAGGAAAGAAGTGCAAGGAAGAAAGTCATTTTGAGAAGACTTAAAAAATAAATTCCAAGAACCAAACTAAATTTGGTACAATTACTCCAAATGCTAGGTTGTTTTAAGTTTTTTTTTTCAGGTTGTCTTTTATATTTGACATTTTAGATTTATAAAAAAGTTATTTCTTCATTTATATTAGAAACCAAATAATACTCAATAGATCTTAACTAATTATATAGCAGCACTAACTAATGTACAGGATATGTTAACTAAAAAATAATGTAAGTCTACATACAGATTACCAGCTCTAAACTATTGTGCTAATATACTTAACTAATTCGCCAAAAATATTAGCATGAGAATTTATGAGACGCGATCCGTTTTCGAAAAATATATATCTTTTGGACTTGGGCAGATCTCACGTTAGTCTATAACGTGAGACCGTCTTTTTCAAAAATTTGTGTTAGTAACAACACGAGAGATGATAAAAAACAAGTACACAATAATAGTTTATCGAGATCGCATGAATGTTAAGACTAATTTGGTAAGCCGTGATAACTGGCAGTAGTAATAGTTTTACTGAAAAATGGTAGTTATGTTTATGCCTAATTTGCAAAGACTTGAAATTTATAGATGAGTTCTTCAAACTTTGCTTTGAAAAATCAACTACAATTGTAACGCTACTCGAAGCGATACTAGGATTAAGTGATCTTAGTTTAATTGCAAATTTGTAGATATTTTTCGTTTTTGACATTTATTGCCGATTACTTTCATCTAATCCATCACTTCTAGTCTATGATGGCACAAGATCAGGTATAGTTAGTAGTAAGTCCAACCTATATAGGTCCACATATCTTATACTTGGTTTCTAGAAAAACATTATGAACTAAAAGAATTTGATTAATTAATCTTCATTATCAATACAAATTTATAGCTAGTTATCACTTTCTTGATCAAAGGACAACTCTTTCAATCTCCCAGTTGTCCTAGAATTACTATACAATTATAATATATTCATCATTTAATGTTTGATTTGAACATGTAATGATATCTTATATTGTTTGGGCCCAATATTCCCTAATACTTGCGAGAAGATTCATCAAACCCCCAGGGAGGGGGCACAACGGGTCCCACCGGAAGATGGCCCTAATCCCAGGGTGCCTAGGGATCCCCGGATGGGGCTGGAAAGGCTTATTGCCTGAAAAGGCAACACAGCCAATGGTCTCCCTGAAGCCCATCCTCTCAATGTTCCTTTTATGGGAATGCACAACACTATAAATACCCAATGTCTCATCAATGAACAGGTAATAAATTCTAGACCAACTGCTCAATTCCTACAGTTAAGCATCCTAACTGACTTGAGCGTCGGAGGGGCGATCCCGAAAACACCCTCGGGGTAGTCTAACCTTCATTCTTGCAGGTCTCCGTGGTACCTCTCGAGCACTCGGCTATTCGCAGCGGTCATTGACCCCTCGTCTTAACCAATCCCTCATCTTACAAGTTTTTTACCCGAAACAGGTTGGCGTCATCTGTGGGGATAGCCAAACAAAAAGTCATGGCCAATGCTCGAAAATCTCGTCGAGCCCAGCAGCCTCCAAGCTCACTACCTCGAGGAGGGAACCCCCCTCCCGAGGTAGCAGACGAAACAGCGGGCGATCCTCGGAGGGCCCCGTACTCTCGGAAAGACATCAACACATCCTTGAGGAAGTAGGACCTCGAGAGGCAGCCAGCGCCGCCAATCGTGGACAACCTCGAGAGAGGGTGACCCTCCCTCGAGTTGAACCCCTTCGATTTGAGCAACCCAGCCCAAATCACGTCACCTTGCAGGACTTGCGGCAGCTGGCAGAGCGCCTCAGTGACAATCTCGAGCGAAGTCTTAGGGCTCTCGTTTACAGCCTCCAGAATAGAGGAGAGGGAACATCCAACAGACCTCCCGTCCCACGACTCGCTATGGGGCAAAACGGGCGCAATCCTCCCCTCGACAACCCAGCTCCACAAGCATCGACTCGCCCCCCCCAGAATCCTACCCGAGCCCCTCGAGCTCCACTCCGAGACCCCCCTAACTGGGGGATGCCCGACACATCATCAACGAGTGATCCCTCAGGAATGGCAATCGAGATGCTCGCGAGGTTCTCGACGAGCGTCGGGTTCGCTCGAGACAGGAGGAAGAGACACTCCCGAACCATAGCCATAGGCGGGAAAGGTCTCGGCAGCATGAAATGGGACCCTGGGAGCACGACGAAGAGGAGACTAGCAGTTCTAAAACGAACGGAGAATCTAACGCTCACTTCGGGAACCTTGGCTTCATCATACCCTTCAGCGAAGAAATCATGCGAACTCCCAATCTTCGAAAGGTGAAGGTACCACCCATCGAACATTACGGGGGAACGACAGACCCCGTCGATCACCTCACAGCCTTTAAAGCACAAATAAGTGTGCAGACCGGGAGCGAGGCAACATGGTGCAAGTTCTTTCCCACCACGCTAAAGGGGCTAGCACTCACTTGGTTCACAGAACTCCACCCGGGCAGTATCTCGAACTTCACCTCCCTCGACGCCGCCTTCAAACAAAATTTTATTGCAGGAAGAAGACATCGAAAGACCAGCATTCACCTAATGTCGATTAGGCAACGAAGAGAGAAAGACCTGGCAGATTATATCATGAGGTTTAATGAAGAGTCCTTGAAAGTCTCCGACCTACAAGATAGCATGGCGTTCATGGCACTGATGTCAGGCCTCTACCCATCGAGCCGATTCAAGCTGAAGCTCGCGGAAAGCGAGGCCTCCACTTTCTCTAAAGCAATGAACCTCGCCCAAAAGTTCATACAAGCGTCCGACAATTGTAAGACGCACGAAGAACCAAGTTCCAACAAAAGAAAGAACGACTATGGCATTCGAGGTGACCTTCGTCGAGAAGCCTCTCGAAGGGAAAGGGAGAAAAACCCCGGGTGGATGACAACGGCTATGACCCCCGATACAACCTCAACAGAAGAGAGATATACCTCGATATCAAGGAAAAGTACACCTTGCCAAAACCCACACCTATCAGAACTTCCATCAGTAGAAAAGACAAGAAACTTTGGTGTGAGTACCACCACGACTGCGGTCACACCACTCGCGACTATAGAGAACTCAAAAGAGCATTAGATAAGCTGGCAGAAGAAGGAAAGCTGAATCGATACTTAAAGAACCCCGCAGAAAAGAAAAAAGAGCCTCGAAAAGAGAAGGAGTCCAGGAGAGAGGAAACAGCAGGATTCGTCAATGTCATCGCCGGAGGGTACGCTTCGGGTGGCTTAACCAGCCACTCTAGAAAGAAACACCTTTACACCCTGAAACACGGGATGACGGACATGACCAAGACAACAGCTTGCCCCACCATGACCTTCAAAGACAGACATCGACCCATTCAAACCCCACACCACGACCCCCTGGTCGTCAAAATGAAAATCGCTAATCTGAGGGTGGGTCGAGTGCTTATTGATACCATAACAATAGATTGCCTGTTAAAGCTGAAGTATCAGAAGAATGACCTCCTACCCATCAGCCAGCCGCTGGTTGGATTTGGGGGACAATCCGTTCACCCTCTGGGGTCGGTCAAGCTACCTACGAGAATGGGAGAGAAGGGCTGGGGGAGGAGCGTCCTCGTCGACTTCCTTGTCGTCGACATTGACCTCCCCTACAACGTCATCATTGGACGTCCCACCCTCAACAAGGTAAAGGCTGCCATCTCCACCTATCAGTTACTGCTGCAGTTACGAGGCCGACGATGGTAAGGTCGCTCAACTGTTTGGGGATCAGAAATCTGCCCGAGAATGTTATGTCAACAGTCTGAAGCACCAAAATGACGAAGCAACCAAGAAAAGAAAGTAGCCCGGGCCAGAAGAACCTCTCCCCGTGATGGGGGTCTATGTTACTGAAAACCCAAAACGGTACGAAAGACCTCGACCAATAGATGGAGATAAAGAAGTATGCATTGACGACACAAGAGGGAGAATGATAAGGATCGGCAAGCAGATACCCGATGACATTACAGCTCAGATCATCGATGTCATCCGGGAATTCCAAGATGTGTCCGCGTACACATTCGACGAAATGCCAGGCATCGATCCTGAGATCATGGTACACTGCCTCAACATCAAGGAGGGACATCGACCAGTGAAGCAAAAGCTGAGGAACAGGGTGCGGAGAGAAGTAAACTAGCAGCTGAAGAAGTAAAGAAGCTGCTAGCAGCAGGTTTTATCAAAGAATGCCAGTACACCGAGTGGCTAGCTAACGTTGTGTTGGTCCGCAAGTCTTCCGGAACATGGAGAATGTGTGTCGACTTCACGAACCTGAACAAGGCCTGTCCAAAGGACAACTTTCCCCTCCCCAAGATCAATAGGCTTGTCGACTCGACCGCCGGGCACGCCCTCTTCAGCTTTGTAGATGCCAACGCGGGATACCATCAAATCCCCATGGCCGAGGAAGATCAAGTCCATACAGCGTTCACTACAAGTTCAGGGGTATATTGTTACAGAGTGATGTCGTTCGGCCTCAAAAACGTTGGGGCTACCTATCAGCGCTTCGTCAACAAGATGTTTGAAAACCAGATAGGAAGAAACGTCGAAGTCTACGTCGATGATATGATCGTCAAGAGCCAGCAAGAAAGAGACCAAGTATCTGACCTGAAAGAAAACCTTGTCCACCCTACGCGCCCATAACATGAAGCTGAATCCGAAGAAGTGTGTCTTCAGCGTGAAAAGGGGAAAGTGCCTTGGGTTCCTAGTCGATGAGAGAGGCATCGAGGCTAATCCGGATAAAGTCCAGGCCATCATTGAGATGAAAAGCCCTCGAACTGTCAAGGAAGTCCAACGCCTAACCGGCTGTATGGCGGCATTAGGACATTTCCTATTGAGGTCAGCATACAAAAGCTTATACTTCTTCAGAAAGCTAAAACAGTCGACCTTCGACTGGGACCAGCCAGCAGAAGAGGAATTTCAGCAGCTAAAGGCGCACCTGGCCAGCCTTCCCAAACTAGTATCTCCCTTACCAGGAGAGACACTATTCGTGTACTTAGCTGTGTCGGATAATGCACTTAGCGCCGTCCTCGTTGCTGAAACAGAAAAGAATCAACACCCCGTCTATTTCATTAGTCACGCCTTTCGAGGCGCGGAAGCGAAGTACCCTCCAATTGAAAAAATGATATTTGCATTGGTAGTTGCCACCCGCAAGCTCAAACCGTACTTTCAAGCTCACCCCATCAAGGTGTTAACACTAGTAGAGAATCAATGATTTGCGTCGGACCTGCGACCACCATTTGCGTCGGACATCGGTCCGACGGCACAGGTCTCGACGCAAATGACGGAGACATGATCTGCGTCGGATTAGGAAACGACGCAGATTTAGTGCTATTTGCATCGCATGTAATGCATAGTCCGACGCAAATAACCCTTTAGCCCCAGCCCCAGCCCCAACAGCTCCGTCTACGTCGCATGTTGGTCTGTGTACGATGCAAATCATCCATTTTATATTTAAAAAAAGGTCAATCTGCGTTGGACATTGAACACCATCCGACGCAGATGACCGTTTTTTTATAAAAAAAATAAAAAAATTTAATTTGCGTCGCACCATCACAACATCCGACGCAAAAGTTTCAAATTTTGTAAAAAAAAATATAAATCAATACCCAAACTAAAACAAGGATTCATCAGTATTCAAACTTAAAAAATGAAAACTAAGCGCGTTGAATTTGTGTATACAAAAATGAAAACTAAAACAAGGATTTAAATCAGTACCCAAAATATGTAAGAATGTTACAGGGCATTAGGGTGTTCCGAAATGAATTTTCACTATTATACACAACACATCAGCAATGTTTTTTAAATTGAAAAGTAACAACAAACTAAAACAAGGATCCATTAAAGTGCTCTGGATTTGTGTATACATAAAATATAAATCAGTACCCAAAACCTAAAAAACGAAAAATAAAACAAAATAGAAGAACGAATTTACAGGATTTCTTTGATACATTAAGAGAAAGAAGAAATAAGCGAATGAAATTCAACTATTGAATACTTCGCGTCGGATTCTCGAACCAGCGAATTCTCGAACCAGTGAAAGAAAATCAGCGAATTCTCGAACCAGAACGGCGCTGGAGGTTTTGGTAAAGTCTTCTCGAAATTGTTGCCAATGAGTTTGAGGACGCCATTGATGAATTACAGTAGGAAAAATGTGAGGTTTTCTGGTGCTCATTTGTTTTCTTAAGCGAAGCTCTTTTTGTTTTCATCTCCTCTCAAAATCAGCGACGAGTTGAGAGAGATGAGAGTTGAGATGTGAATGGTGAGGGAGATAAACAGATCTAGGTTAGGGATGGAAGAGTGAGAAAGTGAGAGAAACGGCTGAGAGCGAGGAAATGGGAGTTAAATGGGTTTTTATATGAGAAGATTATCTGCGTCGCATGGGCCAGATGTGCGACGCACTTGACAATTTTTTTAAGTCATCTAATTCTAAATCATCAGCGTTGGATCGGCCATAGAGTAGATACCTAGCAACGGAGACCCTACCCTTGGGATAAGTCGGGCTCAATCCCATCGAAGAGAGTTGCTCGTTACTTAGATCCTCGGCACTGGGGTTCCAATGGGTGGGGACCTGCTTTCGATGGCCATTGACTATCGAGGTGATGGTCTGGCAGTACATGGCAACCCTGGCCTCATCTTCCGACACTCTAGGCACCGACCTATTTAAAGCCATGTTCGGGCCCTAAGCCAGGTCCAACAGTCACCTTAACCAGGACTACCGGCCTTAGCTTCCCAAACCAGTCCACCCCAGCTCACCAAGTTGACTGAACCCAGCTAAGTCCAAAGACCTACGATTAGGCACTTCACCCAAATCGAATGAGGGATACTCCAAGTCACCACAACTATTGGAGTCGGTTCCCGTCAAGTGCTACGGCACCAGGACACCCCTCGGGGCGCGTGGGTCCTATCGGCCCTTGAAACGCCCCACAGCGATGGTCCAGGATGTCCCTCGAGGAATACAGAGCTTACTCTCACCTAACATCCTTCAAAGAGAGATCCACCACATGCTCGTCGAGTTATATGGGGCTCATTAGCCCCTAAGACATCTCGAGCTAGGTCAAAGGAGCCCCTCGAGATACATGGTGCTCATTGGCCCCTGAGACATCTCGAGCGAGGTCAAAGACTCCCCTTGAGACACATAGGGCTTATTGGCTCCTGAGACATCTCGAGGAAGGTTGAAAACACCCCTTGAGTTATATGGGGCTCATTATCCCCTAAGATATCCCGAGTGAGGTCAAAGACGCCCCTCAAGATACATGCGGCTCATTAGCCCCTGAGACATCTCGAGCGAGGTCAAAGACGCCCCTCGAGATACATGGGGCTCATTGGCCCCTGAGACATCTCGAACGAGGTTAAAGACACCCCTCGATACGAGGGGCTCATTGGCCCCTGAGACATCTCGAGCGACGTTAAAAACGCCCCTCGAGATACATGGGTCTCATTGGCCCCTGAGACATCTCGAGCGAGGTCAAAGACGCCCCTCGAGATACATGGGGCTCATTAGCCCCTATGACGTCTCGAACTAGGTCAAAGACGCCTCTCGAGATACATGGGGCTCATTTTCCCCTGAGACATCTCGAGCGAGGTCAAAAACACCCCTCGAAGTACGTGGGGCTCCTTGCCCCCGGAGACATCTCGAGCGAGGGTTGAGTTGTCCCTTGAGATACATGGGGCTCGTTGACCCCTGAGACGTCTCAAGTGAATTCTAGGGTACCCCTCAAGATGCTTGGGTCTAACCCAAATTAAATATAGATTCAACTTTCCGCGAAAAACGCGACTTCGGAGGAGCCCTCCCTCACACATCTCGCGTGGGGCTAATGTTTGGGCCCAATATTCCCTAAGCCAGATACTTGCGAGAAGATTCATCAAACCCCCAGGGAGGGGGCACAACACCGAAAGATGGCCCTGATCCCAAGATGCCTAGGGATCCCCGAATGGGGCAGGAAAGGCTTATTGCCGAAAGGCAACACAACCAATGGTCTCCCTGAAGCCCATCCTCTCAATGTTCCCTTTATGGGAATCCAAAACACTATAAATACCCAATGTCTCATAAACGAACAGGCAATAAATTCTAGACCAACTGCTCAATTCCTATAGTTAAGCATCCTAACTGACTTGAGCGTCGAAGGGGCGATCCCGAAAACACCCCCGGGGTAGTCTAACCTTCATTCTTGCAGGTCTCCATGGTACCTCTCGAGCACTCGGCTATTCGCAGCAGTCATTGACCCCTCGTCTTAATCAATCCCCCATCTTACATGTTTTTAACCCGAAACATATATCATCCTTACTCACTATCAAATCGTTTCTTGAAATCCAAGATTGAACAGACGGAATATTTGATTATCTAAATCTATCTGAGCATGGTTATGCATTTTCGACTTTCACTCTTCAATAGGTCGGTTCACCAATTCTATGTAGATAGGAGAACTTCTCCAATCTTCCACATCCATAAGTCCTTCACAATTCTTAAGAGTACCAATCATTGTCTTAGCAGCCTCCTTTTACGATGCGACATTTGATAATGTCAAAGAGGCACACTGAATTATTAATCCTTACACATGAAAAAGAGTAAAATTCACTCATACATGAGGATTCTACTAACTATAATAGTCAATTGAATTCTCCCCTCAAAAGAAAAAAATATAGTCAATCGAATTATAATTAATTTAAGACTGACTTTACAAAAAATTATAGGTCTATCCAATATAATGCATGCATAATTTTCGATATACATATATATCTAATTGATTAGACATCCATTATAATACCTATGTCCATGAAACTTTGCCATCAATCAACTTACAACCTAATCTTTTATAGATCATTATAAAATGTCCATTTTAATGATCTAGACTAGGGACAACTCATAATTTATAACTTCAGTTCACTTGATAGGGTTGTATTCATCAAATCATGCATTTGACAATCCTATTAAAGAATCATACATTATTTTGGACAATTTATTTATTTCTAAACCAAAATTCAATAGACAAATATTGAAATTTTATTTCATATACTTTCTCTATTTTAATTTAGATGCTACATAGAGAAAGTGTGCTAGTATTTTTAAGAAATGTAGAGAGAAAAAGTAGGGGACCACCACTTTTTGAATAAAAAACATTTGTTAAGGAAAAAGTACGGGAATTTCAAAGGAGAAAGTGGAGGAACACCAATTTTTTTAGGGTATTTTAGAAAGTTTAGGGGTAAAAAGAAGTCTATTTGGGAAATGAAGCAAGTATTGTAACATTTTTATTTTAGCAAAGTGTATCAAGTATTCTGAAATAGAGGAAGTAATAATCATAAACGTTAAACAAGTTTTATAACCACGAACCATTTTCTTAATCTTAAAAGTGATACATTATACAAAAGTCATTCTCCAATACGTTTAACTCTCATAGCCCTAAGATGACTTTCATGTTTAGGCTTGGGAAGAATTTTAGTCAAAGGATTGACAATATTCTCATTCGTAGGAATTTTGCAAACTTTGACATTTATCTCCTCTGTCGGAAATACACCTATTATATTAGTAATAGCTTATAATTATGTACATACATACTTGTATATTCTTAGCTATCTTTCTTCTAGCTGTTCTTTTGTCCTTTTTCTTAGCTGTATTTTGTTGTATATAGTGAGAAGGTTGTAATATATATACTCAAGCAATTCAATCATTTAGGGTTAAAGAGCCCCCAAACCAAATAGTTGCGCCTCCCTTTTATTCTCTCTAATTACGTCCTAAACTTTCTCCGAGAAAATTTGAGTCTTTATTCTGTTTTACACTAGAATACTAACATTTACCAGTGATTTTCATCATGTATCAGAGAAAACTAGGTTGATAATCTGCTAAAAATTATAAACCCAAGATTTCAAAGTTTAAGCTTTGAAGTTTGAACAAAATCAAAGTTTTATCTTTGAAAGATAGCTGGAAAAGTTTTTGATAGATTCAGAATCAGATTTTAGCCTTAAGAAATTGTTTGAAATGAACGAAAAGAATGAGAAGCAGACAGTTCCATATGCTGGTGCATACTACCTGGGAAGTTCAGATCATTCAAATGCTCTACTTGGGAGTATTATCTTCAATGGAGCAAATTACTTGAACTGGAGCAAAAGTGTCAAGATGGCAATAAGAGCATTGAACAAATTTGGGTTCATTGAAGGAAAGATAAAGAAACCTTATTCAGGTTCTGAAGAGTATAACAAATGGTTGAGAAACGACTGTATGATTAGGTGTTGGCTGTCAGCATCTGTTACTCCTGAAATTGTTAAACAAATGCTAATTTGTGAATCTGCTCAAGATTTCTGGAATGAACTTCTTGAGAGGCACGGACAAACTAATGCACCTCAGTTGTATAGTTTGAAGAAAGAAATGAATGGATTGCAACAAAACAATCTAAGTGTAGATGCTTAATATGGGAAGCTCTAGAGGTATTGGGATGAACTCGGCAACCTAGAAGGATATCCGGAGTGTGAGTGTGGAGCAATGGCTAAGTGTACCTGTAGCGTCATCAAGAAGCTGACTGAGAGGGATGCTAAGAACAAAGTCATTGACTTCTTGATGGGATTCAACCTTGGATATGACAGCATGAAAGGAAATATTATTGCTATGGACCCAATTCCAATTGTGAATAGGGCATTTCATATGATCCAGCAAGTTGAGAAGCAAAAGGAGATATCTGGTGGAATGGAGGTGAGCAATGAAGCTAGTGCCTTGGCTGTCATCAAACATCAAGGAAAACATCCTTATATTTTTTTTTTTTGGCAATTCAAAATTATTATTGAAAACCAAAAAAATGGTTGCGTTTACAGACACCAAGACAACAACCAAGAGAAATAAAGCATCAGTTTCCTAACAATCCCCACCTATAGGAAGGGTTGAAAAGTTAGGCACTTCATGTGCTAACTCAAGGCAACCAAAAGCTTAAGGAACATAATCCGGAAAGCAACAACAACAAAAAAAAACATCTAAACTATCCCGAACATGCTCATAATAGCAAGGCTAAAAAAAACAACCAAACACCATTAATCAACGAAAAGCAGCTGCTTCATTGATTCTGAGCATCTACAAGCCAAATTCAAAATTATAGTATTAACAGCAATTTTAGGATCTTGACAAGCGCCTTCAAAAATCTTTTTGCTGCGTTGAATCCATATGGTATAGATAGCTTCAGCAAAAAGCATACCATATACTTTATGTTTATCTTGCTTCTGTCTCTGAGCTTTACAGACCAAATAAACTTCATCTAAAAACCCCATGATAGCCTTATTAATATGGAGGAGCTGAAGGCAGGAAAACATCCTTATTATAACAAGGGTGGGGGAAGTAGTTCACAGAATACAGGAACTTTTCAGAAAAGAGAAAGCACATAAGAAAAAAATGAAGAAAAGGTGTACTCATTGCAACATCAGAGGACATCTAATTAAGGAGGGATTTTTCAGGATAAATGGGTTTCCTAAATGGTTTGAAGATCTCACAAACGCAAAAGAGAGTGCTATATATGCAGCTAAGTATGTGAGTAGTAAGAAGGAGGTGAGCATTCAAGACACACCTCTAGATGGAATAAACAACAATGAGAGAAATGTTGGGAATGGACATGCAATGGTGCAGGAATTGTTGAGGCTATTAAGTGAGAAGGACCAGAAGGGAGCAAGTTCAAATGGTTTAGGTACAAACATGCACATAACAAACTTTGCAGGTATAATATCATCTTCCAATGCATGTTCCTACTATGATATGTTTGACAAGAACTCCTGGATAATAAATTCTGTAGCTATCATATGGGAAGTAGTAGTAGTTTGTTTTCTAATTTGAAATACCTACCTGTTAAGGTAGGGATGCTAGATGGAACTACGAGAGAAGTGAAGCATATAGGAACTGTGAGAATAATTAAGCTCACACATAGTTCTTAAAAATGTCTTGTTTATACCCGAGTTCAAGCATAATTTGCTATCTGTGAGTAAGCTGATGGAGTAGGCAAAGCTGAGAGTAATATTTAATGATTATGGATGTTACTTTCAGGACCCTTCTAATGGACTGATTGTTTGAATTGGAGTAAAAAGTAGTGGTTTATACAAGCTGGTTTATAAAGAAATGGAGGAGAGGAAGATTGTAGAGGAGTACAAGAAGGAAGAACATAAAGAAGCTTTTGGAGTTAGTAATAGTAATATTGTTTTAACTTGTAAGAAACAGGATCGTGTTACTTTAATGCATCAAAGATTGGGACATAGTTATCTATCTAAATTGAACACTTGAATGTTTGTGATTGTAAAACTTTGAAGGATATTTTTTGGGACATGTTGCTTAGCAAAGCATCATAAACTGCCTTTTTCACAAAGTTTATCAATTCCAAATGCTTGCTTTGATTTATTGCACATTGACCTGTGGGATCCCTATAGAACCCAGGCAGTCACAGGTGGAACTTTTTTCCTAACAATTGTAGATGATCACTCAAGAGTGACATGGACTCATTTGCTCTCCAATAAGGAACAAGTGAGAGGAACTCTAAGTGTTTTTCTTGCTTATGTTGAAAACCAGTTTAAGACAACTGTGAAATTGATTAGAAGTGATAATGGTACAGAAATTTTAAAATCAGCTTGGAATTGTGCACCAAAGGATTATTGCTGGTGTTCCTGAGCAAAATGGAAGGGTAGAAAGGAAGCATAGACACTTAATTGAGACAACAAGAGCTCTCAAACTTGATGCAGGTTTGCCCAACAATCTATGGGGCGAATGTGTGTTATTTGCTACTCATATAATCAACATGCTTCCCAATGCTGTTATAGGTTGGGAAGCACCATTTGAAAGATTGATGAAAAGACTCCTGATTATGATCACTTAAGGGTTATTGGGTGTTTGTGCTATGCTACAAACAAGCACATAAGAGGGGACAAATTTGCTGCAAAGGGAACAAGGTGTGTTTTGATGGGACACCCTAGCAATCAAAAAGGGTATAAGATGTATGATCTTGAAACAAAAAAGATTTTTGCCTGCATAGATGTTGTTTTTAAGGAAAATATATTTCCTTTTAAGCAAACTAAGGAAGAATTTGCTGAAAATGAAGTTAGTTTGCCTTTGAACTTTGATGTGTGTGATGAAGACACATATTATGTTTAAGCAAAAATTGTAGATGGAGCTGACACTAACCAGCAGGAACAAGTTTCCCCTATGGTGCAGGTTAGAGAAGGAGATGAAGGTAATGCAGATGATGTTATGAGACAAGGCAACATCATATCAAGCATTCATGATATTGAGAGAACAACTTTACATCCTGAAGTTGTTCAAACTCTGAGGAGATCAGATAGAGAAAGAAGGTTGCCTGTAAGATATCAAGGTTTTATCCTTGATCCTAAGTTGCATCCCAATGATGCAAGCAATATACATGAAGAAGCAAATGTCAGCATGGCAATCCACAAACTGAACAATGAAGAGTTTTACAACCCTGAGTAGGTTGTCTCTTTGCATAATGTGTTCAAGGAAACTGAACCAACTAGTTATTATGAAGCTAGTAATATAAAGATAAAAAATGAGCTCAAGCAATGCAAGAACAACTCTAAGCTCTTGAACAGGATTAGACATAGGAACTTTCAAACTTGCCAGAAGGAAAGAAATGTATAGATAGTAAATGGGTGTACAAAATTAAGTTTGATTCAAATGGTGTTGTGGTTAGGTACAAGGCAAGACTTGTAGCTCGAGGATTTGCTACTGTAAGAATACTAATTGCTTTAGCAACAACACAACAGTGGGATTTACATCAGCTTGATATCAACATTGTTTTCTTGCATGAAACATTAGAAGAAGCTGTGTATTTGAAGATTCCACAGGGCTATGATCCCAGCTTAGAAGGGAAAGTATGAAGATTAAAGAAGAGTCTTTATGATATGAAGCAAGCTTCTAGACAGTGGAACATTGAGTTGAAGAATTTACTTTGGAAGCATAATTTCAAGCAATGTAAAAGATATTGCTCTCTTTCCAATAAGAAAAATGATGATGGAAATTTCTATATCATCCTAGTATATGTGGATGATCTCCTTGTCACATGTGATGATGAAGACACAATCATGCACATGAAGTTTGAGCTAGATAAAGCCTTAATTCACTGTAAAAGCTTTAGGGCTTTTGAGATATTTTCTAGGAATTGAGGTAGCCAGATCACCTCAAGGAACTATAATTAATCAGAGAAAATATGCTATAGACATTGTGAATGATGCAGGGCTTGCAAATTGCACCCCTCATAGCTTTCCTTTTCCCCATGGAGTGAACTTGTCTATTGAAGAATGTGAAATTATGGAAGATCCTAAAGTGTGCAGAAGATTAGTTGGGAGATTGCTTTACCTAAATCTTTCTATGTCTGACATATCTTTTTCAGTCCAACAACTAAGTCAATACCTTAATTGTCCTAGAAAACCTCATCTGCAGGCAGGCCTACTTGTAGTCAAGTACCTCAAAGGTACTATTGACTTAGGATTATGATATCCTAGTAATTGTGAGCACAAATTATCTGCTTACAATGATGCTGATTGGGGCAGTTGTGCCTATAGTGGTAGATCGCTCACATGATATTGCATCTTCCTTGGTGCTTCTCTCATTTCCAAGAAGACCAAGAAACAAAAGGTGGTTTCAAAATCTTCCCGTGAAGCAGAATTCAGGAGCATGTCACAAACTACAAGCGAAATTGCATGGATCACATGAATTTTTGATGATTTGGATCATGTTCTTCCCAAGCCTGTGACATTATTCTGTGACAATAAATTAGCAGAACAAATTGCTCATCATCCTGCTCTACATGACATAACCAAACATCTTAAGCTTGATTGCTATTATATTCGAGATAACATTGAAGATGGATCCATTACTACTACTCATGTGAGATCCTCTTTACAGTTAACTGATCTCATGGCCAAGTCCTTACCTGCTAACCAACATTGGTTTCTTTCTTCAAAGTTAGGCCTGACTCATCCACCCAAGTCTAACTTGAAGGGGGGGGTGTAGGAAATACACCTATTCTATTAGTATATAGCTTGTATATAATTATGTACATACATATTTGTATACTCTTAACTGTCTTTCTTCTAGTTGTTCTTTTGTCCTTTTGTCCTTTTCCTTAGTTGTATTTTGCTCTATACATCAGCTATTTGATTCTAGTGAATAGGTTGTAATATATATACTCAAGTAATCCAATCATTTAGGGTTAAGAGCCCCCAAAACCAAATATATACGCGCCTCCCTTTTATTCTCTCTGATTTTGTCCTAAACTTTCTCCTAGAAAGTTTGAGTCTTTATTCTGTTTTACACTAGAATACTAAACATTTACCAGTGATTTTTATCATCCTCCTTTGGCGATCTTTTGGATGACATAGAATGTTTATTAGTACATGCTTGAATATCTGAAGTGATCTTGATTCTTTTGCTTGAGCAATCATAGCGTTACTTTATTGTTAGAATAAAGTTTTATTCCTCTAACAATGCAAGGAATATGCCGAGTTTAGTCATGAACTTTTTTAGCCCAACACCTTAATTTGATGTTTCTACGACGACAATAATCTCAACTCCTATTGTAGCATCAACCATCGTGCTTTGCAACAATTTGGGAGGAAAAGAGAAATTAAGATTTCATCAATAAACTGGGTCAATACTGAAAAGTGAGACAACTCCTCGTAATCCAATCAAAGGTAGTGTTTTGCAATAGTATAAATTTTATATTTTATCATGTAGTTTCAGAACAGACTTTAATGAGGTAGCTTTTCACAGATATTTGATTTTAGTTTGTACCTTTGGACATATTTTTTTTCGGTTTTTTCACCAAATACCCTTGACAAATTTTTTTATTCACCAAATACCCCAACTTTTTTCAAAATTCACCATATACCCCTGACTTTCTAAAAAATACATCAGAATGCCCTTAATGACTAACGACGGTTAACTCCGTTAGTCATTAACCCTAAGTAAACCCCAATTAACCCTAAAAACCCTAAGTAAACCCAATTAACCCTAAAAACCCTAAGTAACCCTAAGTAACCCTAACTCTTTCTCTCCCTAACCCACCCCCAGCCCCACTAACCCCAGCCCCCACCGGGCCCCCTAACCCCGACCCCACTCCCACGTAGCTCCCACGCGCCCCCTCCCCCGATCTCCCCACGCCCCCCATCTCCCTCCCTGCAGCCCCCCTCCTCCGTCTCCCCCCTCCATCTCCCTCGTAGCCCGCAGCCCCCTCCCCCGACCCCGAAGCCAAATGCTCGCTGTCAAACCTTCCGAAGCAAAGGATTCGGCTCTCGACCCGGTGTCGAGTAGAGTGAGGAGGTGGGGGGCATTGCGGACTCTTGTTGCGGGTTGAATTAAGGAGAAGGGGAAGGCTGCGGGGAGGAGGGCGCGATTGGGGGGGGGGGCTGGGGAAGGGAGCGGGGGCTGCTGGGAGATCGAGGGGGGGGGAGGGGGCTAGTGTTGGGTTTGGGGGGGCTGTGGGGGCTGGGGTTGGGGGAGAGGGCCGGTGGAGTGGGGGTGGATTAGGGGGGAGAGAGAGAGAGTTAGGGTTACTTAGGGTTTTTAGGGTTAATTGGGTTTACTTAGGGTTTTTTGGGTTAATTAGGGTTAATGACTAACGTAATTAACCGTCGTTAGTCATTAAGGGCATTCTGATGTATTTTTTAGAAAGTCAGGTGTATATGTTGAATTCTGAAAAAAAGTTGGGGGTATCTGGTGAATAAAAAAATTTGTCGGGTATTTGGTGAAAAAACCGTATTTTTTTTAGTAAAAATAACAATATACTTCATGTCATATCCGGCCTAGAGCATATACAATGAAGAACAATTCATGATACTATGACATTATAACATTTAATTTTACTATGATATCATTATATTGTCGTTTAAAGGAATAAGATAGGATAACAAATTCCAACTGAGGGAGTCCTCATAAAAAAAAGTTTAAATTAGTTCATTTCAACAAAAAAATAGTGATTTGACATTCTCACAAAATAAGGTCTAATAAGTTCTTGATTAGTTCCGATGAGTTCAGATAAGGGCTAATAAGATCAAATAAGAAAAAATAAGTTGAATATAACAGAACCTTTAACCTTATTCCAGGTTCGTTTATAGGGATATTGATTATAGTTCGGTATGAGAATACAATAAAAATCATTTATATCCTACCAAATCAATACTTAAAGCGGGAGTTAAACGTGGGAGGGATAGGAGATTAGTAAGAAAAGGTTCAAATGTCACTTACTAATGACAGGGAATTAGGGATAGGTTAGTAAGTAAATTTGCATCAATATCTTATTTAATAATCCTAATTTATTCCCAACATACCTCTTATGAATTACATAGGTGCACTCCATTATTCAACCTCATCCATCTTAGCTCCTAATATGTGTACACCCAAAAGAAAAGAAAAATCTTCTGATTCCTATAATCTTCATTCGACATACCGAATGCCCCGTAACAATGTAACATAATGCAAATGGATTTGTCATGCGAATATGCAAAGATTTATATGGTGTCTTAATAAGTCTCTTGTTAACGTCAAATGAGGGCAAATATTTGACAAAAATGAAGCATATACTTAAAAAAAACTTAAATATTGTCCCCACCTCTCTCGGAGACAAACATTGGGACAGAACATCATGCCCCGCTCCAGAATTAAAAATGATATTGTTTGTCCTGTAAAATCTTCATCCAACCACTTTAAATTAAACTTTGTACAGATTTTACATGGATATATTTCAATTTTAGTTTGGGAAAATGGACTGGAATAATCCTACTTTTGGCCGATTTTCCAATAATAATCCCACCTTTGGTTTATTCTGGAATAATCCCACCTTTGGTTAGTAAATCGTTTTTGGTCCCAAGAACAAAGTGGCCAGGTAATATCAAGTTACCAGCCCTTTTCCCTGTTGCCCCACCCCACCGCCACCCCCCACCCCCCCCCCCCCACCCCCACCCCCAGCACTATATTGCTATTCCCTACTTCCCCACCCCCTCCCCTCCCCCGTCGCAGCCCCCCCCCCCCCCCTCCCCTCCCCTCCCCTCCCCCCGTCGCACCCCCCCCCCCTCCCATTCGCACCATCTCACCATTCGCGCCCACCCCTCCCATTCGCGCCATCTCACCACCATCATCTCACCATTCGCACCATCATCTCCACCATTCGCACCACCTTGAAATCCGCAAAGAGACGCAGAAAGAGGAAAGAGACGAGGAGGAAGAGAAAAGCGGCGACGGGGAGAAAGAAGGAGTGTGGGCCTCGGTGGCCGGGGAGGGCCTGGTTCCGGGGAGGGGTCCGGTGGGGGCGGGGTTTAGGAGGAAAACTAACTTGAGTTACCGGTTTGCCAAGTTACGAGGTTGTTGGGACCAAAAAATCGATTTAGTAAGAAAGGTGGGATTATTCCGAATAATCCAAAGGTGGGATTATTATTGGAAAATCGGCCAAAGGTGGGATTATTCCGATCCATTTTTCCCTTTTAGTTTTGATTTTGAATCATACAATAGTGATGCTTATATATTTCTATATATTTAACATGATATCTACTTTTCATTTGAAACCAAAACCACGATTTTGAATTGGAAAAATTGATAGGAACAGTCCCAACTATGGGCGTTCCGCCATTTTCGGTCCCAACTAAAGATTATTTTTGAGCGGTCCCAACTATGCATCATTTTTGCCGAAATTGGTCCCATGTGATTGACACTGCTAAACAGAGTTAAAAAACTCGAATTCCTTCTTCTTTTTCTCTCTCCTATGTGCTTCCACCCCACCCCCACCCTAGCCCCCCACCCCTCCCCATCCCCTCCACCCCAACCCCCCACCCTCCCCATCCCCTCCACCGCTGCAGCTCCCAACACCCTCCCTCGCCCGGCCCATCCCCCTCCCCCCTCCCATCCGCCGCATCCCCCTTCCCCTTACCGGTATCATGAACGAAAAAGAGGAGCTCCGACAAGCCGAGTAACCCTCACCCATCCCCTTTCGAATTACCCCCTCCCATGCTCCGGGTCTCTCTCTTTCTCGTCCTTGCGCCTCTCTGTCTCTCTTCTCTACACCTACTGAATTTCCAAAACCATGGTTTTAGATCTCTCGCTTGAGCCGCGAATATTCGAGGAGGGGAAGGGGGGCCGTGGAAATTCGTGGAAGGGGGCCGCAGGATGTCGGCTGCGGGGTTGGGGGAGACGGGGGCGCGGGGGGAGGGGGAGAGGGGGGGGTAGGCGAATCGAAGGGGAGGGGTGGGGGGGGAAAATCGACGGGAGGGGGGGGTGGGGCCGGGGAAATCGATGGGGACGGGGTGGGGATGGGTTGGGCTGGGGAGGGGTGAGGGGCTGCGATGGTGGAGTGGAGGGGAGGGGGAGGGGTGGTGGATTCTGGCAGTGGAGAGAGAACCGTTGGTGGTGTTGGGTGGTGGGGTGTGTGTTGAGTGGTGGCCGGGGTGATGTGTTGGGTGGTGGGGTGATGTTGAATAGGTGGTGGTGAAAAAAAAAAAAAAAAAAAAAAGCATTTTACTTTGTTGTAGGAGTCATTGACCTCTTTGGGACCAATTTTGGCAAAAATGATGCATAGTTGGGACCGCTCAAAAATAATCTTTAGTTGGGACCGAAAATGGCGGAACGCCCATAGTTGGGATTGTTCCTATCAATTTTTCCTTTTTGTTTTTAGTTTTCAGTTTTTTATAAAAACCAAAAACAAAAATATGAAAACCTAAGTATAACTGATTTTCAGTTTGTTATACCCTTTATATTATATGACTTTTATATTCATAAAACGCGAAAGTGGTGATTAAGCCCCCTAAATTTGCTCAAAAGTGAGATAAGGCCCCTCAAGTTTCACTTGTACGTGGTGATTAACCCCCACAACTTTACCCGAATTTGAGATTGTACACTTATTATAATATTCAGCCATTTTTTCATTAGTAAATAATTTTTTTAATACTAAGATATTAGATTATACGTACTTTAATACAACTTATTCTTTCTTGCAAGACTATGAGGAAGATGAGAATAATTGCATAGTGATAGGGCCTAATCTAGAGAAGGCTATGAGGAAGAAGAGATGCACGTTCAATGAAGAAACTGTTTCTTGTTTATGTATATTTGTACTTAATATATACAATTTATGTATTTAATATATTTTTTATCATCATAAATGATTTTTGAATTTTTTTTTCCCATGTATTTTTCCTAAAAAAATACATTTGTAAAGAAAAAATGGTTATATATACTAATAAGTGTGTAATCTCACATTTGGGTAAAGTTGCGGGATTTAATCACCACAAGTGAAATTTGAGGGGCCTAACGTCACTTCTGACCAAACCTAAAAGGGCCTAATCATCAGTTTGCCCTAAAAACTAAAACTTACTGTGATGCCGAACAAGCCCTTACTTAATCTAACACTGTTACATTACTATGTTTTATGTTTCAAGATGCTGGCATAGTTGCATGCCCAAAATAGATTCTCACAGAGTTGTTTAATTACTAGTTGTTAACAATTATTATCAGAAGCTAATTTATAGGAAAAATCCAATCAACAAAAGGATGTAGAGATGTGCATAGTGAGGCCTAAAAGGAAAAGATTTCAAATTCAAATATTCTTTTTTTTTGTTAAATTTACAAAAAAATTAGTTGATCAACAAAAACATCGTCTAAACTTAATATCTCACCGTCTTAACTGTGTTCTTTTGGGCTGAATTAAAAGTTTAATTTAGTTTAGTTCAGACAAATTCAGATTAGTTCAATTCAGACAAATTCAGTTCAGTTAATTTCAAGAAATTAAGTTCAGTTCAATCCAGTCCAAAAGAATAAATGTATGATAACTAAAAAGTGAGCCCTTTAAAAACTATAGTAACATGATCTAATGGTGGGACCATTTCGTTTGAGAATTTGTCTCATTATGATATGTTCTCTTCACTTTGAAAAAGAAAATAAGTTTCATGTTTAATAATTCTGATAAATTTAGTTCAGTCTAGATAAATTTTATCACCTTGTAAAATGAACTTAAATAAGTACAGAAAAGTTCACTTAAGTATAGATAAGTTCGAATAACTTTACTTAAATACATATAAGTTCAATTTAGATAAGTTTAGGAGAGTTCAGGTGCAAAGATTGAACCCTTAATAGAAAGTGCTTTTTACTTGTATATCCTAACAAATACTACCTCCGTTCCTTTTTAATCTACACATTTTCCTTTCCGGGCCGTTTTTTTTTAAAATGGTTACACTGTTACTTTATCTATATAAGGCAAAATTCCCAATCATTATTCCCCCACTTTTGTCCCCCATGTGGTCCCTCACTAAATAAATTAACCCACTTAAAACCCCCCACTTACCCCAGTTTTCTCTCTCCTTTTTTTATTTATTTCCTTTATATATTTCTTACTCCCCACTTTTCATAATTATTGTCCTCTCTATCCTACTTTTTCACTTTGCTTGGTTTTAATGAAAAGCAAAGTGGATAAATTATTTAGGAACGGAGGTAGTTTCGTTAATTTTACCGTGACTGATGCTTACCACCAGATGTTATCATAAATTAATCATAATAAATATATAAATTCTAAATAATTTATATTGACTAATATAACGTCATTTTTCTTTTTCTCATAATTAACATACTATAAAATAAAGATGTGTAGCATTTGTAGGTATCTTAAGATAATCCTTTTACATTTTTATAATTATTTAATGGATTGATAAATCTAAATTCTCTTAACTTTCAAATTAGAATAATAAATGGTAGACATTTAGTAAAACACTAGCTTCGTAATTCACCCAAAATCTTTTGCACCTCTCCCTGATTCTTTTTTTTTCATTTTAATATATAAGGTAGTATGTACAATTAGGAGGCCCTTCGACTTGTCGTGAGGGGAACAACTAATTTATCACTTTGAAGAATTAAGAAGAGTTACAAGCTATTATAAGCTATTAATAAGATGCACTATACATAATTACCTAAACCTGATTCTCTTGTTGTCCAAAATTTAATATATAAAATTTTATTCTATATTTTCAGTGTAGATTGTAAAATGGCTATATAGAAATAATAGCGATATGATTTTCTTCACAATGACATGCTCATGATCTTATATCTTAGCTAGGTAATCCAAATAATTGGTCGCATTATTATTATTATTATTATTATTATTATTATTATTATTATTATTATTATTATTATTATTATTATGTATTTTAGAATAATAATAATAATAATAATAATAATAATAATAATAATAATAATAATAATAATAATAATAATAATAATAATAATAATGATAATAATGATGATGATGATGATGATGATGATGATGATGATGTTTCAAGGAAAGGGTAAGTTAAACCTTGGGGTGGGATGAGGAATGGATGTAGAGGAGTTTGGGGGTAAGGGTAGGGTAAAGGGAAATATTAAATTGACAAAACAAACAAGAAGTAAGGGAATCAGCTCACTTGATTCTCTTACCCTTTCCTAAAAGCCTCTAACCAAACGCCCCCTTATATAGTTACAATACAAAAGATTTTCTTCCAATAAATTGATATCATTAGTATTCTCTCCACTATATGCCCTTGATTGGCAATAGACAATTAGGAATAAACATTGTGGGTGTTAATAGATCGTGCAATTAAAGTATATAATTTGCGGAGATCAATAGATAAGAACTAAGAAGTTAGGTAATAAGAAACACACAAGATTTGGGAGAAAAGTTACAAACTCTACACTAGGACTTTCAATATGAGATGATGATGATACAAGAAGATAATTCAATCTCTCTAGAACTCTTTAACATCTCTAGATGAATATCTCTCTTAATATGTGATATCGATTGTCTAGTCAATACAATTAATAAAATAGTCTAAATATATTTATAATATGGAACAATCATAATTCGAGTAAAACACAAATTCCACGTCCCATACTGACTCTAACAAGTCGCCCACTCCTACGTACACTCGCTTCATGAATCAAGGTCTTCAACACTCTCATACCTTACATCAACTAACTAATAATAAAATAGTCTAAATCAATATCATATAACTAATATATAAAGCAGAGTACAAAAGCCAGATCACGAAACCGCGACATTTGGCAAAAGCCAGATCACGAGGCTACGACATTTGGCGTCCTCATTGGTGGACGCCATTTATCGTCGCTCATTAAGTGCCATGTCATATTTTTTTGAATATAAATAGAGTTCTTAATTGATTAAAATACAAATAGAGTTTAGGATAAGAATAAATAGAGTTGGGTTCACAATGAAAAACTTAAATATAATAAATTGATAATAACTTTTAATATATAGTTCGTAAAATTATAATTTTTGTACCATTGGAAAGTGTTTAAAAAGCACTTTAAAATAAGATCAATTTATACTATATTTAAAATTTTATATTAAAGTAACCTATAAAAGGAAATTTTGACTATATACTAACGTATTAAAGTAACCTACTGCAATTGGAATTAGCGATTCAATTAACCTACTGCAATTGAAATCAGCGATTCAATTAACCTAATGCAATTAGAATTAGGGATTAAATTAGAATTAGGATTGTTATAAGATATTCAATTAGAATTAGGGTTGTTCTACAATACCTATTAATGTTAGAATTAGAATATTAAAAAGTCAGCTTACGAGGTCGCGACGGTTGGCGTCCTCATTGGACGCCATTTGTCGTGCTCATTAAGAGTGCTAAATTGATTAAAAATACAAATAGAGTTTAGGATAAGAATAAATAGAGTTGGGTTCACAATGAAAATCTTAAATATAGTAAATTGATCATAACTTTTAATATATAGTTCGTAAAATTATAATTTTTGTACCATTGGAAAGTGTTTAAAAAGTACTTTAAAATAAGATCCATTTATACTATATTTAAAATTTTATATTAAAGTGACGTATAAAAGGAAATATTGACTATACTAACGTATTAAAGTAACCTACTGCAATTGGAATTAGCGATTCAATTAGAATTAAGGTTAGAGTATTAAAGAAATCGAAGGTACGGTTTCTAATAAATATACTCCTCATATTTCCTTTTCCTTTGATAAGAAACAAATGCTGCATCATTTGTCTCATCTAAACATGAATGTTGGATAATATGGGACATGGTCATTAGAAAGAGGGTTGATATTGTTAATTATATTGGTCTATTGAGGCTTAAAGGGCACCGTAGCAACATACTGTAGAAATATTACCAATCCTTCATAATTTAATAAATTGTTTGATATTTATATGATATGTGCTTTAATTTGATTTATAAACACAATGAGTACTAAAGAAAAGTAAGTTTTATCTTGAACTTTCTCCATTAACTTTTCATTGGTCTAGAACATATGGAGGTTTTATTTTTATTGTTTTAACATGCAGGAAGGTGTAGGTTGTGTAGTATATCGTGACATGTGCTTTAACATACAAAAATATTTAGGTTTTGCATGATAGAGTGAATGTCTAAATTATATAGTGAGTTTCTGCATGATATAGTGAGTGTTTAAATGATATAGTGGATTGTTCAGAAATGATGTAGATCTGCATGATATAGTATGTTTCTGAATGATATAGTGAGTTTCTTCATGACATATAAATTAGAAACCAAAGTCAAAGATAATGCCAAAAATAGGGGTATAAATTATATTTAAAAACTCTATCACTTCTTCACGAAAAAGCTCGGGCATTTGCCCGGGTCCCAATAATAGTATATAATAAAACAGAGTACATAAGCTAGCTCACGAGGTCGCGACATTTGGCATCCTCATTGAACGCCATTTGTCGCACTCATTAAGTGCCATGTAATATTTTTTTTAAAGAAATATTGTTCTAAATTGATTAAAATACAAATAGAGTTTAGGATAAGAATAAATAGAGTTGGGTTCACAATGAAAAACTTAAATATAGTAAATTGATTATAACTTTTAATATATAGTTCGTAAAATTATAATTTTTGTTCCATTGGAAAGTGTTTATAAAGTACTTTGGAATAAGATCCATTTATACTATATTTAAATTTTTTTATATTAAAGTAACATATAAAAGGAAATATTGACTATACTAACGTATTAAAGTAACCTACTACAATTGCAATTAGCGATTCAATTAGAATTTCACGACATTTGGCGTCCTCATTGGACGCCATTTGTCACGCTCATTAAGTGCCATGTCATATTTTTTTTTTGAATACAAATAGAGTTCTAAATTAATTAAAATAAAAATAGAGTTCAGGATAAGAATAAATAAATTTGTGCTCACAATGAAAAACTTAAAAATAGTAAATTGATTATAACTTTTAATATATAGTTCGTAAAATTATAATTTTTGTACCATTGGAAAGTATTTAAAAAGTATTTTAAAATAAGATCCATTTATACTATATTTAAAATTTTATAGTAAAGTAACATATAAAAGGAAATATTGACAATACTAACGTATTTAAGTAACCTACTACAATTAGAATTAGCGATTGAATTAGAATTAGGATTATAGTATTAAAGTAACGTAATGCAATTAGAATTAGGAATTCAATTAGAAATAGGGTTGTTATAAGAGATCCAATTATAATTAGGTTGTTCTACAAAACCTATTCATGTTAGAATTAGAATATTCAAGGTTATCAAACATTGCTAATGAATTATGGATTATGATTTTATTTTTAATGTTTTAACATGCAAGAAGATGTAGGTTGTATAGTATATCATGACATGTGCTTTAACATATAAAAATATGTGGTTTCTGCATGATAGAGTGAATGTCTGAATCATATAGTGAGTTTCTGCATGATATAGTGAGTGGCGAAATGATATAGTGGATTGTTCAGAAATGATGTAGTTTTTGCATGATATAGTATGGTTATGAATGACAAAGTGAGTTTCTTCATGACATAAATTAGAAATCAACGTCAAAGATAATGACAAAATCATATTATAACGTTTAGTTGTTCTATGTCAGACAAAAATAACGGCCAAAATAGGGGTGTAAATATTTAAAAACTCTACCTCTTATTCACGAAAAAGCCCGGGCATTTTTCCGGGTCCCAATACTAGTATATAAATAATGGAGGAACTTTTCGGGAGCATATGGAGCTCCTCAAGATTTCGAGGCCATAGAGCGCGTCACGTAGGGTTGCCGTGTCATCAAATTTTATTTTTGTCTTTTAAAAAAATAGAGTTCTACATATATTTAAATACACATAAGTGGTTCTAGATAAGCTAAAACAAGAGTTTGGTTTTGAATGAACAACCTAAATTATTATATTATGTAAATTGTGTATAACTTTTGCTACGTAATTCGGAATATTATAATTTTTGTTCCATTGGATAGTGCTCAAAATATGCTCCAAAATAAGATCCATTTACAATATAGTTCTATAATTTATGAAATAGAGAGCGCCATGTAGGATTGTCATGTCATTAATTTTTATTTTAAATATTTAAAAAATAGAGTTCTACACATATTTAAATACATAAAAGGAGTTTTGCATAACGAGAAATTAGATATTTGTTTTGAATAAACAACCTAAATTATTGTATTATGTAAATTGAATATAACTTATCCTACCTAATTCAAAACATTATAATTTTTTACCATTTGAGAGTGTTTGAAATATGCTTCAAAATAAGATCCATTTAAGATATAGTTTTACAACTCATGAAAATATATTTAACTAGATGAATGGTAAGACATTATTTAGTCTTTCTTTTAGATAAATATAATAATAGCTATAACTATAGTGTACTATATGCGACTATAGCATTTAATCATAGGTCCAATTTACAGGATTAAACATATATATAATCTTTAAAAACCTCAGCCTTACGAGTTCTGGATCCTCTAGAGTTTTAATCAAATTCTACAAGGTAGAGTTGTACATGAACCATAAATTTTAAAATCAAAAGCTCATATTGGTGGAAGGGGGGAAATAAGGGGTGGATTTTGATGAGAAAAATAGAGGGGGTTTTGGAAAGATAATATATGAGCCATTGATTTTTTATTCAATGGTTGATATTGCTCAAACTCTACATTGTAGAGTTCGTTTAGAACTTTAGAGGATCCAAACACCAGCCTTACTCAACTGAACCAAAGCAATTCAGTATTGCAACCAAATTTATTTAGGAAATTTTGTTGTTAGAACAAAAATTATAATCTATATATATTAGAGTTTTTGATGATGAAAAAATTAGAGTATGATTTAAAAAAATAACATTAGAATATTATAGAGAGCTCCACCTAAACATGACATGTCATTCTTTTTAATTTAATTTTTTTTCAAAATAGTATTTAATAGATATAAATACATATAAGGTGTTTTTAATAAGTGAAGATTACACTCTGGTTTTAAATAAACAACCTAAATTATTCAATTATGTAAATTGAATATAACTTTTGCTACATAATTCGCAATATTATAAATTTCTTACCATTGGAGAGTGCTCGAAATATGTTTCCATATACAATATAGTTTTACAACTTATGAAAATATATTTATTTAGATGAACAATAACATATTATTTATTCTTTATTTTAAATACATACAAAAATAACTATACAATAGCGTATTATATGTGAAAATAGCAATTATGTCTTTTAAAATCAAACTTTTAAAAATTGAGTTATATAAAGATAAAAAAATACATATCTGTAGTTTTGATCATACCATAATGGCATTACATGAAGAATCAAATGAAGGTTTGTCAACGACATTGCAGAGGTATTATGTAATTGACTAATTATTTTATTCTTAAAATATTTGTTGTATACATAATTATTTATATTTTTTTTTTCATATATTTATATCTCAGATCTTATTCTTTTCTCAATAAACTTAATTCTACTAGAACTAATTGGGAAATCAAAGTTCGAGTTTCTAGACTATTTGAGGTCACATATCATAAAAAAGGGGTAAGTTTGATAAGTTTTGATATGGTCATGATTGATGAAGAGACTTTTGTTGTCTTAAATAATATTTTCGATTATTAATAGAGGTTAGTTTTATATTTTATTTATTTTATTCATGATACCATCATTATGATATTCTTTTTGGCTTTTTCATCTTCTATTCTATATGCGTTAGTGTTTATGTGCTATATTAAAAGTTGAAGTTATGGCTGACACTCATATTTTTTCACTATTCTTTCTATCCTGCAATCTATTAAATTATTACCCTCTACTTTCTTAAAGTATCGTTCGGGTATTTTCCATGTTAGAACTGTGTTAGCTATTGTTAATCATATCAATTATTATTGGGATACTATTTAATAATAGACTTAGCTACAATATTCAATTGAACATTAAAATTATAAAATTTATATATCACAATAACAAATCTAGAAATTAAAGTATAATGACAAATATTTTCTCTGTCTTTTTCTACTGCAACAATGGGTTTGGGCATGATTTTTAAGAAAATAAAACAAAATGGGTAGTTTAGCATAGAGGGGTTAACTAGAGTAGAGGATAGGTAAATCCTTAATAAAGTAAATGCAACTTTATGAGGCAATTTGAGTAATTAATGATGGTTTTATTAACATAAAGTAAAGGCGTTGTTGTCAACTATAGTTGTTGTTTTTTTTATTAAAAGTGGAATGGTTCCAATAGCTAAAACTACCCAAAGTGGTAATTGTTACAATAGGAAAAGATTGGAGGAAGTATATAAAATAAAATGGTGTTGAAAAATCTCATTTCACAACAAAAAAAAAAAATCAACAATGTTAATAAAAGTTTGAAAAAATATAATAAACAACAACTCGTGTGTTGCACGAGTTTCAAAGCTAGTATATTAATAACATGGAACAATCATAACTCGAGTAAAACACAAATTCCACGTCCCATACTGACTCTAACAAGTCGCCCACTCCTACACTCGCTTCATGAACCATGGTCTTCAACACTCTCATACCTTAGATCAACTAACTAATAGCTAATAGCATTAGTCGAAACCTGTTACTTTATTCTATAGCTAATTTAACTAACGGTTATATTAGATGTTTGTATGGAAAAGTTTGGTTGAACGTTGATAGCTAATTAATGGTTATTTTATTGTATAAAAAGACCAATATAGTCATTGGCATAACATATCATTAGGTGTCTTTAGATAAATTAAAGGTAGTATTTTACTAATATTCAATTCTATGCAATTAAAACTCTCATTTATCCCAAACTATGCTCATATTAATTTATCTCTTGTAATATTAATCTTTGGGCCTGTTCTCCCCAGCTTATTTTCAATTCAGTTGACTTCAGTTCAGTTTAGTTCAGTTCAGTTCAGTTCAGTTGAATTCAGTTCAGTTCTTAAATGATAATCATTACTATTAATTAGTTATAATTTATTTCAGTTCAGTTCAATTCAGTTCAGTTCAGTTGTTTTATGCCGAAGAGAACAGGCCATTTGTGAAAACTTGAGCAATCCAAGTATCATTCAGGTTTCTTTAAAAAAAATTAAAAGAAAAGAAAAATGAAATTGAATTTTCTTACACTAAAGTATAGCCTTCATATACCTAAAAGACCATAGGCCAACAACATTGAAATTTAAATCCAATAATGAAGCCACCATTTTGCACTACATATAGTAATACACCATGGGCCAAAGGCGTTGAAAAATCCAATTGTCATAGATTAAGAGATAAACAACCTCTTTTATGAGCATAAAAATAAGTTTATGATGTCTTGTCATAAGGACCCTATATTACTATATACAGTATAATATATTACTATGTAATCACCCTAATGTATGCCTAGGTTTAAGATCGATCAAATAATGCTAATATTCCTGAATGATTGCTTGAGCGACGGAAACATAATGATAAACATTCAAGAAAAAAAAATGAAAAGCATCACTTAAGCCTAATCGTACACTTGAAAGCAAGAAATAATGTGAAGGGGTAGGAAAAATGGGTCCAAACCCACTTTTAATTGGCCCCATCTCTTCTTTCTCTTTCTCACCATAATTTAATCTCCCTCTTTCTCTCTTTTATTTTCCATTCTCATTTTCACTTCAACATTCTTCTCTCTTACTCTTCTTAGAGTACTACCAAAGTAAAACAACACAATCTTTATTTTCTTGATCATGTCTAGTAACATGTCAAGTAACATGAAGGGAAAAGATGTAATAAATTTTCAGCAGGGACCGTCATCCGTTGGTGGCGGATCCCGGTCCCCAATCGACGACGAGGAGCACCACCTAAACCACAACCACAACCACAACCACAACCAGCACCAGCACCGGCAATCAACGGCTGCACCGTTAAGCCGGTACGAGTCCCAAAAACGGCGAGATTGGAACACGTTTTGCCAGTACTTAAAAAATCAACGTCCCCCAATTAATGTCATGTCACACTGCACCCCAAGTCATGTGTTAGATTTTTTAAGGTACTTAGACCAATTTGGGAAAACTAAGGTACACATCCAAGGTTGTATGTTTTTTGGGCAGCCTGAGCCTCCTGGCCCATGCACTTGCCCTCTAAGGCAAGCTTGGGGCAGCCTTGATGCACTCATCGGCCGCCTTCGAGCAGCCTACGAAGAGAACGGCGGTCCACCTGAGACTAACCCGTTTGCGAGTGGCGTTATAAGGATGTATTTGAGGGAGGTGAGAGATTCTCAAGCTAAAGCAAGAGGAGTTCCTTACAAGAAAAAGAAGAAGAAGAGAAGCCAACTCAAAGCAGCTGCTGTTGCTGCTGCTGTTGCTGCTGCTACTAGTAGTAGTAATACTGCTAGTGATGGAACTTCAAGGTTTCCCATGCAATCATCTTCTTGATACTCCGTTTAAACTCATTAAATTAGACTACTATATATAGGTAATTCCCATCTAATCTTTCCCTAAATTTAGTTTCTGGGATTTTTCTGTTGAATTTGTTCATTTAGTACACATTTTCAAGAATATTGGCTTTTATATATAGTACATGTTATATATATATATATATATACTATAATACAAGTTTTTGGGTCACTCTGTGAGTGGATTATTGCTTGGTCATGATATATGACATGTAGCTTAGCTTAATTAACTAGAAATTCTGTTGCTGATTTTTTACCTTAATTAGGCACTTCAAAGTTCAAACCTAATTATATATAAAATAAGTAAAAATAAAAAGAATAGATAACTGAAAATTATAATTATGAAAGAATACAGGTGGATCCAAGTTAAGTGAGTTTGATTAATAAATAATTTCTTTGGAAATTGGGTTGATCATATATGTAAGAGTAAAAGCATCACCAAAGAAATTGTTGCTAAAACCCTAGGTTTGCCAGGTGAGGGTGGTGCAAAAAAACCCTAGCTAGCTTTTTGGGCAAATGGGTAACTTTTTATTACTAAAGACAAAAAAGTTAAACTTATTTAACTAAAAACTGTACATATTTATATATTGATTTGTAGTATGCTTCATTGACCTTGACCTTGAACAGTATTTTTACACCTTATAAATATACACTCCAATTATTGGAGAACATGAAATAAAAGGATTTCTTTTATTTTTACACTTGGGAGGTTTCCAAATTCCAATAAGTTCACATTATGTTTACTTTGCTTTTTGTAGCCATTTAATGGTTGCTTTAAGGATTCTGCACCAACTTATGCCTGCCATGGTGTTTGCCCTGTTTATATATTTATATTTATATGTTATGTGACATGTGAAATATGAACTCACATCATACAAAATACTCTTAACACACATATATATATATGGGGCCTTATATATAGGGAGATGGGGTATACAATTGATTTTGAGGGTCCCTGGACAGGGAAAATGGGTACATACATCAGCTATTTCAACTCCATTTCTATAGTTTCTCGTCCTTGCTTCTGTAGCATTTGTGTTATCTCTTTCTATTCAATTAGAAGGAAAAGCTAAGGACATAACAACGATTCTGACTGTACTCTCTCAAAACGATATCCTAGTTTATTGATTAAAAAAGTAAAGGTATAATTTTGTCCTTCACTAATGTGCATACCATTGTATATTTAACGACAAGAGTGATAAGATAGTCAACAACTCTATTCATTCCTCAAAAAACGTGTTGAACAATCTTTCTAAATAATTGATAGACAAAATGAATCCCTCTTTGTTGTGTCTACGGAGTATTAAGAGATGGCTGAGAAATTTTGTACGAGTTATATCTTATATGTATGCAGCAGGACTTAATATGGGTAGATCTAGTATGATAATTTCTATAGATAACTTCAACATATTTGCGTGCACACTTCTTTTCAATAATGGTCAAGTATTAGAAATTTCACTCACCGTACCCGTTCAAACAAAAAAGAAATTTCACTCACATTCAAAGGAAATAAGGAACGCAATTATAAATTCTAAGGGCACTACTAATATCAGCTCTTTGGAAGCTCGAATCACTCTCTAAGTTTCATTTCTCTTCATTCCTTTTAAATCCAATGTCCAATTGCGCTATTTCTTTACTAACAACTAGTGCAATAATGTATATGAATGCATCATTCACTATTCACCGACACAAACATGTTCACCACTAATATGAGTGATGCACCCTCCCTCTTTATAGTGAATGATGTATATGATCACTCACTTGGGTGCACTATGTAAATTACATTGCTAGTTTTAATTCATTAGCTTAAAAGAAAATCATCAAGTTGGTTAGAAAATAGGGTGCAGCTATAACCACATTTACATTGTCACGTCTAAAATAGATTTCCGTAACACATACATCATTGTTGTTGCTCGTGGATCTCTTGAATTACCATAGGTAATCGGTTTATTAAGAGCAAAACATCTAATTAAATATTAATTTATATTAACTTTTTGTTTTGAAAAATAAAAGCTCTCACTTTCTCCTACATTATCCTTTTTCCTAAAGGAAAATGAAAGAAGATAAACCTTCCAATTAATTATTTTTACGGGGAGAAAATATATCATTAATAATAAGCCATACGACACATACAATGATAATTAAGATCTAAAAAATATTGATTTAGCAAATTACAACAATTTTCACAATGAACCAATTAAGTTTAAGTATACTCGAGCACAACTCCAACTCCACTGCTTCAAGCTTGACGCCAGCAGTGTATTTCGATGTCTTTGCATCTTTCAAGTAGAGAACTTCACAATCTGATTATGTGATAATTGTTTTCAGTGACGAATTGGTGAAAAAAACCTAAACGCTCACATATCCAAATCATCTCCCAAATTATTAAAATCATGAAAACAAGAAAAGGGAAAAAAACTCTCACGGATGGAGAGAACAAAACAAAAAAAAAAGCAGTATAGAAGATGATAAGTCTAAAAACGAAGGAAAGGGGTCGTAAATAGTCTAATTTCCGACCTAGGAGGCCAAGAAAATTAGAAACCCTAGAAAGATAATTGGAGATTTGGCAAACCTTCCAATTATTTTATTGTTGCTACAAAGAAGATAGTTTTATAAAAGTTCTCAATTGATGAATTATATAGATTGAATTTTATCTTCTACTCCTATTGGATTACTGCTGTATTTCTTTTTTTTTTCTTGATAGGAGACTACTGCTGTATTTCTATTAAGTAACTCATAGTTACTATGTTGCTGACTAATCATTTGCATAAAACCCTTCGAACTAGTCACAAATGTTGATTCGCTATGACCAAGAATATTTTGTATCATATTGTTACACATAATGGAATTAAGGTTAATCTTTTGTGCCAACCATTATTCTCATTTTGGACCATACCTACTGTAATAATATGAAATCCTCCTTAGGACGCTTAGTGATCATATTCACAATATATACCAAAAGTCTATCCAATCCTACTTACCATAATCAACTACTTTACATAAGTACATGATTCTAAATAGGGAGACTAAATATATTACATATATTTACACTAATACACCCCCACAGTTGGAGCAGGAGGAGGGCGAATGCTTAAACTAGAACGAAAATCCATAAACAAGGGTTGAGGTAGACCCTTGGTGAAGATATCTGCAAACTGTGAAGAAGAAGGCACATGAAGAACACGAATATGACCAAGGGCAACCTTCTCACGAACAAAATGAATGTCCATCTCCACATGCTTAGTGCGTTGATGTTGCACTAGGTTATGAGACATGTAAACAACACTGATATTATCACAATACACCACAGTAGCTCGCTTCAGTGGACAATGGAGCTCAAGTAAGAGATTACGAATCGAAGCTGTCCCAGCAACAGCATTAGCCACATCTCGATACTCTGCCTCGGCACTAGATCGAGACAAAGTAGCTTGTCGTTTCGAAGACCAGGAAATAAGATTATCACCCAAAAACACACAATAACCCGAGGTAGAGCGGCGAGTATCAGGGCACCTGCCCCAGTCAGTATCAGTATAGGAGACAAGACCCGTAGCAGGAGTTGAGGACAAGTGCATGCCATAGTCAAGAGTGCCCTTAAGATATCGAATGATACGCTTAAGAGCATCAAAGTGAGAATCTGTCGGGGCATGCATAAACAAACACAAATGTTGAACAGCATAGGAGACATCCGGACGAGTGAAAGTAAGATACTGAAGAGCACCAGTCAGCTTAAGATAAAGAGTAGGATCCTCAAGGGGTTTCCCACTAGAAGCATCAAGCTTAGACTTAGTATCAACAGGAGTAGTAGCAGACTTACAAGAGGACATATCTGCACGAGCAAGAATCTCCATAGCATATTTCCGCTGGCACAGGAACATGCTATTCTTGGTACCAGAGACAAAAATACCAAGGAAGTAAGATGAAGGACCAAGATCCTTCATCGCGAACTCCGAACTAAGAAGAGCAATGATACTAGTTCGGAGAGCATCTGACGAGCAAGTAAGGATGATGTCGTCAACATAGAGAAGAAGATAAGCAGTATCTGAACCCCGTCTGAAAATAAAGAAAGATGTATCACACTTGATGTTCTAAAAACCCAAAGTGACAATATAAGTGGCAAACCGCTGATACCAAGCATGGGGGGCTGCTTCAGACCATAAAGAGACTTCCAAAGAAGACACACATGTTTAGGTTTGTCATGATGAACAAACCCGGGAGGCTGATGCATGTAAACAGTCTCCTCAAGATCACCGTGAAGAAATGCATTCTTCACATCCAACTGATGAATAGACCAGTGTCTAGAGACAACCAAACTCAACACAATACGGATAGTAGTAGGGCGCACCACCGGACTAAATGTCTCACCACAATCCACCCTAACCTCCTAACTCTTACCATTAGCCACTAAACGAGCCTTATATCGTTCAAATGTACCATCCGATTGCTCCTTGTGAGTAAAAACCCATAAGCAACGAACAATATTAGCATCCGCAGGACGCGGAACCAAATCCCAAGTATGAGTGTCAATCATAGCATTATATTCATCACACATGGCGTTATACCAGTTAGGGTCATCAATGGCACGTAAATGAGAACGAGGAAGAGGAGAAATGTGAGGAGTGGAGGAAGCGACAAGAGCAAGGCTAGCATACTTGGAATTAGGCTTGAAAATGCCGG